>SSNS01000428.1:331875-357241 GCA_006937985.1 Aphyosemion australe
ATCCTTTCTTCAGAGCATCATCTCTAGTCAATGATTATGTAGTCTTTTTATTTTAAAGGTGTGGAACACTGAAAAAATATTTTTTAATTATTATTTCTGATTCTAATGGGTCACTCTACATTTTTCATGCAGGCTGAACATAAAAATAGATTCCTACACCTTTCTCCTGCATTAGCTTGTGATAGAAAATAGACGGTGAAACTCTAGGATCAGAAAAGCCTGACAGATCTACGTCACACTGTCACTGAACATTCATGGACTCACACATCTTGACTCACAACGGGGAAGGCTGTTGTTGGTTTAGCGTCCAGGAAACAGCAGAGAACGTCTGGGCTAGTAGAAGCTAACCGTTAGCATTAGCAACTCCACCACACAGCAGAACTCCTCCAGGCTTGTGTTATTTGTGGATATAAAACATCAACGTTGCAAAGCAATTCAATTCAGTTTATTTATATAGCACCAAATCATGACAAGAGTCGTCTCAAGGCACTTCACAAAGTAAACATTCCAATACAGTTTAGTTAATTTAGCCAATCACTAAAAAGGTTCCTATATAAGGAACCCAGCAGATTGCATCGAGACACTGACTAGTGTCAGTGTCTTTACAACAATCCTCATACTAAGCAAGCATGTAGCGAGAGTGGAGAGGAAAACTCCCTTTTAACAGAAAAGAAACCTCCAGAGGATCCTGGCTCAGTATGAGCAGCCATCCATGTTTGGCAGCACTAAGTTGGTACATGGTTGGCAACAGTGTGCTAGGGTTGGGGTTAGGGTTAGATAGGGTTGCACAAAGATATGAGGTCCTCAATGAGGCCACCACAGCTCAGCAGAACACCAGTGTAGCTTCTTCTGTGGAGAAAAACATTTAGAGAGAAAATAAACAGGAAATAACAGGAAATAATGCAACTAGAGAGTAGTGATAGAAGAAAGTAGCAGAGTGTGTAAAGTGGTCAGTATTTCCTCCAGGAGTCTAAGCCTATAGCAGCATAACTACAGAGATAACTTACGATAACCTAGCCTTTTAGATGGAGGCATGTGGGAGGCAGGGCCAGCAACGCTGTGTGCATCTGTCCTTCATGCCAGACGGGCTATATCTCCAGCGGCGCCTCTACTCTGAGGCTTCCACGCTCCTCTTCTCTCCCAGCAATCAGAGCACTGCTACAGGAGTTGCTTGCCATCATCTCCGTCTCAGAACTGGCTCTGCTCCTTTCTGACAACATGTCAAGTAGTAGAGAAGCAACCTTCTCCCATAATGTTTTTGACAACATGAATGTTTTGGTGCCACTCAGGTACGCTGTCCTGACCCCATCTGGCCACAGTTTGTAGCCACCATGAGCTGTTGGTCTACCGCCTCGACTGAGCCTGCCAGGCTCAAGGTCCCAGTCTCCACCTACACCCCCATAACCAAGGTAGAGGGCTTCTCTGAACTGGGCTATTCTCCCATTCCTCCCCTGGAACCGGACCTGGTTTTGCAGTTCGGGGCAAAGAATCATCTGGCTGGTCACCAGACTGTTCCCGTTTCCAAACGCGACCAACTGATGCGGCTCATTGACCGCTCATACCAATGCACCTTCAAGACAGGTGCTGCGAGAAACAACATTGCAAAAAGCATCATCCGTAAATCTGCTGATGCCCTGCCTTCTATCCATGAACATCTGCTCAAAGATATGAGGTCCAGTAAGCCCTGATATCCTGTTTTCATTTCATGCTCATTTCAGGAGCGCAATTGAAAGGGCACAAAAAACGGCTAAGCTGTTTGCCATGGTTCGTGGTAAGTGTGGTAAAGGCTAAAACATCTTTATGTGAAGAGGATTGGCTGAGTGAGGGAAGTGCAACCCCAAAGAAAACTGTGTGAATGGATGTGGCGCAACCTGCGTTCCTGTGATCGTAGACAAAGTAAGAAAGAGCTCTTGCCAGTATTTAGGTAGTCGTGGACATAGCCAGAGCATGCGGGTATAGTTGGCAGGGGTTTGATTACAGCAACTATATGCTTGAGATGTATTGGAAAATAATTTTAGCCAGACACTCTTTTGTATAGTGGACACATGCAAAACCTTACATTGAATAAATCAGTGTTAAGCACAAATGGATGATTTATGCACCCTATACAGGGCTTCCTGACAGACATCTATTGGGATCTCCATTCCCAAGCAAGCTTCCCAAGTTTTTCTATAGACTTCCATGGACTCTGATCTAAGTTTATGTATGTTCGAGTACATAGATGATATAGCACCCTTGAGAGACCTAAGAATAACCATAAAGTCATCAGCATCAGAGTCAGGGGGTAAAGCAGGGAAACAAGGATGTATTTTAGAAATAAAATGGCGCACTTGAAGGTATCTAAAAAATGACTCTGTGGCAAAGAGAACTTGTTTACTAGCTGTTGAAAAGATGCAAATATCCCCTCAATGAATAAGTCACTAACACAACTCACTCCTAAATGAGCCCAAATAAAAAAAGCTGTTTTCATCAGAGAAGGAATAAATTGATGATTACCAACCAAAGGGGATTTAGTGGAGAGCTTTTGAAATTCAAAATAATGACAAAACTGAATCCATATCTTCATTGATCATGCCACAATGGTATTATTCACATACTAGAAGACGGGTGAGGCAAGTTGTGAGTTTATCAGAGATCGCAGTGAAGCCAGGTTGCAGAGTTAGCCTTTAACTAGCCACTTTGGTGGAGAGTCAAGGCTGTCATATTGAATCCAAAAATTCAAATTTCTTATGTTCACCGCCCAATAATAAAAAAAGCATGTTTGGCTATTCCTCCCAAATCTTTAGGTCTTTGGGGTGATTGTAACCTTAGTTTGGGTGTTTATTGACCCCAAATATAGTCTAAAATAAGCCATCAAGTGTATGAAAAAAAGGAGTGAGATATGAATATTGGTATGCATTGAAACAAGTACATAAAACGAGGCAGGATATTCATCTTTATTGTGTTAATCTTAGCAGCCACAGATAAGTGTAAAAGGGACCACCTATTAAAATTGCTCTTAACCTGAGTGAGCTAAAATTTCTCTTTAGCAATTTATCAAATGTGTCTGTAATATATATACCCAAATAGTCAAAGCCTGCCCTGGCTATTTTAAAGGGGACACCACTGAGAGAACAATTTCCAGAAGGGTTCTTAATGAAAAGCAATTCGCTCTTACTATAATTATGTTATAACCAGATATTTTACCAAATGAATCAAGAATGGAGAGCGTAATCGGAATAGACTGGGAGAGGTCAGAAACAAATAGGAGCAGGTCATCTGCATACAGTGTAATCTCGGATTCTACACCATTCCTAACAATCCCTTTAAATCTAGGATGGCTTCAAAAGGAAATAGATGAAGGTTCTATAGCTATGGCAAACAAAAGAGGACTAAGTGAGCACCCCTGTCTTGTGGATCGTTGGAGAGGAAAGGGGATAGAGGTTAAACCATTAGTTTTAACTGTGGCCTGAGGTAAATAAATATAATAATTTAACCCAAGTTACAAATCTAGGACTGAAACCAAATTTCTTCAAAACAGAGAACAAATAACTCCATTCCACTCTAACAAAAGCCTTCTCAGTGTCTAGCAAAATTAAGGACTCAGTATAGGAGCAGAGGAGTTATGATTATAAATTACATTAAACACTTTCCTCAGATTGAAAAATGAGTGCCTGTCCAGGATAAAGCCCGTTTGACCCATTGAAATAATTAATTGAAGGCGGGTTTCTGAGCCAGCAGTTTAGACAATATTTTACAGTCTGCGTCAGTATTTTATCATTGTTTTTATTCTACATTATTTTACTATTTATTATAATTTTATTTATTATTTATTTACTACTTTTACTATTATATTAGTAGGGATGAGCATATAAAGCATTTTTGATGAGTACGAGCATAAAACCCTGTGCTCGTGCTGAAGGAAAATCCACATTGGGTAACTGACTGTCTTCACGCTCTGTGATTGGCCAGTCACCCAGAGCGCCCGCCCCTCCCTACACAAAATCATTTCTGCAGCCGCTGCGCTCCAGTCTGGCACACACACACACACGCACGCACACACACACACACACGCACACACACACACACACACACACACACACACAGTGACTGATTCCTGACCCTCTGTGCTTGCTTGACTGTAGCTGATGTAGCTTCAGTACTCCCTAGGTTTTCTTCAGCTCGCCTCTTTTTCGGTTTGTATAATTACTTTGTATAGTTACTTGTTTCATAACGTACGCAGTGCATTTGACAAGACAGAGCGGAAACCGGCTCGTGTCGCGTCGGTCACTGCCTCCGCTTCGGTCGGGGTGTGTCATGTGACTAGATATACAGTGTGTATGCCTTTAAGACCTGACTGGGGAGAGGAGTTTAGGGGGTTTGTTTTAATGCTAAGGAGTCGGGAAGTTGGAGAATAAAGACGACATCTCTGGAGCTGAACGGCATTGAGTCATTTAGTACGTTGGTCATACACTGTGTCATACACTGGTGTCAGAAGTTAAACAGTGACTATGGCGACGTTTAACCCTCCCGACAACTTTGACTTCACCTGGCCAGAGCAGTGGCCGGAGTGGAGGTAGCGGTTCCAGCGTTACCGGCTAGCAACTAAGCTAAAGCTCGAGGGTGGAGCTGTGCAGGTTAGCACATTGCTTTACGCACTTGGCAAGGAAGCAGAACAAGTTTTTAATACTCTACAGTTCAATGAAGAGGAGGATGAGGAGGACTATGACACGGTATTGGAAAAGCTGAATAATTACTTCATTCCAAAAGTGAATGTAATCCATGAACGAGCTCGTTTTTACCTCCGCTCGCAAAAGAAGGTCGAGTCCGCGGAGGAATACATACGGACACTCTATGAACTGGCCGAGACCTGTCAGTTTGGTCCAGTGAAGATTGAAAACATTCGTGACAAGTTAGTGGTCGGGATCCTGGATAAAGACATGTCAGAGAAACTACAGTTGCAAGCCGACCTAACACTGGAGAAAGCTGTGGAGATGGTGAGACAGTCTGAGCAGATTAAAGAGTGGGTTAGCCAGCAGGCTAAGGCTGATGCGAGAGATGCAATGTTTCTGAGTGAGGTCACACATACTTGTAACTGTAACTGCGGGGATGCAGCAGCCCTGAGTGAGGTTAGACACAATGCGGGCACTGCACCTTTCCAACAACAAACAGGAAGAGGAAGGGTGCGGGGTGGCGGCGGATACCAGGCGGCAAGGCAACATGATAGCAGAGCTGCAGAATCTAAATGCTTCAGGTGCGGACAGGACAACGGGAGAAATATACTGTGTGCAGCCAGGCAAGCAAAATGTAGAAACTGCCATAAAATTGCCTTTGCCGCCATGTGCCACTCTATAAGAGTAAATGAAATAACAAGAGAGCAGCAGGATGAAAATTACAACGAGGGACACTTCCTGGGTGAGATAAAAACAACACATCTTTATGTAACTGATTCTAATAAGCCATGGACTGTCCAACTAAACATCTGTGGCACCCCTGTCACCTTCAAAATCGATACTGGTGCAGATGCCAGTGTAATTTCAGATGACATCTATCATCAACTCAACCGCTTGCCCCAACTGTCAAGCGCCCACACAGTTTTCGACAGCCCTGGTGGAAGGCTCGACTGTCTAGGACTGTTCACCGCTACTACAAAATACAAAGCGCAGCATTACAGGTTCAACATCCATGTTCTAAAAACAACTAATGGCAGCAACCTCTTAGGCCGTGATGTTGCTGTGGCAATGGGACTGGTGAGGAAAGTGGAGGAGGTGAGAAGCACGGGACAGATCTAGGCCTCCTAAAAATAAAACCCGTAAAAATACTTCTGCGGGACGATGCTGTTCCATATAGCATCAGCACAGCAAGGAGAGTGTCTGCCCCGCTTCTCTCCAAAGTCAAAGTCGAGCTGGACAGAATGCTGAAATGCAATGTCATAGAAGAGATAACGGAGCCAACGGATTGGTGCACTCCCATAGATGATATATTGCCAAAGCTAGCAGAATCTCGAGTGTTCTCCCTACTGGATGCAGCAAGCGGCTTCTGGCAAATTCCACTTGAGAGAGGGACAGCTAAACTAACCACATTCATTACCCCAGTGGGTAGGTTCTTTTTCAAGCGACTTCACTTTGGAATCTCCAGTGCACCTGAAATTTTCCAGAGGGAAATGTCAGTGCTTTTCAGAGGCCAAGAGGGAGTGGAAGTGTACATGGACGACATCCTCGTCCATGGCAGAGATGATAAAGAACACGAGGAGAGACTCCAAAACTTTCTACACATCCTGGAAAGTGCAGGCCTAAAACTCAATAATGACAAATGTTTCTTGAGACAAAGACAGCTGAGCTATCTGGGACATCAAATCGGCGGTGATGGCATTCAGCCTGATCCCTCTAAAGTAAGCGCCATCACAGAGCTACAGCCTCCAACCGATGTGCCTGGCTTGAGGAGGTTCCTAGGCATGGTGCATTACCTTGGACGCTTCCTACCCAACATATTTGAAGTGATAAAGCCACTCAATGACCTGCTGAGGTGCGAAGCAGCGTGGACCTGGGACACAGCACAAGATAACGCATTCAACAAGGTAAAACAACTCATTTCCACCGCACCTTCTCTGGCATTCTATGACGTAATCAAACCAACGGTAGTGAGTGCAGACGCAAGCAGCTACGGGCTAGGTGGTGTGTTGTTACAGAGACACTCCGATGGACTGAAACCAATAGCGTTCTGTTCAAGAACATTGACTGAAGCTGAGATGCGCTATGCGCAAATAGAAAAGAATGTCTGGCTGCAGTTTGGTCCTGTGAGAGATTTTCTTCTTACCTATATGGCCTGGACAACTTTAAGGTCCATACAGACCACAAACCGCTGGTTCCCCTAATTAACAACAAAGATCTTGATAGGGTTCCCTTGAGGTGCCAGCGGTTGCTAATGCGGATGATGAAGTACAATCCCATCACAGAGTACGTGCCAGGGAAAACACTGACAGTAGCCGACATGCTTTCCAGACAGCCATTATCTGTAATAACCAGTGAAGTGTCCGAGCGAACGCATGATGTTTTAGTGTTTAAAGATGCAGCTCACGCAGCATGGCCAATGTCACCATCCAAACTGGAACGGATCAAGCAGGAGACAAGTGTGGACTACAGCCTGCAGGTGGTGAACAGACTGATCTTGGAGGGATGGCCAAAGTATGTGGGGAGTGTACCCGCGCAAGCTAAAGCATATCACCACTGCAGTAACAGCCTGTCGACATCAAAGGGTCTTGTGCTGTATTGAGACCGCATTGTGATTCCCCAAAGTATGAGAAAAGAGATTCTTCATCGGTTACATGATGGGCACCAGGGCATCACCAAGTGCAGGGAACGAGCGCGCAAGAGTGTGTAGTGACCCAGGCTAGAGAAAGAAATCCAGGATCTAGTGACAAAATGTCCGGAGTGTATGAGAGTCAGACCTACACAATGGAAGGAGCCTCTGATTACAACACCACTACCACAGAGGCCCTGGCAATCGATCGGTGCAGACATTTGTGAGTATGAGAAAGAAAATTACTTGGTAGTTGTGGACCTTTATTCTTACTATATAGAAATAGCTCATCTACTGGACATGAAGAGTGAGACCACATGTTCTTGCCTGAAGAACATGTTTGCTAGGTGGGGTTGTCCAGATGAACTCATCACTGATAATGCCAAACAGTTTACCAGCAAAAAGTTGACCGTTTTTCTGTAGCCTATGATTTTAGACACGTCACCTCCAGCCCCACTATCCTCAGGCCAATGGTGGGGCTGAGAGAGCTGTTCAGACAGCAAAGAGGATTCTGTGGCAGGATGACCCATTTCTGGTTCTCATGGTCTACAGAGCTACACCAGTACAAGCCACAGGCGCCAGTCCTGCACAGCTGATGATGGGTCGTCAGATCAAGACGACTGTGCCTACAATCAATAAAGTTCTGCTGCCTAAGTGGCCCAAATTTGCAAAGGTGCGTGCAGCTGATGCCAAGGCGAAAAGGAGCTACAGACATGCCTACAACCGACGCTACAGTGCCAGAGCGCTCCCACCTCTTACACCCGGGCAGGTTGTGGCAGTGAAACTTGATGGTGATTCCGGCTAGACGTTTGTGGCAACGGTCCAACAACCACATCCGGCTCCAAGGTCCTACCTGATTCAGACAGAACATGGGACACTGCGGAGGAACAGGCGCCACCTACGACCAATATTCTTTCCTGGTGAGACAGAGAACGTAGGAAGGGATCAGCCACCACCGCCATCGTCAACACCTACACCTTTGGGCTCCCCTGTCAGAGGGACTATTTCACCAGCTGAAGAGACAGTTTCTCCTGCCCATGAGACTGTCCCAGCAGAACCTTCTGTTCGTCTTCCGGGATCAGCTCAGGTGACTTCCAAAGGCAGAGTCATCTGCCCCCCGAAATGCTTAAAGACTTTGTTTGTTATTGAACTGTATAGCTGGCCTAAATGGAGCAGAATAACCTCCAGCAGCTACAAAGGTGACTGGGCAGTCCACCCCAGCACCTCAACGAACACACACACACACGTGTACGATTGAGTTATGTTCTGTTGCCTTCATTCTAAAAAAAAAAAAAGGGTGGAGATTATCGTGATTGATTCTTTGGGTAAAGGCATCTATCTTTTTTGTTTCTACTGTTGGCTGAAGTTACAGAGGGTTCCACTGTGTTGCTAAGGTAATACACTTTGTTTTCTATATACTCTGTATACACTGTCTCCGACTCAAAAGAGGGGAGATGTCATGTGAATAGATATACAGTGTGTATGCATTTAAGACCTGACTGGGGAGAGGAGTTTAGGGGGTTTGTTTTAATGCTAAGGAGTCGGGAAGTTGGAGAATAAAGACGACATCTCTGGAGCTGAACGGCATTGAGTCATTTAGTACGTTGGTCATACACTGAACAGGGTGTTTCTCTCTCTCTCTCTCTCTCTCTCTCTCTCTCTTATACAATGAGTGATACAGATGATGGTGTTTCCTTGCCCTACCATATCTGGCTCATCTGAACTCAGCCCAATATCATCTTTGCTGATGTTCTTAAGAGTGTGTGTGTGTGTGTGTGTGTGTACGGGAGTTAGGTGGGGGGGGGGCACTATATCAAACACAAAATAGTGCAATTACAGTTTTTCTCAATTGCTAAAACACTAAACCCTGTTGTCTGATCCAAATGCTCAGTTGCTTGAACCCACTGATGGAATCAATCACTCTTTTGGCAAAACCATAAGCACGTTTCACCTGTTTAGACACCACTTGCCAACACATTTTCATTGTGATGCACCCGTGCTGCATAATGGTGAGCACAGGTGACAAACGTCAAACACAAGTAAAGCACTGGAATCACCACTTGAACACAACAACTAAAAATTGATCACACTTGTGGCTAATGATGTGAGGGATCATACACAGTGCTTCATCCTTATAGATGTATTCATGGGGTCTTTCCACTGCATCCAGTTGAAAACCCCTCTGTAGAAATAGATCTAGTTTTGTAAGTGATACGGAAAAAGTGACTTAGGCCACTACAGTATATCACTACGTAATCTGCACTGAATGTGTCTGGATAATATGCCAACCTGTACGTACTGGAATCTTTGCTCTTTGCACTTGTATATTTTTGTATTTTATTTTTAGTATATGGGCTTACTGTACACAAGTGTCAAATGCACAAGATTTCTGTTTTGTCTTTTTGCACAAGTGCTAAATGCAGTTATTTTTGTTTTGCAACATGCATTTCACCTACAGTGAACAATAAACATTTATTTCTCCAGCTTCATGTCCTGAGCATTGTGTTATCTATTTTTCTACGTAGTGTTTAGTGACTGTTCAGTAGTGATTGTCATTTTGATTGACTCGGGGCACGATTTGACAACATAGTTCAGTTCTGAGCACAGATTGAACTGTTTTGAGGTGAAAGTTTGGTTTTGCAAGAAGAGTCTGAGGTTTTGGGGATTTAGCTTGAAAATTGGGTTTTGTGTTCACAAGTTAGAGAAAGGGAGAGCAGCTTTCAAGAAATGTGTCTTAGCAATCGAGAAAAACTGTAAATCAGCTTGGAGATATTAATAGATATAAACTGTGCCCATTCCCGAGGAGCCACCACAAGATATGTCCTACATGGTCTAGCTCACGCCTGTCTCTCCTCTAAGCAGGAGGTGTGATCAAATGCCCCCCGGAAATAGGCCAGTGGCTTTGGCTTTGGCCGCTGAATGGAAATGCTTAGAGGCTTCAGGGCTCCCTCAGGATGTGGTTTGCATGATTCAAAGTGCACATGCCCCCTCCAGAAAATCAGGATTCATTTGCGCAGTTTTGTCATTTCACCAGGTGCTGATGGACAGGGGCCTCGCATTCAGCACTATTAAAACCTATGCTGCAGCTGTTTCCTTCTATCACCAGGGGTTTGGAGACAGATTGGTTTTTAGTCATCCCCTCACAAAATGTTTTCTAAGAGGCATTAGGAGGCACAGACCGGTGTCCCATTCATTAAAGTGCTACTCGAGCCCCTGGACCTTTTCTCGCTTAAGTTCCCATCACTCAAAGCTGCTCTTCTGCTAGCTTTAGCATCTATTAAGAGCATGAGCGACCTGACTGCACTCTCTGTGGCTCCATTATTCCTCAGGATTCGGGATGATGGCGGTTCTGCCCAGCTTTTGTACCTAAGAGCATCACTAGTGCTTTCAAATCCAGGACGATTTCCGTGGATGGGTTTTTCCTCTTCCTCCCAACTCTGAGGAGAAGGCCAACTCCCACCTACTCTGTTTGGTGTGCACACTCGATTGCTTTGTGTCGCGCACCACAGTGCTGCAATGCTCACAGAGTCTGTTTGTGCATTACAGGGACTGTTCCCTCGGATATCCATTGTTGACCCAGCGCTTTTCACACTGGCTTATTTTTCATCAGGGCTGAAACAGCAGAGAGCACACTCCACCAGAGGTGTTTCTCCTCTATGGCACTTCACAGCGGTATGTCAGTTGAAGACATCTGTCTAGCTGCATCTTGGACTTCTCCTTGTCCATTTGTACGGTTTTATCTGCAAAATGTTTCTTCAACATCTATCTCTCACTCCATAATCAGAGCTCCTATGAGCTGATTTGGACGCGCTTTGGCACCGCACTTGCCCGCTCTCCCACTTTGAGTGTTGTGTTCCATCCTGGCATGTTTATTGGAGTCGCGTGCCTCTGTCATCACCCTTGATGGTTTTCGTTATAGCCCCATTCTCCCTTCTTTTGTTTTTTGCTGGGGCTTCTTCTTGGCACGCTTATCACCCTCCCCGTGTGCAGAGCAGTGTTTATTGTCCTGCTTGGTCACTTGTATTCCCTTAATGGGCTATTATCAGGCAAACTTGTGGCAAGCTGTTCCCCTGCTGTGTGATTACTCATTGTGACTTTCATCACTCCCTCTCCCTGGCTGCTCCTGTCGCTTATGATGCCCGCGCAGCAGCTCTCTGAATGGGTGCATTTTTGTTGGGTTTTTGGCACTGGATGTGTCCTTGAGGTTCGGGCTAAACCAGTGAGGCGTTTACTCATCCGGCTTTGCCTTTAATCCAATTGTAGCCTTAAAGAGCTAAGCCTATACAAAATAGAACGATGGTTACGTATTGTAACCCCAGATTCTATGAGTACAGGCACAGCCCTTTAAGAGGCGGGCCTCACTGGTTCTAATTGGGCCAAGAGCCTTTAGTTGACGAACTTAGATGGTGTCATGAAGAGAAAATAGTGCGCCCGTTATATACCGGAGCAGGGGCCTGTGGATTGTTGGGCGTGTATTCAAACTCTCCATGATTGGCTGGCTAATGAGATGTTATCCAATTGTAGCCTCAAAGGGCTGGGCCTATACTTAAAGAATCTGGGGTTACAATATGTAACCATCGTTCTCAATGAGGTTAAGGTCTGGACTCTGTGGTGGCCAATCTATGTGTGAAAATGATGTCTCATGCTCCCTGAAGCACTCTTTCACTATTTGAGCCCGATGAATCCTGGCATTGTCATCTTGGAATATGGCTGTGCCATCAGGGAAGATGGAATAACCTGGTCATTCAGTGTATTCAGGTAGTCAGCTGACCTCATTCTTAAAGCACATCCTGTTGCTGAACCTAGACCTGACCAACTGCAGCAAACCCAGATCATAGCCCCGCCCCCACAGGCTTGTAAAGTAGGCACTAGGCATGATGGGTGCATCACTTCATCTGCCTCTCTTCTTACCCTGATGCACCCATCACTCTGGAACAGGGTCCATCTGGACTCATCACACCAGTTTTAAATAATGCGTTGGACAGTTCTGAACCCAGTTTTAGTCGTTTCTGCAATCTCCTTAGATGTTTTCTGTGCTTGATGCATGCCAATGATGTGACCCTTCTCACACAGACTAACATATTTTCCACGACCACCAGATGTGTCTTTCCACATGGTTGTTGAAGAAATGAGAAGCAGCTCATTGCACCAGTTGGGTTAAATAACTTGTTGCAGCTGAAAGATAATCGCCCATGCAGTAATTATCCAATAGGAGACCTGTTTGCTTAGTTAAATCCAGGTGGCAACTTTTTTTGCACAGTCAATGGCAGCAATGGTCAAACAAGCGCTGAACAACCATACCAACGTGTGATGTTTTTATGTCACCGACAACTTCTTTGTAAATATAAACTATAAATCATGAAGGTTTTTTTTTATTTATGTTTTGTGATGCTGAACAGGGATTGCTGGACAGGTGTCCATGGATTTTAATGGTGACAGAAATGGAGATTTCTCTTTGATGTCCATGACCAATGTGGAAAGAGGTAGCTATGAGGTAGGCAAAATAAATAAATAAGTCCAAGAGTCACTGAAAACTTTTCTCATTGGAAGAAGATGTAATGAAATGGAAAAAATAATGTGTGTTTTTAACTTATAGGTCGTCGCAAACTACTTTGGTGTAAATAAAACTTTTCAGCTGCTGTCAGCATTTGACAGCAGACGTTTTACTGTGAAAGGGATACAGGAAGTGAACCAAGAACTGCCACAAAAATCATGTAAGTATATTTCCCTGAGTTTAGTTTTAACCACAAAGAACATGTTTTTGTTACTAATGGTTGTCCCTACAGGTGAACTGGGAGTTTCAGCTTTGACCGGAGTCACAGTTGGAGCCCTCCTTGGAGCTGTGATGCTGGTAGCGTTCTACTTTTTTAGGTACTAGCTCAAGTTTCCATTAAATAGCTAAATAGCTTTGGAATATGTTTATTACTTGAGATTAGGAAAAGCATGTTAATGTGAAAGATTTGTTTAAACTATATATTTTCCAGGTCTTTCTGTCAAGTTACTATGGTTACTGAAGCAGAATTACAGCATTTCAGGAGTTTTATGTGGACATGATGTAAAAATGTTTCCACAGTTGGTCCTTCTTTGTAACAAATTATAATTAATCTTACCTCTATTCTGAACATTCTGGGGTTTATTGTACATTGACACGATGAAAGCTGTGACAGCAACACTTTAGGTGGGTTAGGGTTAGGTGCAGCTGTAGTTTTATTTTGACAGCATCACAACCAGGAGTAACAGCTTTTATTAGAGACCAGACATCCAGGTCAGCAGGTAGCAGGTGTGTAATAGTTGGTTATGGTAAGAAAATGTGGATTTTTAGATGAAAATTAAAATTGATATAACACTTAATAATGAAAGTTGCTGCTTCCCATAACTTACACTCAATCATAGGAATGTTACTAATCATCCATTTTTCTGTAGAAAAAACTACAGAATCACCATCCAGCGCCGCTCTCGTGCTGACGAGCCTTACTGTGGGAAGCACCACCAGCTCCGGGAGGACTCCATTAAATCTAACTTCTCAGCAGCATAACAAGCAGCGGTTCCTTTACAAAAACAACATCTGTGTGAATGTTGCCAAACACTGTTGTCTTTTTAAAATGAATTTAAAATCTGTGTTGTTTTTTTACTCTATAATATTAAACTGGGACACTTTTCACAAGCATCACAAACAGAAAGATATTTAGTAATTTTCTGCATTATTATGATTTCTTTTGACATAATAATTCTATGGTCTATACAAAAATATGTTTTGAAGTTCTCAGCTCTCCCATAAAGCATCTCGGCAGCTCTATTCTTGACATTTTCAGTACCTTCCAGAATGAGCCGTGTCAGAGCTCTGTAACTTTTAGGGCTTTCACATCTGGATTGGCCCAGCCCTGGTAGTTTAATTGTGTGCACATACCATACCGTACCTCTTTATTTATAGAGCGCTTTTAACACGGCATTACAACCGACCAAAGCGCTGCACATAATAAAAGAACACAAGATAAAATAGTCATGTATGTCATAAAAGAATTAAAAAGAACAACGAACTAAAACCAATAAAACAAGGTAAAACCACAATATAAAAATACACAGATTTAAAATTGAACAAACAAGGTGGAAAGACAGATGACCAAGTATGAGTTAATGCTTTATAGTTTAGGAGTTGAAGGCCAGGGAGAGGTAATGAATTCCACAGTTTTGGGGCACAGACAAAAAAAAGCCCTTTCCCGGCGGGTCTTCAAACGTGCATTATGGCGCTTACACACTAGCACTGGCTCCACCCGTCCTGGTCAGCATATCTTGTGTTCACATTAGCATAGCCCGGGAATTTCTTGCGCCGAACCGGACGTGTTTTCAGCCCTCTTCCCAAGGCGGTCTGCCTTGGGCCGAAACCAGGCCAACACACCCACTGCCGACTGATTGGTCAGCTCAAATTCACGCCTACCGTTAGGGGGAACCTCCTATTAGCAGATAGAATCAGCCAGCGGGGGCTTCCCGCATTCACGCTTCATCATCATTCTGGATGCTGAAGAGTTAACGAGCCTCTGACCAAAGCCGTTTTTCTCTGTTTCTGTCTGCTGTGAGGAACACACACACACACACACACACACACACACACACACAGGCTGCCACACACAGCAAAGCAGGATGCAAGAGGGCAGAGAGTCTCAAGTTTGTTCAGAACACCTGTATTTAATAAGAATGACACTACGGACTTCTCCGCGCTCCTTTGACCCGTCCACATGCTCGGAGATTCGCTCACGACATCACTGATATTTTCGCGGCAATTTCGGAAACCGCCCATGTGCTCAACTACGTCCGCATCCCTAAGGCAGTGTGGAACCAACGCGGCCGGGCTGGGGTAGGCCAGGCAGAGCGGAGTGGAGTAGAGCCGGTGCTAGTGTGTAAGTGCCATAAGGGACAATTAGGAGGAGCTGATCTTGAGACCTAAGCACGAGGAGGGTGGTAGAAATGGAGTTCACTCAGATAGGGAGGTGCCTGACTGTTCAAAGATTTGAATGCAAGGAGCAGAATATTGAAATTGATCCTGAACTGAACGGTCAACCAGTGAAGAGATGTAAGGATGGGTGTAATGTGCTGTCTTCTGTCAGCTCCAGTCAGGAACCTTGCTGCTGAATTCTGGACGAACTGAAGTCTAGACAGAGCAGCTTTACTAATGCCGTACAAGCAGGAGTTGCAGTAATCTAGCCGGGATGTAATGAAGGCGTGAATCACTGATTCCAGAAGACGGACACTCAGAATGGGCTTCAATTTAGAAATTTACCTAAGGTGGTAAAAGCAGGACATGACTGTGCTATTGACCTGAGCGTCCATCTTCAGAACCAGGTCCATTTTTACTCCAAGGTTGGAAACAGTAGCGGTTACATTAGAAGAAAGCAAGTGGATGTCGGGTGGCTGGGTCGCTCTAACATTGTCTGAACTAAAAACAATTGCCTCTGTTTTAGTCATGATGGAGGAAGTCTTCGGCCAGCCATTCCTTGACATCATGAAGACAATCAAACAAAGGTTTAGTGGAGTGAGTTTAAGCAAAAAATAGATTTGGCAGTCGTCTGCATATAGATGGTATGAAACCGCATGATGTCTGAGAATGGCCCCTAAAGGCAGAATATAGAGGCAAAACAGTAATGGGCTGAGGATGGAACCTTGAGGGACCCCCCCAGGGAAGGGAGACTGACTGGGATCCAGCATGACCCAGAAGGTCCTGTTAGAAAAGTAAGACCTAAACCAGTGTAAGACCGAACCTGAGATGCCAGCCCATGAGTGTAGTCTGGAAATCAAGATGTTATGATCGATCGTATCAAAGGCTGAATTGGAAATTGGTTGGAGATTAGAGAAAACAGTGGGATCAAGACCAGGTGTTTTCAAAATTGGCTGAACAACAGCGTGTTTGAAGGCACGAGAAACTTCAGCCAAGGTCAAGCTGCCATTAATAATGTCCAGCACATTTTGGCCAATCAAAGAAAGCACATCTTTCAGGAGACGAGGTGGAACCACATCATGTGGAGAGCCTGAGGGTTTCATGGTAGATATAGTTTTTTCCAGACAGGACAGGGAAATTGGTTCAAAACTGTTGAATAGCCTGTGGGTGGGAATGACAGGAACAGGAACATGGGAAGGAGGAGAAATTTGAGCTTTGATCTTACCAAGCTTATCTAAGAAAAACTGAAGGACTTGGTTGCAGAGGCCAGTAGAGATAGAGGAAAATACAGTTGCAGGAGGAGAAAGCATGGTGTTTAGGGTTTTATACAAAACACTTTGTTAGAATTAGCCAAAATTATACCAACAAAAAAACAATTTCTTGCACCTCTGACAGCTTTTTGATACTGCGACCATGCATCTCTCATGGTTTCAAAGGTAACTGTAAGCATGTCTTTCCTCCACATCTGGGTAATCTGTGCGTTTTCCGTGCTCAACTGATCGTTTTTTTTGGACCTGCTCTCCGGCAGTGAGCTTCATGCAAAGCCGACACAGCACACCCACTAGTGACTGATTGTCCAGCTGAATTTCATGTCTACCTATAGAAGGAGCCTCTTATTGGTGGGTAGAATCAGCCAGCAGCGGCTTCTCGCATACGCAATTCATTATAGTCTGGAAATGGTGGGGTAAACATCTACTCTGTCTGCAGCTTGGAACCACTGCTCCAGCCGCGGCAGCGTGAGGACAGACTGCTGCGAGGAGCACACAGCAGTCTCAGTGAGAGAGAAGGAAGCAGTGTTCTTCATATCAGAATCTCCAAAAGCAACACTGCTCAACACAGACTTGTCAATGCATCTTTTGCCCCGCCCACGTGCTCTGAGACATCCGCATTCCAGAGAAGGCTATGTGAACAAAACCTGGCCGCGCAGGGGCGGGCCGATGCTACCAAAATCAGGCCAGGCCAGATGTGAAGACACCATTTAAGAGCTGTTGCTGGCCATGCCCACCCATCCCCTGATAGGCTGGGTGTGTACCACACCTGAAAATGGGGAATTACGATCACATTCCTGGTTTCTCTACCAACAGTGTTATAGTTAAAGCTCTGTGTCCCATCCAACTGATTTGAACACTTTTGGCGCTTACACACTAGCACCGGGTCAGTACGGCCGGGCCGAAAGATTTGGTTTCACATCCGGGGAGCCCGAGAATTTACAGCGCCAAACTGGACACGTTTTCAGCCCTCTTCCCAAGGTGGTCTGACTCGCACCGAAACCGGGCCAACACACCCACTGCCGACTCATTGGTCGGCTCAAATTCCCGCCTACCTTTAGGGGGAACCTCCGATTAGCGGATAGAGTCTGCCAGCGGGGGTTTCCCGCATGCGCGCTTCATTATCACTCTGAATGCGGAGGAGTTAACGAGCCTCTGACTGAAGCTACTTTTAGTCTCTGCTGCAATGACTGTGAGGAGCGCACACACACACACACACAAAGTGCTGTCACACACAGCAAAGCAGGATGAAATATCAGAGGGCAAAGAGTCTCCAAAGCACAAGGCTGCTCAGAACGCCTTTGTTTAATAAGGAAAACACCACAGACTTCTCCGCGCTCCTTTGACCCGCCCACATGCTCGGAGATGCGCTCCTGACATCACTGATATATTCGTGCCAAATTTTGCTCACGCATTTCTGAGACCGCCTATCACGTCTGCATTCCAAAGGGTGTCCTGGACGACGTGTGTAAACAACCTGGCGGGGCCGGGGCCGACTGAGGCCTACCGATCGGAGCCAACGCGGTGCTAGTGTGTAAGCGCCAATAAATCACCTAGGTTGTGTCCTACATGCACACACACACACATACGTTTAAATAAGCGTAAACCTCTGCACCACACTGGTTACAGAACAAAGTAACTCCTGAGCCAGGCTAGTTCGTGTTTAATTGTGACAGAAACACAAAATGTTTAGTTAAAAGTTTTTACATCTCCCTCATCTGCTGACTCAACACAGAGAGTAGGAACAGTACCCGCCGTCAGAAGGAGTTTGCTGACTAATCCTGCTGTGTAACGCCTGAGGTTCTCAATAGAGTTACAACCTGAACTGACACACACCGAACCACTCAGCAGAAATGGGACAAGCAGCCTGCTTCAAAGTGCTTCACACACACAAAAAGATTTTTGTCGATTGTTGCTGGGTCATGGCCATTGAACATGAAGCGGTGGTGTTAGCCATAGCTCCGTATCGTGTCACGTCGCTTTTCTCTCCATTCATTCTTCTTCTGCTTCCCTCTCACCAGCCTAAAGAGCCAGCCTCTCTGGGAAATTCCTAAGGCATTTCCAGGTCACCTGAGAAACTTAGTCCTCACTACTCCTCGGTAAACAAAAATGTCTGATCCTCAACGATTTTGGTGGGTGGGGACTCCACAGCTGAGGGGGGGGGGTTTCTCTACTCATTTCCCTTATTGTTTATTGTTTATTTTGATCCCCATTAGCTTCCGCAGCAGTGGTTGCTAATCTTCCTGGGGTCCATTATTTCAAAATACAATACATTTAACAATCCATAAAACATTCAAAATTATTACATTTAAAATTTTAAAGTTTTAAAAGCTATAATAGCCAACCAATACCCTCGACAAGATCCCTTTACCCTGCAGTGCTTTCTGATGTGACATCACAATTGAGGACAGTTCTTATAATATTATTCATTAACCAAACACAGATAGATATTGGATGGATGTTTTTTTCTCGTTTAGGTCAAGAAAAAAAAATTCTGGTGTTTGACATAACCATCCTTCAATAAATCATGGGGGGGGGGGGGGGTCCATTTTCTACCTAAAAACATGGAACCTCCGTTATGTTGCATACTTTGTTTCACCTGTTTAAACCAATGTCCATAGATTCATAGATTATTGTTTGTGATATTCAGTGAAATTACAGATAAGCTGGAGACAGCACTGGTTCTGGTTGGGTTCTGGTTTGGGTTGACGTGTATGTTGGTTCCACTGGCAGCTGAGATGGGCTTCAGAACCAGCAACCTGAATAACACAACATGATTTGGACAAATGTTATAATAAATATGTAATTAAATATGAGTGAATAAAAAATGGATAATTAAAAGAGGTATAAACATATTTATAATTATTTTAAGTATTGCTCTGATTTTGTTGTATCTTCTATAGTTTATTTTTTACTAAAGTTATTTATTTATGTACTTTTTTCCCTCCGTCTTCTGTAATTTTCCACATTTTTATTGTCATTTTTGGGGTTTTTTGTTCTTTATTTCAGCAGACAGTGCTATCTCACCTCCTACTGCTCTGACTATGGTGGATTAAACACTGATGATAATAATAATCCTGCTATAGATAATGTTGCCTGTCCCTGTTGAACCGAGAGCTACATTCAGACTACCCCTCCCTAATCAGATATCCTGTTTATGACAGTGCACATGTAAAGGAACCAGAACCAGAATCCCACTGATGGATTCCAGTGAAGCTGGAGGATATAGAGGCGGTCCTCCACCAGAACCACATCATTATGCTGCCACCACCATGATGGACAATTGGGTCAATGTTCTCAGGTCTGTTAGTCTCACCTTGACCCCTCCAAACAGTCTTCTTGTCTTTGTGTCCAAACAGCTCCATGTTTGTCTCTCCTGACCATAAAATGAGATTTGTCTTGTGGACATGTGAACTTCAAGGTGTCTCTTTTGTACCAGGAGCTTCGTTATTGGTCCTCTCAGTTCAGGATCATGTAAAACTGGTTTCAGTGTACACAGAGACTCTGGTGATCAAGCAGGTTCCCAGTTCATGGTTGACCTGAGTCTTGGTGGTTCCTGACCATGTTCCTTCAGGGGACAGATTTGTTCTGGCCAGTCTAGTAAATGTCTAATTCTTTGGTCCCACGTGAAACCTTTAGGAAGTCCTACATCCATTCAAACTCATGAACTCAGTTAATGTTTTTTAATGACTGAGCTTGGTTGTTATTCCACCCTGGACATTAAAGTCTGTAAATGAGTCTGCTGCTGAGGATGAGTGAACGTGAGTGTAACTGAAGGCCAGTTTGTAGTTGAGTGGTTTATCTTTTTAAATTTAAAATAGCAGGTGTGAGTAAAAACCTACAGTACAGAAGTGGTTTATATATTTGAGGACATAAAAAATGACTTTCACATATACATAATGGTTCTTTCTTTCGTTTGTTATAAAAACCTTTGTCTTCTTAATGAGCGTCTGCTTCCTGATGAACTTGTACTTCCTTCTTTAGGAGGGTGCAGTACAACATGCTGCATTAACAGCATTGACTATAATAGGAAATATTGTTTGTTTTGGTTCATCTTTATTCTGATTGTAAGTACTGTTGCATCCCTTGGATGCATTGTTAATATAGAAATTCATAGATTTCTATAAAAAGTAAATAAAGATGTTTGCTTGATAAATATTTGTTGTTTGTTCCTTAATCACTGATTATTGAACAAAAATCACTCTTAATTTAGACAGTTAAATTTAATTCACCAAAAGGCTTTTGGTATGAAATTATACTGGTGGGTTGTCAGTTTGAACCCAGGCTCCATCCACTTCAGTCATTGTGTCCTTGGGCAAGACACTTCACCCTCCTTACCTGCTGGTGGTGGTCAGAGAGACCGGTGGCACCTGTGTCCAGCAGCCTCACCTCTGTCAGTAGCTGTGGCTACGATGTAGCTCATGATCACCACCAGCATGTGAATGATTATACTGTAAAGCACTTTAGAGTCCCTGACTTAGAAACTGCAATACAAATGTGCAAAATTATCATTATATTTTAAACAGGCATATCAATGACTTTAAAACATGACTGTGCTTCAGCACTGTCCACGGTGTAGGGGGGGGGCTTTGACTAGCTGGATATTCAACTGCTGACAGACATGCCACTGCTTCAGGTGAAGGAGTACACAGTGAGGAATTCAATTCAATTTATTTATTTTGGCACCAAATCACGAGTTGTCTCAAGGCACTTGACAAAGTAAACATTCCAATTGAACCTACTTATCAGTGTATTGAGTTCAGTTCATTCTTCCAATTAGTTAAAAGTTTCCTATGAAAGAAAACCCAGCAGATTGCATTGAGTCACTGACTTGACTTTACAGCAATCTCCATACTAAGCAAGAAATATAGTGAGCATGTCCTCCAGAAGCATAACTAAAGGGATGATCTGGGGGTTATTTTTGATTCAGATCTAACTTTTGCAGATCAGATCAGTGCAGTGGTGAAAATGAGTTTCTTTCAGCTGAGGTTTCTCGGTAGGATTAAGGCCTATGTTCCTATAGATGTTTTTGCTTCATGTCATGATTACCTCAAGGCTGGACTACTGTAATGCGCTATGTGCTGGCCTGCCTCAGTCAGTGCTAGGTCAGCTACAGAATGTCCAGAATGTCCATTTACAAAATGACTGTAAATATTAATGAATACTTTAAATCAGCATCAATAGGGGGCCCTCCACTTTCCGGCCCTCAAGCCTTGATCCTTGCATGTTTGTGCGTGACCACTGCCCCTGTGTCAGCTCCACAACAGAACAACGGTTCGGTCTTCTCTGTGTTATGAACAGTCTGTCTCTCACACATTAACGCTGCTCATCTGCTTAAGCGACGCATTTTACTTTCACTTTTGGAGCAGCTGGTTCATTGATTATTTTTCTGTAGTTTTTCAAATGGGACGGCTTTTAAATTCGATGGCAAGCCGTCCGCATTTTCTGTAACATCGAATCTAGAATTAGCATTTTGTGGAAGTAAAATAAAAATCTGATTATTGCACAAGTCATTCGGCAAACGTGTTTAAGTCTGCATTAGTGGAAATACGCAGATTCATTTCATGGCTCTTTGGGAAACACAAGAAGCCTTTGATACAGAAATGATAAAAGAATGTATGACTGACGTGATGAAAGCATGTTTGAAGGCAAACAAAAAGAGGAAATGACAGCTACAATTAAACAAATCCCTCTCTGACTCTACAGCAGCAAGACCAACAGAAATACTGGCTGGAGATCTGACTAATCCGCTTTGTGATGGAATAATAAATGCAGAATACATTTCCTTAGCTGTGGATGAATTTATTACAGGGCTTTTATTTTTAGTTTCACTTAAGTATTCATTTGAATTTATTACTAAATGGAAAATGCATTGTTTGCTTGTTGCTGTTTTGACTGACGAAGGCAAGTTGTGTTCAAGCTCATTTTATTAAAGCGCGTTGATTGACAAATGATAATAAACAGACCTTTGACTCATTGAAAATTTTTAACGTGGCCCTTTGAGACTTATATTTGAGTACCCCTGGTTTAAATGTTAGTAGTTACAACATACAGGGGTTAATCATCCTATAAAGAGAAAAAAAAATTATGTCACAGCTGAAGAAGCTCAATTGTTCAATTGCTTTAATTCAAGAGACCCACCTTAATGACAAGAAACATAAGAAACTTAAGGGGGGAGTGGGTGGGCCAAGTTTTCAGTTCTGCCTGTGTGGAGGGATGTAAAAGAGGAGTAGCTATTTTATGTTACAAAGCCTTTGGGCTTATTGCTGATAAGGTGTATGAAGATACAAAAGGTCGTCATATTATGATTGTAGGCACAATCGGGGGAATTAAAGTTACAGTTCTATATTTATATGAACCAAATGAGGATGTCTCAGGATTCTTTAAAAAATTTTCAACTATCTTGACTATGCATGCAGAGGGTTTTCTGATAGTAGGAGATTTCAATTAGCCTTTCGCCGAGCCCCGCCCCCCTTAGTTACTGTTACCAAGTCCGACAATAAGTGGATCAAATACTGCAGCTCCGCAGATTTCCGTAATGGAAAGAAGTAGACAGATGCGTGTCAGCGACATTTTTTGGAGCAATTCCTCCTCAATATCATCCAGATCGAGGCAAAAAGGGTTACAGTATGCAGTGGAGGGATATATTAGTGTCGGCTCCGCTGGGCGAAGCGTAGCAGGGAACAAGGAGTTGGGAGCAGGTCCGGCGTCCGGGGACACGTGGATCCAAGGAGCGGCATTAATTCATCACGTGATCATGACACCACCCGCTGTTGCGTCAATAGGCTTAATGTGCGTTTATAAGACACAAGGTTGAGGTAATATTACGCTGATTTGCCGGCACGGTGTGTCTTACCTAAAAGGGTCTTGGATAGTCTGGGAGGCGGACCTCTGCCCAGCCGCGGGCGGGGGGGGGAGCACTCATGCTTGGCTGTTGCTGGTTGAGCTCGATGAGGAGGTTCTGAAGGGGAACGAAGGAGACACGACTACTATCGAGGCTAAGGCTTAGTAGGATAAATTAGGTTTAGCTTCATCATTTTGTTTGGAGTTGTCAGATAGTAACGGTTGCTATGATGTGTGATTGGACAAGAGCCGTTCTGGGGGTGGGGCCGGCGAAAGGCTAATTGTGTAATGAGCCAGAAATTAGACAAACAACCACCGCAGCAAGGTCAAATACCAAAGATATCTAAAGTTCTAAGTAACAAAGTGGAGTTAAAGATAGACACATAAAGCAGCTAACAAAACTCATAGATAGAAAAAAGAAAAAAGAGGAACAAGATGGGAACACAAAAGCTACATGGGTATGTAATCTCTCACATCAACTGACCAAAGCAGAAGAAAGCCTATTAAAAAAAGGACTAATTTTCGCAATAACACCAAAAGATATACCTTACGAAAAATTCATAGTAGCAACTGAAATAGCACGTCAACAAATCACAGAGGAAGGAAAGAAAGCAGAACTCAGGAACAGCATAGTTGGGATACTGAAGAGCAGCAAAATAAAACACAGTAACATCACAAAAGAAAAAAGAATGGCCATAACCACTTTAGCAAGAAATGAAAATATTACAATTTTACCAGCAGACAAAGGAAGGACAACAGTAATAATGGATAAGGATAAGTACAAAGAACAGATGGAGCATATGTTAGAGGACAAAAACATACAAGATATTAAAAAAAGATCCAACAGAGGAGATTACGAGGAACATGAAAAAAAACTCAAACCGCTGCAAGAAAAGGGCAGAATAACAGAAAAAACATACAAACACTGGATACCAACGGCAAACATTATTCCAAGAATATACGGCACACCGAAAATACATAAAAAAGACACTCCACTCAGGCCAATAGTAGACAGTCATATAGACAGACATATAACATGGCAAAGGATATTAGCAAAATCATCAGTCCACTATAAGGAAACACAGAACAACATTGTAAAAACACTATAGAGCTATCAAAGGAGTTAAAAAAGATCACACTGCAAAAAGAGGACATACTAATATCACATGACATCACATCTCTATTCACAAAGACACCAACAATAAAAACCATAGATATAGTAATAGACAGACTCAGACGAGATAAACCCTACACAAAAGAACAAATCTAAAAATAGATGACATAGCACAGCTAATACAACTGGTTGCAAATTCCACATATTTTGTTTACAACGATACAATATACAAATGCCTGGAAGATTTGCGATGGGAAATCCGTTATCAGCAACCCTCTGCGAGTTTTTCATGGAAGATTTAGAGCAGAAAGCATTAACCACTGCACCCAAAAACTGTCAAATAAAGTTATGGAAGCGATATGTGGATGATATATTGGAAATCATACCCGAAGGACAAACACAAACATTAACAGAGCATTTAAATAACATAGACGACACAGGAAACATAAAGTTCACATATGAGGAAGAAACAGAGGGCAGTATTACATTCATGGACATGAGGATCAGCAAAAAACAAGATGGAACGCTTAAGATAAATGCATACAGAAAACCAACGCACACAGATCAATATTTACTATGGACATCAGAACATCCCACTATACATAAAATGTCAGTGATAAGAACCAGGGTTATTATCGTAAACGAAAACTAATGAAATAACGAAACCTAGAAATAAAAAAAAATTTTGTTAACTGAAATAAAAATAAAAACGAATTTTTGAAAAAACTGAAACTGTAATGAGCTTAACAAAACTAACTAAAACTAACTAAAACTAACGGAATTTATAGAGAAAATTTGCTTAGTTTTCGTGTTTATGTATTATTCTAATTTTCTGTAGTTTTTTTTGTGCGCGTGCCACAACAGACGACTCGTCAGTCAACATCGCGCGTCATGTCAGCAAGAGCTGGGAGGAAGTGACAGGCCTGACTGCAC
>SSNS01000428.1:368970-381241 GCA_006937985.1 Aphyosemion australe
CGTCATGGCTCCAGATTCACGCCAGATGATCCAGACCTCCCACGCTCACCTCATCCATCTGCATCCAAACAATAAGCCCGTTTTTTCCTTTCTGGAACACCGCCACGTCCTCGTTTCACTTCGAGATCCGTGTCGGCGCTCCTATATTAAACTGCGTGTTAGATGTCACCCAACGCTAGCACTTCCTACGATTGGGTCTAATCACACGCTACAACCCTCCTCACTGCTCCCGCTGTGGAGCTCAGGTGAGGAGCGTGACACACACCAGTGGTGTTCTGATGCTAAATACGTGAGTGTGGAATGAGTGGAGGACCCAGGGAAGTGCGGCGGTTTGACCAGATCAACAACCGGAGGGTCCAATAGTTGCTTTCGGTCCGAAACGTATTATAAAGTTTTAAATAAGTGCAAGAGAACCCCTTTTTTGTTTTTTACTTTTTTTTGTTTTTTTAATCCCCACAATATATTCATAGCTATACGATGTTAAGCCTAATTTATACTTCTCTGTCTGCGTGGGTACGGAAACACACAACACCATTATGCGTCAGCGCAAGGGCTATCCAATGGACTTGCAGAGGCTGACAGAGGAATGCCCAACTTTTTAACTATTGTCAGCGACCGCAAGCTTGTGATTGGTCAGGACGCTGCTTCCTTTAAATTCGTCAACAGCACCGCCATTGTCCCCTCAAAAAATAAAAAGATATCTAGCAGCAGACACAAGACCGATTGAAGAACACCTCGTAGAAAAATCCGAAAATAGGAATGTTTATTCACTCGTGACTGAAGGAGCACAAAGTACACAACAAGCATTTTATTCGTGACAAAAAAGCAAGAAACGTGGGTTTAGAGGTGCCGACTGCATAAAGAGGTGGAGGAGAATGAGGGACAAATTTGTCAGTGTTAAAGGAAAAGTCCGCTTTTTTAGACATGAGGTTGTATGTGTTCTTTCGTCCACCCAGTGCTCTGTAAACTATGACCCATTTCACACACACCACCCTGCTCAGAGATTTTCAGGGGAAAAGTGATTCAGAAACGTAGTTCTGGCTAGTTTCGGGGGTACTGTATCTGCGCCGTTTAGCCTCACAAAAGGATTTGCCTCTGAAAGCATGACTAATTTACATCTCAGAAACAAAGCCAGGTAAATTTACGTCACATTACAGCGGGACTAGTTTTTGTCATCCGTATCCGCGCACGCACGCACACACGCAGAAGTTCATACTTCTTTTCCCTATCTCTTTCTTTCTTTCTTTTTTTATGATGACCTCACTGTTATGTCCTGCCTGTGTATTTGTTGTCTGTTGTCTATTTGTTGTGTACTGTTGTCCCTTCACCCCCACCCTCTCTTTCCCTGTTTGTGTTGTATGTCTCTTTTCTCCCTACCTGTCCACTCCGGTGTGGCCTAACATATATAACTGCAAATATAATAAAGGCTACAATGCAACAGGAGGAATATCCCACATTCCTCTTGCTGTAGAGTAAAACTGCTCTGGCATGTTATGGCAAAACATGGCAAAACATCCATTCTGTCTGCTTCTACTGCCAGGACAGGTTAAAAAAAATTGTCATCCTACACATCAAGAGGAGCCAGTTGGGGTGGCTCGGGCATCTCGTTAGGATGCCTCCTGGATGCCTACCTGGTGAGGTTTTCCAGGCAAGTCCAATTGGTAGGAGACCTAAAGGGAGACCCAGGACATGCTGGAGGGACTATGTCAGTTTGTTTAGAATAGAATAGAATAGACTTTATTGATCCCACAGTGGAGGAATTCACTTGTCACAGCAGCACCATCAATCAAAGGGTAATTAGAAGAAAGATAAAAACAAGGATACATGTATATACACATAGGCAGTAATATTAATCAAAAAAATTAATTACTTGAGACCAGAAAAGCCTGTGGTCTGCTTTAGAGGGCTTCTTTCATCGTGGTATTTTATAAGAGTGAAGACCCCTTTTCCTCCCATTACTGTCCTGACAGCAAGCTGTAAAGCAAGACACTTTGTGGAACTGTTTGGTTAAACTTTGCTTATTTTCTGTGTTTTTCTGCTACCAGCATACAGACTGGTGTCACTGTGACATTCACTCCAAAACAGTCTTGAATCATTCTCATAAAGCTATTCCATTTAGATATTTTCTTAATAAAAAAAACATTTAAATGATCACTCATAAAATAATTAGTATATGGTGCATATACTTGTATAAAATTTGACACCCCCCCCCCCCCCTTCTTTATAACTATACAACTTTGCATGTGATAACTGCATGCTGATTTAAACTCTAGCAGTTACATAAACCAAGAGTGAAGCTCATGGCTCAGCACTCCTAGGAGTCACAGAGCTTTATTCCTGTTCTGTTTAGACAGCAATCACTGATAAGCTCATCCAGCACTGCCTGTTTTCCCTTTCCTTACTCCTCCCTTGAGATGTAAAGTGCACGGAAATGAGCAGTCAGCACCATTGTGTTTGATGTTCTGAGATTTAAAAAACACGACCAAGCTTTCAGGCCTTGATGGATGCCAAGATGATCTCATAACTATTTGGTCAATCCACTGGGACATCTAATAAAATGTGAGTATAACGATTAGGTCACAAATATTCATTTCAGAAGTTTCTCTGCATTTTGGTCATTTATGCAATTAATCAAAAAGGTTTAATTACGGCAAGTGAAATTACTGTGTTGTAAAATAATGTTCTTTATAATAAATGAAATAAAGGTTAAGAAAAAAAAAATTAAACACCCATCAAGACCCATTCTGATCTGAAAAAAAGGTTTATTAAAGGAATTAAAATAGTCATGCAAACACAATGAGCCATCAGTAATCTCACATGTTGTCCTTAGATTTCTAAGGCCTTGTCCACATGTAGTTGGGTTTTTTAGAAATGAATATCCACCCTCTCAAAAACTAGCGTCCACACCACCTCGTTTTTAGAAAAAACTCCATCCACACATAACCACATAAGTGCATTGTTAAGCACATTCATAGGCATGCCAGACCTGTAGGCGGCAGTAGTTCCCACAAATCCTATCCACTTTGTCTTCCTGCTCAACTTCAGCAAAACATGAAACATGGCGCCTAGCTCGCTTGTGTGGACCGATGAGGTAGAATTGCTCTTAAATGTAGTTTTGGAGTATAAAGTCAACCACCACCAAAAAGGGCTTGGACGATTAATAACGCAAGCACAGCTCTCAGGGCATCCATGTTGTAGTGTAAACACAGGTCGCACATGGGCCGTCAGCATTTTTGTCTCAGACAGTGACGTTATGAAACCTAAAACTCTGGTTATTTTCTGTCCACACGGAAACGCTGAAAATGGAGAAAACGCAAATCTTAAATTTGGCCGGAGTTTTTAAAAAGATTAGTTTTCGTTATGGAAATCTGCGTTTTTGTGTGGATGACAGGCCGAATCATAGAAAAATATCTTAATTTTGGGAGATACCCAGCTATGTGTGGACAGGGCCTAAGAGAAGCTGTAGGCATTCAGGATTAGCTATAAAATGTTTAATTAAGTCAGCATGATAATTGTATTATTTTAAACTTTTCTAGTATTTACTACATATCTAATAAATGGTATGATATGTTTTATACCAGGTTTTTTCATAAATTCATGTTAGAGGTGACTAGGAAGGCCATACTGACACAGCCAGTGTGTCCTATACCAGGGTTCAAATTATGGGGAGCTAGGGTTGGAAGAGGGTAGAATGCCTTCTCCAGGTCAGGGACGAGGTCCTGCCCCAAGTGGAGGAGTTTAAGTATCTTGGGGTCTTGTTCACGAGTGAGGGAAAGATGGAACGGGAGATCAATAGATGGATTGGTTCTAAGTCTGCAGTGATGCGGGCGTTTTACCAATCTGTTGTGGTGAAAAGAGAGCTGAGCTGGAAGGCAAAGCTCTCGATTTACCAGTCATTCTAAGTTCCTACCCTCACCTATGGTCACGAGCTTTGGGTAGAAACGAAAGAATGAGATCACGGATACAAGCAGCTCAAATCAGTTTCCTCCACAGGGTGTCTGGACTCTCCCTTAGAGATAGGGTGAAAAGCTCGGTCATCAGGGAAAGGCTTGAAGTAGATCTGCTGCTCCTCCACATGAAGAGGAGCCAGTTGAGGAGGCATCTGGTTAGGATGCCTCCTGGTTACCTCCCTGGTGAGGTGTTCTGGGAACATCCAACCAGGAGGAGACCTAAAGGAAAACCCAGGACACGCTGAAGGGACTATGTTTCTCGGCTGGCCAGGAAACACCTTGGGATTTCCCCAGAAGAGCTGGCCCAAGTGGCTGGGGAGATGGAAGTCTGGGCCTCTCTGCTTAGGCTGCTGCCCCCGCTACCCGACCCCAGATAAGTGGAAGAGAATGGATGGATGGATGGATGGATGGATGGATGGATGGATGGATGGATGGATGGATGGATGGATGGATGGATGGATGGATGGATGGATGGATGGATGGATGGATGGATGGGTGGCTGGGTGGATGGATGGATGGATGGATGGATGGATGTGTTCTGGAGTAATAGGTTAGGACTGATTCGTTTAGGTTTAGCTGTCAACAAGATGGTGTTTCAGTATAAATACAAGAAGGACATAAGACTTTAACTTCTGTGGCTGTTGATGTCAGCTGGTTTATTAACATCCACACTCAGTGTAGCAAGCCGTCTGTAATAACAAATAATTTGCCATTAAGTCAAGTATATTACAGGCACAAAACCCATTTCCATTATGAGCCACAGGGCCCAGAGACTGAGCAAAATGGTGGATTGACAGGGGAGGCTTGTTGAGCAAACAAACTGTATTAGGCAGAGCACTGTATAGTAGACCATCATCATTATATTGTTCCTCCACTTTAAGGCTGGTGAAATGTTTGTGCAGGTCTTCACCAGGTTCAGGCCATGGTGGCGGGTCAGGCCACACATCCTCATTAGGGGTGGGAATTGATAAGTTTTTATCAATATCAATGCCATTGTCGATTGTAAACATGTCCAAAACCCTAATTGGAAAGTTAAATCAAAGTTGTATGTTAATAGTAAAATCAGGCCTCATTTGTCATTTGTGATTTTCTGTTTCTAAAACATATCTTCATGCATTTGTTATGTCAACTTTGTTGTACTGTCTTCCTATTTGGTCACTTACAACAGAAGAAATTGTTCAGCCGTTAGTACAACTCTATAATAGAGCTTACAAGATTCACAACAGGTTGCTGACTTGGACTCATCACTGCTCTGCATTATTACAGTTAAATGCCTTGACATTCCAGAATTATGCAAAAAGTCTAGGAATTAAATTTTACTATCAAATCATAAAGGGTCACATGTCATCAGGCCTTTTGTCATTGGCTCCTAAGCGCAGTTTAAGCTCTGTGCATGTCACTAGATCTGCCACAAATGGTCTTTTGCCTTTACCAGCTTTCAGGAATTCTTATGGACAGAGGTCTTTCTTTTATGTGCTCACTAAAGTCTGGAATGAGACTCCACAAGACATTAGGACTATACCATCGCAGTTTATTTAAAAGAAAATCTGTTTCTCATTTATTGGACAAATACACCTGTAACCATTGGTGTTTATTTTAATTGTATATGCTTGTATGACTGTCTTGTCTTAGTATGTTTGACCGTGTGTTCTGAGTTATATGTTCTGCAGAACAGGAACCTGCTGAAAAACAGTTTTAAACTGAGTCAGGCCAGATTGTGACGATATTTTCCTGTTTAATAAATTAAAATGAATGAATGAACATGATTCTGTCTATCAACCCAATTGCTTATCAATTCCTGAGTAGGTGGCAAAAATAAATTGCACACAGTTTCCTGCATTATAACTGTCAGTTTATTTATGATAAATAATCAATTGTACCTAATATTGTTTGGAAAAATCTTTCCAAATATTCTCCTTTATGCTCCTTGTGAAGGCAGTCATCTTCTTGTATGGTGTAGTGTTGCTGTAGTTTTTGCAAGACAAGAAAAATCTCATCACAAGTTGGACTTCTGTCACTGGAGTCTGCTAGTGTGGAGGTGTGTATATGAGGCAAAGGATGCTAACATGACTAGTTACCTGCAGTATTAACAGGAGAGGACATGCAAACTTTACCACTGCTGCTGCGTTGAAATTCACTAGTCTGGAGCGGGTCAAAAACACGACATTCACTTTAAGTTATCATGTATTTTGTGTGCAAATGTTTGTGCATAATTGTAGTGTCTCCTCTCTTTAATGAAATATCTATTTTGCAAGTTGTAAGTTGCCCTGTTGTCACCCTTTCTCGTAAAGTATCACCAAACATTTGAGCATTTGTGCCACTTAGGCGACATGTTTCCTGCTGAGTAAATACGTAAGCTAGGCAACATAATTTGCGTAAGCTACGCGACGTGTGTGGTGACGGACTGGAATCGATAAGGGAATCGTTTCCAAAAATGGCAAACGATTCCTAGGAATTGAAACAGTGTTGTTCTGAACCACTCATGGTGGGCTTACTTTGACACAGGGAAGCAGTCAGCCGAGCCATATCCTTCCTCAGTGAGTGAGCAACTTCAATCAGTGTTTTAATGTCACTTTAAGTTCTCTCAGGCCCTCTTGTAACACTTGCTGTGATTGGAATAGATTCTCTTCCTGCAAAGCTCTGAATTATTTTTGAACTGGATGCACTGAGGATCCCAGCAGGTTGGAGGGTGTGAGGTCCATAATTAAGTTCTTAGTTGTTCACTTCTTCCCAGTTGAGGGGCTGTACCAGAGTTGTGGACTTGAGTCACATGACTTGGACTCGAGTCAGACTCGAGTCATTAATTTGATGACTTTAGACTTGACTTGAAAAAAACGCTCAAACACTTGGACTTGAATTGGACATGTACACCAGTGACTCGGACTTTGACTTGACTTGAACTTGTCTACATGAGCAGACTTGATATTTTCCCCATATATAGCGCAATTTTAAACATCTATTATTTAAAAATTGCCCACATTTAAGCCATTCACGCAAAAGAGACGTCTCTCTGTGGGCTGGTGTGTGCGTGTGTGTGTGTGTGTGTGTGTGTGTGTGTGTGTGTGTGTGTGTGAGCGCTGCAGCACAGCCAATCAGATTAATCAGATTTAAAAAAAAAAAAGCCGCACTAACCCTCAGTCTCTCTAAACAGCGCTGCAGCTGACGACTCCCAAGAGTACTTCTTTCAGGTACATAAACTACGAATTAGTTGACAAAAATATAATGATAGCACTTCTGGAAATAAACTCGGTGCTGTTTACTTGTTGAGAACGTGGAGGGGTGTCCAGTACGGGCTGGTCGATAGCAGACATGAACCATATCTGCCCTAGTCTCGCCAGCTGGAGGGAGAAATGCTGAAAAACGGAAAGACTCTGTCTGCACTTTTGAATTTTTCACTGTTTTATTCTATGAAATTATAGTTTAAAGGTCCTATTTCATGCAAATTCCATGTTTTGGAGCTTGTGACCATGTTATATTTTTATTTCCTCATGACAAACACCCCAAAGCAGTTTTTGGCTTCACACACGCATTCTCCTGTCTCAGCTGCAGATCCTGTGCTGGTCTACAAAGCAGCTGCAGACAGCTGGATGGGGTTGTTGCTGCGTCATCACAGTCGCTCGTCCTCATCCAGGTAGTCTTAATCCATATCCCTCCTCCCCTGGACTGTAAACACGCTCAGTCTCTCCGTTTAGCTAATAGGGATTTAATATATCACTTTAATCCGCAGTTATGAAAAAGTGATTTCTTTCTTAAAGGAACTAGAGGCAGGAAAAAAGAAACGATGCTCATGAGCGACGCGCCCGGCTCTGCGAGTAACTGCAGCCCAGCACGGGAGCGTGCACAGACGGCTATGTTACACAAACACAAAAATACCATTACCTGACCCTCTTCACACACTCTCACGCCACACCTCCAATATCTCACGCTGAAAAGGCAACTCCCCACCGCTCTCACGGACAATATTGCGGTGAAGCAATCCACGCTGCAGCCCTGATCACAGCTAATGCTACTACTGTAGCATGATCACAGCTAATGCTACTGCACGCTAGCTCTCTCTGAGTCATCGGTGAGGTCAGATCATTGTCATCATCTCTAAACACAACCTATAATGTTTCTTACCTGCTCACTAGGAAATGAGCCATGGCAGCATCCTTTTTGAGTCCCAGATATAGTTGAAGCAGCCTCCATTCGTCAATCACGTATCCGATATAGATTCGGGTCCCTGCCTGTCTTTTACCATATTTGGTTTTTGACTCACGAGATGCCGCTGAATAAACTTCCTTTGTGCCACGCTTGGTCGTTTGCTGGTTGCAGTAGAATCCATTCCCACAGTTCTTCTTTTGGAGTTTGGCGGTTGGCAAGCAACTTAAGGTGCAATAGCGCCACCTACCGATCTGCAGTGTCGAACACATTTTCTTTCTGTTTTGAAGCTGTCGTGAACGCGCAAGCAGTGTCAATTGACGCCACATCCGTAGGGCAGCGCGGGAAATTCGTGACCGAACTGCAGCGCATTTTGCAGCAAACAGCCTGTTCAAGAAAATGGAACGATACATGGGTGGCCTCATTCTTTTTGGTTTATAACGCTTCATCACCCATTAGCTTTGAAAAAATGAACATACATGTTTCATTTTTTACAGATTTTTTAAAGATCCTGCCTCTAGTTCCTTTAACTAGTCTGCACTTTAAATAAAGCCTAGAACCCTAAAATGGATTTTTGTCTGTGAGAGGAACAGAATCCCTGTCCAGTCTTCCTGAAGAAGAGTTTAATCTGTAGAAACGGTTGGATTTTATCTTCAGGAGCTCTCAAAACCTGAGCCAGAATGTGTCTGTGATTTCACAGACAGCTTTTTAGACCCTATTTATTTTTATGGTTATACGTTACGATGCCGCCAATATTGTTCAACGACTGGACATCATTTTATTCATTTTCAACAACATTTCCCTTTACAGGAAGACTATTCTTGTTAGCTAAGTTTTAATTAAAACTGTTCAACGTAGAGGTCTAAGTTCAGAACTACCTTTTGTACAATTTTTAGGTTCCGTTGCACTTGTTTCATCAAGTGTTGAGATACAGATTTTAAAAAAAACATGGTCCATGATTTATGCTGAACATACAATTGCAATTTTTTTAAAAAATGACTCGAAATGACTTGAAATTTGAAGTGTCTGACTTGAGACTTGACTCGCGCTTGCCTGCATTTTACTTGAGACTTGACTTGACTTGCAAAACAATGGCTTGGTCCCACCTCTGGGCTGTACTAAGCCCACCATCACCTCCGTCATAAAAAAGGCCCAGCAGAGGATGTGCTTCCTGAGGCAGCTGAAGAAATTCAACCTACCAGTACAATCGATGAGGCAGTTCTACACCGCAGTCATCAAGTCTATCCTCACCTCTTCAATTACTGTGTGGTACGCTGGAGCCACCATCAGGGATATGAAGAGACTGCAGCGTGTCGTGCGCTCTGGTGAGAAGGTCATTGGCTGCAAACTATCCTCTATACAGGACCTGTACACCTCCAGGTCATTGGGGCATGAAGGTCAGATCACAGCTGACCTGTCTCACCCTAGACACTGTCTTTTTGACTTGCTCCCATCTGGCAGGAGGCTCCGATTCATTCAGACCAGAAGAAGAAGAAAAAACGATTTTCACAGGAACAAAAAAAGTAAAGAAATTCAACCTGTCACCACAAGAACAGTTTCTTTCCCTCTGCAGTTGGACTCATGAATAAAGTCTATGAAGTCTAGGAGGGCCCACTCCAGTCGCTTTGTTCCAGTCACTTTTTTTAAGAGCAGGCTCAAGACTCACCTTTTTAGCTTAGCTTTTAACTGATTATTATTTATTAAATTTGATTGCTGTGCATATTTTATTTGATTCATTTCATCATTGTTTGTATTCTACATTACTTTAATATTTATTATAATCTTATTTATTATTTATTTACTACTTTTACTATTATATTAGCTCCTGTTATTTTTATATTCATCTTACATTAATGTTTTTAATCTTTCTTCCAGTGTTTCCTCTGTGGGGGGCCCTCTGCCTTGGGGGCGGTGGTCTACTGCTGCTGCCTGGGTGCCCTCTGGGTAGTGCTTGGGTGGAGGTGGGGTCTGTGCCCTCCCTCTCCGTTGCACCCTGTGTCGGTACCTCGGCTGCTGCAGTTGACCTACTGCTGCCGGGGAAGACGGCTCCTCTGATGGCGTTTCCTTGCCCTACCATATCTGGCTCATCTGAACTCAGCCAAATATCATTTTTACCGATGTTCTTAAGTGTGTGNTTGGAGGGATGGGAAGGATGGTTATATAGGGTCATTTTAACCTGTAAAGCACTTTGAGTTGCATTTTATGTTGGAAAAGCACTTTATAAATAAAGTTTGAATTGATTTGATTTGACTTGACCCTGTGTTGTGTTTGTACCTGACTGTTCAGCTCTGATCAGTACCTACACTGTCTTGTACATATAAGTTGTTTCTCTAACTATTGCTCCTCTTTATTATTATTATTTTATTGTTCTTATTTCTTATTTTTGCACCAAGTACCGCAGCAATTTTGTAATGTTGTGAACCTGCTCACACATCTGGCAATAAAACCCTTCTGATTCTGATAACAGGCTGCATTTCCATCACTGTAAAGGGACTGTGTATTGCTGTACTGGGGTGTCCCACTGCAGCATTTCACTGTTGTGCTGATCCATGTAGTCCACTTCAAAGTCATAAAATCTGCTTTGTCGCACATCTGCCGTTTAGCCCTCACGTCAGGACATGTCTCTCCATCTGGCTCCATCTTAAGAACTGCATCTGGCTTGAATGAACAAATGTTCTGAAGTAATATTAGGACTGATTAATTTAGGTTTAGCAGTCAACAAGATGGTGTAGCAGTCAAAATACAGGAAAGAGGACATGAGACTTTCACTTCTGTGGCAGTTGATGTCAGCTGGTTTATTAACATCCACGCTCAGTGTTGCAAGCAGTCAGTAATAACTAATAATTTGCCATTAAGCCATATTATAGCAACAGAGGTCAAATGAACATAAACTCTAAACTACTCAATAAACTTAAACAATTGCATAAGAGATTCACAATATAATATGAAATAACTCAAATTAAGTAAATAATACATTGCTTGTTCAAACACAGAGAAAACTCAAAGGGACAAAAGAATTCTGGTGCCATCATGTGGCCAAACAAAGAATTATAATATGGTGTCACTTGGCAGCGCTCACTCTTAAAGCTGCAATCTTCAATGTGGAAAACAAATTAGCTTAAAACAATTTTTTCATGCCTCTTAACGTTCTAAAGTAGTATAGCTATAAATATGTTGTGGAGATTAAAAAATAAACGAAAATAATTAATAAAGTGGTGTAAAGTGATTGTAAGTGGTTACTTTTAATTGAATCCTCAATCAAATATAAAGGTATTCAACAAGCTGTGATATTCCATATAAATATGAATTATCACTATTATTGAACCTTTAATATTTGATTGATGATGACAATAGGTACTTTGTGTCACGCTCCTCACCTGAGCTCCACAACGTGAGCAGTGAGGAGGGTTGTAGCGTGTGATTAGACCCAATCGCGGGGAGTGCTAGCGTTGGGTGACGTCTAACACGTAGTTTATCATAGGAGCACCGACACGCACCTCGAAGTGAAACGAGGACGTGGCGGTGTTCCAGAAAGGAAAAAACGGGCTTACTGTTTGGATGCAGATGGATGAGGTGAGCGTGGAAGCTCTGGATCGTCTGGCGTGAATCTAGAGCCATGACGACTGGATCGGATGAAAGCTGTAGCCGGCTGGCGTGGATCTGAGCCAAGAGGGCTAGGAAGCTAAAGCGTGAGGTGAGCGCCGTAAGCTCTGGGCGCACGGCGTGACCTATGGAGCCGATGTGCTAGAAAAGTAAAAGTTAAGGTACTGAAAAACGCTACTAAGCGAGGCGCCGTTAGATCCGAGACGAAACGGGAACGCCAAGGCCACGGACAGAAAAACGATGAACCAGCACTGGAGTTGTTGGGAAGCTTCCTGATATAGCGTGGGCGTGATGACGTAAAGAGGTGAGCGACGTGTGGGGAATGCTGGGAAGTGGAGTCCTATGTATGGTGTGGTGTCAGAAGGATGGCTGGAAGGCAGGAATCATGACAGTACCCCCCCACCCTAGGGACGGCTCCGGACGGCCCAAAACCGCGAGACTAGGAGGTCCGGGGGTGGCAAGCACAAAACCCAGAGAGGCCAGGAGAGATCTGATCTGACTCGATTGGATGGGACTAAACCCTGGCAGAAGTGACCTGACTGATGGACTCGGCATGACTGGAGCTGATTGAAGCAGAC
>SSNS01000428.1:381826-392795 GCA_006937985.1 Aphyosemion australe
TGTGTGTGCGTGTGTGTGTGCGTGTGTGTGTGCGTGTGTGTGCATGTGCCTGCTCTGTCTTCTCAATCCCCAGTGAGTCGTAGCGGATGGCTGCTCATACTGAGCCAGGATCCTCTGGAGGTTTCTTCCTGTTAAAAGGGAGTTTTCCTTCCCACTGTCGCTACATGCTTGCTTAGTATGAGGATTGCATCAAGACACTGACACTAGTCAGTGTCTTGATGCAATCTGCTGGGTTCCTTATATAGAAAACTTTTTTTCTGATTGGCTTAATGAACTGAACTGTATTGGAATGTTTACTTTGTGAAGAGCCTTGAGACGACTCTTGTCGTGATTTGGCGCTATATAAATAAACTGTTTTGAATTGAATTGAAATTAAATCTTACCTGGGTAGGTGTTTCAGTGTCAAGATTGGTGACTGCTCCTCTACCTATCTATTCTCCCTCTGGGTTCTATCTTCACTAATTATGGCCTCCAGTATCATTTATAAGCAGACTGTAAGATATATCTCTCTCTAGATCAGCCAGGATCTGTCAACTGCCTCCTTGAATGCCTTTCTGACATTAAGGGGTGGCTGGCATCAAACTTCCTCCGGTTGAATGAAGACAAGACAGAAGCCATTATCTTCAAACCCAAGAGTATGAATAAAACATTGGCTCCCCTCCCGCAACCTCCAAAGGGATCCAGAGTCAGTCAGAGTGGTCCATATACTCATTGTTGTTTCATACAGAATAGAGAAGAAACAACTAAACTATTACTGATGACTGAATGAGGAAATGTCCTTGTTTAAAGGTGTGGGAAAACTGAAAAACCTTTTTTTAGTTATTATTTCTGATTCTAATGGGTCACTCTGAGTTTAACATGCAGGCTGAACATGAAAATAGTCTCCTACACCTATCTCCTGCATTAGCTTCTGATAGAAAATAGACGGTGAAACTCTAGGAATAGAAAATCCTGACAGATCTACGTCACACTGTCACTTAAAGGAGCTATGTGGGATATTCATCGAAATCATGGTAAAAATTGCGACTCTTTAGCGCCATGCAGTTTAGAGTAAGTATTGCAGCTACGGTGGCCCACTCAAAAAGGCAACAACTCCAGAGTTCACTCCAGCCATCTGGTTCGTTTTTTTTATAAAAAGCATGAGATTGATTTATTTCCAGTCTCTGTAGCCTAACCCACACAAAGCATATAACTACTCAAGCAGGTAAAAAACATTTTTTAATGAGTGTTCAGTCATAATGCATAATGCCAAGCGTAGCCCCCCCCCTCCCCCGACGAGACGATGGGCACACCCACCCCCCCACCCCCGCGACGAGGCGGCGCGATCCGCCACCCCCTCAGTCTACAAGCATCACGGCTATAAACATTTCTAGGGGAAACACTGCTGTTAGCTGTTATATCAACCTACCGGTCCTNATATTAGGACTGATTAATTTAGGTTTAGCAGTCAACAAGATGGTGTAGCAGTCAAAATACAGGAAAGAGGACATGAGACTTTCACTTCTGTGGCAGTTGATGTCAGCTGGTTTATTAACATCCACGCTCAGTGTTGCAAGCAGTCAGTAATAACTAATAATTTGCCATTAAGCCATATTATAGCAACAGAGGTCAAATGAACATAAACTCTAAACTACTCAATAAACTTAAACAATTGCATAAGAGATTCACAATATAATATGAAATAACTCAAATTAAGTAAATAATACATTGCTTGTTCAAACACAGAGAAAACTCAAAGGGACAAAAGAATTCTGGTGCCATCATGTGGCCAAACAAAGAATTATAATATGGTGTCACTTGGCAGCGCTCACTCTTAAAGCTGCAATCTTCAATGTGGAAAACAAATTAGCTTAAAACAATTTTTTCATGCTTCCTGATATAACGTGGGCGTGATGACGTGAAGAGGTGAGCGACGTGTGGGGAATGCTGGGAAGTGGAGTCCTATGTATGGACATGACTGGACAGGAAGGGGCTCTAGGGGGCTGAACTGGACCTGGTTGAGCTGAAGGAAACTGGAGGGGATTGAAGAGACCAGCAACGTTCTTGGCTGGACGTGACGTGATGGAAAGGGACTTCCTGGGCTAGAATGGACTTGACCAGAAGGGGCTGGAAATAACGTAGGGGAACGGAAGGAGACTTGACTAGTAGGAATTGGAGTTGACGTGACTGAAAGGAACCCAGCTGGAGGGACTGGACTGAAGGGGAGCTGATCTGAATTGACGGAAAAGAGCATGACTGAAGAAAAACTGGAGTTGAAAGGAACTTGGCTGGAAATTACTTGACTTGAAGGGAACTGGCTGAAAGGAAACTGATTTGAAGTGACTACGTTGAAGGGGACTGGAGCTGAAAGGTGGGAGTGATTTGATTTGAAGGGGATGTGAGTGAAGGGAGATAGAGCTGACTTGACCTGATTGGGACTTGATTAGAAGAGACTTGACCTGATGTGATGTGATGAGGTTGCCTTGATCGGAGCGACTTGCCTGGAGGTGAAGCAACTTGACTTGGTGTAAAGCGACTGGACTTGAAGCGACTGGACTTAACTGGAAGCTGCTTGAGTTAGATTGGAGCGGCTTGACTTGGATTGGAGCGGCTTGACTTGAAGCGTCTTGACTTGAAGCGAAGCGACTTGACTTGATGTGAAGCGACTTGACTTGATTTGGCGTGATCTGACTTGATCGAAGTGACTTGACTGGAAGCTACTTGACTTGACTGGAAGCTACTTGACTTGATTGGAGCGACTTGACTTGATTGGAGCGACTTGACTTGATTGGGGCAACTTGACATGATGTGGAGCGACTTGACATGATTTGGCGTGATTCAACTTGATCGAAGTGGCTTGACTGGAAGCTACTTGACTTGAAGCACGTGACTTGACTTGAAGCTACTTGATTGGGTTGAAGGCACTTGACTGGATTGAAGCTACTGGACTGACTGGAAGCTACTGGACTGACTGGAAGCTACGTGACGGACTGGACTGAAGCTACTGGACTGGACTGAAGCTACTGGACTGGACTGAAGCTACTGGACTGACTGGAAGCCACTGGACTGACTGGAAGCTACTTGACTGAATTGAAGCTACTTGACTGGAGTGAAGCTACTGGACTGACTGGATTGAAGCTAATGAACTGAATTGAAGCTACTGGACTGAATTGAAGCTACTGGACTGAAGTGAAACTACGGGACTGGACTGAAGCTACATGACTGACTGGATTGAAGCTACATGACTGACTGGATTGAAGCTACATGACTGACTGGATTGAAGAAACTTGACTGGATTGAAGAAACTTGACTGGATTGAAGAAACTTGACTGGATTGGAGAAACTTGACTTGGCGGAGAAACTTGACTTGGCTGGAGAAACTTGACTGGATTGAAGAAACTTGACTGGATTGAAGAAACTTGACTTGGCTGGAGAAACTTAACCGGAAGCACGTGACTTGGATTGCAGCTACGTGACTTGGTAAAAGGAAACTGGGTGTGACCACTACGGGCAGTACAGGTGACAGACCAGACACGTGATTGGTTGGAGGGATGTGTTGAAGAAGGTCAGGGAGGCTGGGGCCCCTGCCTTAGACGGCTCAACTGGGATCCTTCTTTCTGTGGATAACCCAGCAGGGGTCTCTCTGGCGGCGGGTGGCCGGAACCAGCATGAGGGCAACAGAGCAGGGGCCTCTCTATCAGGCGGCACAACTCTGGGCCCTGGAAAAAATAGGGTGGTCAGACTGGTTGGGGGTTTGCAGAGCTTGGATCCCCGCCTAGACGGCTCAACTGGGTCTCTCCTCTCTTAGGTAGCCCAGCAGGGGTCTTTCTGGCGGCGGGGAGCCGGAGCTTGGATGAGGGCTGGTAGGGTTGGAGTGGACTGTACAACTGACTGGACTGTAGCACTGACTGGCTGGATTAGGCAACTGACTGAATGAAGAAAAAAAATGGAACTGAAAGGAAGAAGGCCAAAGTGGGGCCTGTCTCTAACTAAGACCTGTTGCGCTGGCAGTAGCTAAAACAGCACGCCAATGGCGCACCGAGGCGCGTGGTAGCTTGCACTCTGCTGGGTCTATAAATGGCTGGTTCATCCTGTCACGCTCCTCACCTGAGGTCCACAACGTGAGCAGTGAGGAGGGTTGCAGCGTGTGATTAGACCCAATCGCGGGGAGTGCTAGCGTTGGGTGACGTCTAACACGCAGTTTATTATAGGAGCACCGACATGCACCTCGAAGTGAAACGAGGACGTGGCGGTGTTCCAGAATGGAAAAAACTGACTTACTGTTTGGATGCAGATGGATGAGGTGAGCGTGGGAGCTCTGGATCGTCTGGCGTGAATCTGGAGCCATGACGACTGGATCGGATGAAAGCTGTAGCCGGCTGGCGTGGATCTGAGCCAAGAGGGCTACGAAGCTAAAGCGTGAGGTGAGCGCCGGAAGCTCTGGGCGCACGGCGTGACCTATGGAGCCGATGTGCTGGAAAAGTAAAAGTTAAGGTAGGAGTTGCTTCTGCTGAGTGAAGTTTCTCAAACTAAGGCTCACCTATACAGGGAGTGCAGAATTATTAGGCAAATGAGTATTTTGACCACATCATCCTCTTTATGCATGTTGTCTTACTCCAAGCTGTATAGGCTCAAAAGCCTACTACCAATTAAGCACATCAGCTGATGTGCATCTCTGTAATGAGAAGGGGTGTGGTCTAATGTAGTACAACATGAACACCTGAATGGTCTGGCTATCATAAGTTCAGCTCAGCTTATAGCAACACAGCATCAGATGATCAGATAATAGGTCATGAAGTGGGCCAGTCTGGGGTCTGAAACTCCAGGGCTGAAAATGTGTCCCAAAGTGAAGCAATATCAGCTCAAAGAGCAGCTGTGTTTCTGTGGTCTCCCTCAGAGAGCTCCACAGGTGACCAGCACAACTACAGCCTCGCATGGAAGCCAGGCGGCCACGCATCCCAGCTCCCTCGGGAGAAGGGAGCATGCGGCCACCTGCATGTAGCAGCTGTTCCCGGCCGAGAGACAGGAGAGGCCAGGCGCCCACCTCCGCAAGGATGAAGCAGCAGTTTCGCGGATCTCTGATCGCAGGGCCACCGCCAGGAGAGGCCCGTTACCGAAACTTGGCAAATCTCCATTTTGCAGTGGCAACCTTGCGGATCTTTGACCGCGGTGGACCAGCGAAGCCCTGAAGCCTCTTCTAGCTAGGTCAGCTTATCTAGCTCGAGTTTGAGTACCCAGCCAGCCCCATCAACACGTTATATTTCAACCTATCTTTGACCAAGCAGTATTATGTTAAACACACAGCACCTTCCCTCATTCAACCAACAAAAGCAAGTACAGAAATATAATTTTACTTACTGATAAAAATGAAGCAGAGACTTCTTGGATGATCTCTTGGTGCAAATAATTCCACAGCTTTCCCTCTTTGTCCAAATAATTCCATGATTAACATCCAAACACACAGAGGACACAACTAAAGTTCAGAGAGTCGAAATGGCCGAACATCTGTTAACGTGAGGCTGAGGCCTTCCTTGGAGCTAGCTGTCTATGCTAGCTCTGACACACATGTTATGGCATCTGTATGTTATGGGCAGCAGTAGCTCAGGAGGTAGAGCGGGTTGTCCAGTAAATGGAAGGGGGCAGCAGCTTAAGGAGGGAAGCCCAGACTTCCCTCTCCCCAGCCACTTGGACCAGCTCCTCCCGGGGGAATCCCAAGGCGTTCCCTGGCCAGCCAAGAGACATAGTCCCTCCAGTGTGTCCTGGGTCTTCCTTTGGGTCTCCTCCCGGTTGGACGTGCCCAGAAAACCTCACCAGACAGGCGTCCAGGAGGCATTCTAACTAGATGCCCGAGCTTCTCACCCTATCTCTAAGGGAGAGCCCAGCCACCCTGCGGAGAAAACTCATTTCGTCCGCTTGTATCCGCGATCTCGTTCTTTCGGTCACTACCCAAAGCTCGTGACCATAGGTGAGGGTAGGAACGTAGATCGACTGGTAAATCAAGAGCTTCGCCTTTTGGCTCAGCTCTCTCTTCACCACGACAGACCGGTACAACGCCCCGCATCACTGCAGACGCAGCACCAATCCGCCTATCGATCTCACGCTCCACCCTTCCCTCACTCATGAACAAGACCCTGAGATACTTAAACTCCTCCACTTGGGGCAGGACCTCATCCCTGACCTGGAGAAAGCATTCTACCCTTTTCCGACTCAAGACCATGGTCTCGAATTTAGAGGAGCTGATTCTCATCCCAGCTGCTTCACACTCGGCTGAGAACTGCTCCAGCGAAAGCCGGAGATCACGTTCTGACGAAGCCAACAGGACCACATCATCTGCAAAAAGCAGAGACCCGATCCTTAGGTCACCAAAACGGATCCCCTCACCACCTTGGCTGCTCCTAGAAATTCTGTTCATAAAAGTTTTGAACAGAATCGGTGACAAAGGGCAGCCTTGGCGGAGTCCAACTCTCACCGGAAACGAGCCCGAATTACTGCCGGCAATGTGCTGATTATGTATTTTTAAACAAAATACTCACAATAAACATTTCAAATAGTATTTTTTGGACAGTATTTTATATGAATTAAAAAAATTACCTGCAATTTGCTCTTTAACAGTGGTTTATTAAAGAAGTTTTAACAAACAGCAGGGATAATGCTGCTTTGCTGCTCCAGCCTAGCCTAGTGAACTAGACCAAATTCTTGCTTTGCAGAGTTTGGTCTAGGCACGCTTCATTGGAAAACTCACAGCCCGATCCACTGCTGTGACTGTCCAATCACAGCTCGCTATAGTTTTGGTTGGGCCAATCACAGCGCTCTATATTTTGGGCCAATCACAGAGTGGGAGTAGCCGATGACGTCAGCGCTGCGGCCGCGAACCCAGGCAACATGGCGGCAACGCAAGAACCACGTTCATTTGAAACAGCTTTGTCATCAACATTTGATTATTTAGACTCCAACGTGCGTAAGTCTGTCGGATATACTTAGCGGCTTCTTATTTTTATCAAAGTAGTGCAATGTCCCAGTACACCTGATATTCACATGTTTTTCATACAAAAACGACAGAAATCATTGATGTTAGACGCCATTAATGCCTCCCACTTTTCCGTCGCTGTGATTACGTCACGTTGTTCGTTACTCTGATTGGTCCTAGCGCTATCCAATTGCGTGCTGACATTTTGAAAGACAACCGTAGATCCTGCCTCACGACTGAGGGCCATCAATGGTTCATGGCCAGACTATATATTCACATATATAGGATGGCTTGCCAGGCTAGCTCCAGCTCTCACAACCTCTCTAAAACGTTTAACACAACCAACGTGTCGCTTAAAGCAACAGTCTGCTAAGCTATTGCACACAGCTGGATGGGGCCTGTTTGTGTCATCATTGCCCCACTCCTTCCCATGATTTCACAGACTGCTTGTTAAAGCAGCATTCCACAACTTTGCAGTTATATGGTCTCTGTCGCCCTCTAGAGGCTTGCTGCATAACGTCACTGTCGTAACATTAAATCTCTCTCTCGGGCATAAGAGACATGTTTACATTCCTAATGTCAGGCAAAACAACGAAAACAAACTTTTCCACCTCCACACATTGAATAAATAGTTTTATCAGGACTGTATAACAACTTTATGCCCGACCAAACACAATAACCCCGGTGAAATCATTTATTACTTACCTAGCCATTAGCAGCACGTAAGGCCGGATTATCCAATGGGCATTATGGGCACTGGCCCAGGGGCCCACGCCCACTAGGGGCCCATCTGAGCAGCCCAAGAAAGGGGAATAAGAGGGGTCTAACAGAAAAACACCAGGGAGACATTTATTATAGCTACTGTAACTGACTCAGCTACCGGGCACAACACGCACACCGCAAAGATAATCAATTAAAAGACTTTATTTATGGAGTTTACTCCACCCTTTTTTCCCAAGTCTGTGCGCCTCTCTTGTGCTCGCTCCAGCGTCTCCTCAGGTACGGAGAGCACCGATTGTTCATGCGCTCCAGATGCTTCTGGCTGACCTGCGCACAGCCCCAGTAATATTCCTAAAGTCACAAAGGAAAATCATTAACACGCCTGACGCGCTCTGCCTCAGCAGAGCTCAGAATATTTTACTCTGTACAAATGTCAGAAACGCACATTACAACGCATTTTAACCAGGAATCAATTAGTGGGTTTTCTTCGGGGTTCTAATTACGGGGGAGCCTGAAAAAAGGTCCAGTTTCAATATAACATTATTTATATGGACTCTAGCGCACCAGGACTTCTTTAGAGCAGAGGACAGAGACCGCTGATTGTCACGTTCCAGGCTGCTTTCTGCGCGCACCGCGAGCACAAAGTCACGCCACCAAAAGAAAACAACACGAGATCGTTCATGTCCTCTCATAAATATTCTGGTGCTTTCACTTTTATTCATGCTTGACGTGCTCTGCCTCAGCGGAGTTCATCTGTGCCCGGGTGACATCACCTCACAGCTGCGGGCGCGCAAGTGCGCATTTCGCTCTTTTTGCGGTGCAGATCCCTGACCTGCTGTGCTGCGGTTATTTTACCTCTCTGCCTTGGCTGCTGCACTCACTTTCAGCTGCTTAGTTCATAGCGCATGAAGTGGAAAAACTCAAAAAGCCTGGAAGCGGTTTTTCTAGAGGATTGAGAGGAGATGCAGAAAGATCAGAGAAAGAGGATAGGAGAACAGTCAAATAAAAAACAAGAAAACAAAACAAAGTGCTTGAAAATGAAAAGGCATAAAGCAACAATCTATAGGCATGTATTATTTACATATTTGAAACAATTCAGATGACCTTCAAAGCTCAGTCCCACCCAGGGCTGGTTCAAGGCATTTGGGGGCTCAAGGCAAAATGGACTTGTGGGCCCCCCTCCAAAACGTTGAGTTTGTGCGCTCCCAAAATTCCAAATTGTGAACTTTTGTGGTTTGTCCCTTTTGAAATAAATATGACCTTTATAGCATTACCCCAACCCCCCACACCATAAGTAATTTAAGGTAACATTAAAGATGAATACAGAAGGAACGGAGCCTTGTAATTAAGCACGTAAAACATGTTTTACCAAATGCTGCAATCGTCTTTTCAAGTTTTTATCTAACTTTATTTTGGATTTCCAGCAGATTTTATGGTCCTGTATCAGTCCAAGAAAATTGATTTCTACAATAAACACAGTAATATCAAATTATTATTATTATTATTATTAGTAGTAGTAGTAGTAGTAGTATTCATATTATTGTAAATGTATTTATTGATTATGTAGAAGGAAAGCGTTTTCACATGACATTTACTTCCCATTTAGTATCTAATGCTTTAAAGATATTGGCCAGACTCAGCATGAAAATGGTAAAATATCAGTTTAACTACACTTTAGCATCTATAAAAAAATAAACTAGGTTCAGTTTTTCATTTTGTTCAGCAGTTTTGTCATAAATCATTATAGAAAATCAAAATTCTCTCCTCTAAACACTGAAAAGCGCTGGTTCTGCACACATCAAATACGTGTTAGGAGGCACAGCTCCTGCTACTTACTAGGAGATTAGTTGTATTTTGCTCAACTTTTTGCTCTCAATGCTTACGGATAATCACGTTTACAGCTGCAGCAAAAAGTCAGAGCCATATGTCAGAGTCCTACATGCATTTCTAACTAATGTAGCAACAATAAAGTAATTTACTGTTTGTGAGGAGAGTTGCAGCGAGCTGTAAGCACAACGCTAGCTTCTGTCAGATCTGCAGTCACCATCACAACACAGCTGATGCACAGACTGCAGGGGATGGTCAGGGCTGCTCACTCAGAGGTTTGATCTAAAAATATAATCAACATATTCCAACTGTAATTCCATCTAGAACCGCTACCGCTCCTTCTGAACTCCAAGTCCCATTAGCATGGTGGCAGCCGCATGGCTAAACGTGTTAGCTCCGGTAAGGGAAAAAAAAGTCATTTGGGAATGCTACGACACACACAGAGGTTGAATCTAAAAAGACAGATCCTTCTGAGACCAGCAGAACCTTCGTGCCATCCTGGATTACAGCCAAAACAACAACGGGGGGTGGGGGGATGTTGTGGAGTAAAGAGAAGGGGGGCCTTTGGGCACTTTGTGCCCAGGGGCCCTTGCAATCATAATCCGGCCCTGGCAGCACGGCTAGGTTGGAGTCCGTAGTTCATGCCTTTCTTTCTAGGAAAAGAAAGCCCAATAATAACTCTGGTCTTTGCCCTTGCTCTATCACGTTCTTCTTTTCTTTTCCTATATTCCTCTGATAAGGGATTTCTAGCTTTCTTTGGTGAATCTGCCGCTGCTACAGCAAGTCTACGTTATAAAATTATGGCAAGCCAAAAAATGCGCGTTCTAAACTCGCATTATGTCTGCCAAAACACTCGTTCAAGACGCACGTTATGGCGGACATAATGCTCACTTTTAGAACACGTGAGTTTTTGCCCCCTTTGGCATCAAAACGCGCATTCAAGACGCGCATTGTGGTGGACATGACGCGCGTTTAGAATTTGCGCTTTTTTATCCCTTTGACTTGCCATATACTGCTGTAAAACGACACCCAGTCAGTACTTCCGGCGCTACCCGAAGCACAAAAGCTGTATAGTGCAGTAAACTAGCGCCATTTCAACATTAAAATGACCCAATGGATAGTCCAGAGCTGTGAATAAAACCAAGTTTGTTGGCTGAGTATCAGGGATGGACTGGGACAATAATTCATCCCAGCCACCTTTTCCCTAAATGGTGTGTGTGTGTGTGTGTGTGTGTGTGTGTGTGTGTGTGTGTGTGTTGTGTGTGTGTGTGTGTGTGTGTGTGTGTGTGCGTGCGTGTGCGTGTGTGCATGTGCCTGCTCTGTCTTCTCAACCCCCAGTGAGTCATGGTGGATGGCTGCTCATACTGAGCCAGGATCCTCTGGAGGTTTCTTCCTGTTAAAAGGGAGTTTTCCTTCCCACTGTCGCTACATGCTTGCTTAGTATGAGGATTGTATCAACACACTGACACTAGTCAG
>SSNS01000428.1:413566-438211 GCA_006937985.1 Aphyosemion australe
GCATACAAAAAGTCAAAAGCTTCCACCTTCAAAAAATTATTCAAAATCAATCCTCAGTTCTATTCCTAAACTAGACCAGCGAGACATAACAGTTTTTAACATATTTTAAACAATCTGATCTTTTTTAAATTAAAATTTTCATAAAAATTAAGATTTTTTTCTTCAAAATCTTCTTGGTAAATTGATTAAAAAATACTCAAAACCTTACTACGGTAGTCCAACAGTTTGTATCATATTTCATACAATTTTATCTTTTCTATGATTCAATAAAGCAGCTTATTAAAATTATTAAAAAGAAAGAACTCTTATAAACTTAGATATGTGTGTAGATATGAAACAATTGTTGTTAAAGGGTTAAATTGACATGTTTAATATTAAAATGTTGGTGACACACAATAGCTTTTCAATAACATTAAACATTACAAATAAGTAGGTAGAATAGTACATGTGTGAAATCAGTACGTTATTGTTTTTATCATGGAAAGAGAAAACAACACAAATTGGGTGGGGTGGGGGGATTTATAAGTCCCCACCAATGTCAAGACCAAACCTACGCCAATGGACAGAAGAGAGAAAGAGAGAGAGGGGGAGAGAGGGCAGGAGACACAGAAAGAGAGAGAGAGAGAGAGTGAGGGGTAGAGAGGAAGAGTGAGGGACAGGGAGGGAGAGAAAGGGAGGGGGGAGAGGGAGGTTAGGGAGGGAGACATAGAAGGAGGGAGTGAGGAAGACAGAGAGAGAGAGACACAGAGAGAGAGAGAGTATTGATTCTGGCTTTGGTTCTGGTCTGGTTCTGGGGTTCTGACCCTGGTTCTGGTATCAAACCAGATACTGGTTCTGATCCTGGTTCTGGTCTTAAACCAGATGCTGGTTATGATAATGGTTTGCTGAAACAAGCAGACAGGCTGATAGAGAAGCCACAAATCTCCAGTAGGATTGTACTTAAAATAGCTTTTCCGTATATCCGCTCTCAGACAGTAAAAATAGCGGGAAATGTCTGAACCAATCAGAAAGCTCCATTATCACACCACTGCTCTGCTGCTGTTAGATGCAGCAGGCAGGCCCCTTAATGAGGAAGGCTTTGGATCTGTGCTTCAGATGTGAGATCGGAGGCCTCAAACTTCTCATCACCATTCGAAAAGTATAGCACCGATTTGAAAAATTCCAATAGCGTCAGCATCAGAAGGGTTTGGTGGCGCTATATTTAATTTTTTGTGTGCCTACCTAGAATATTTGTTGGAGATATGATGAGATGATTTCTACTGTCTGGAGCAGAAAATGCCTGTTTTTTATGGGATTAAAATGTGGCTGAATCATCCTTCTGACGCTTGTAACTCAAGAACCGTGACAGCTACAGCTAAAACAAAGACATCCCATCGAAGCTGACAAAAAAACTTCTGTTTTTGAAAAAAATTATGCATGAACTATAAAAGATGTGGTCGTAGCAGATTTTTCTTTAGAGAAAGTCATCGGAGACTGCAGCTGATCTGCAGCTTCAAAAGTCAGATTGGAGGCCTCGAACCTGTCATCACCATTCAAAAAGTATTACACCGATTAGAAAAATTCCAAAAGCGTCAGCAGCAGAAGGCGTCGATGGTGCTCTGTGTGAATTTTTGTGTGACGTTGAATTTTGTAGGAGATATGAGGAGACAATTTCAGCTGTCTGGAGCAGAAAATTATATTATGGCACTTACACACTAGCACCGGGTCGGCTCCGATCGGTCGGCCTCAGTCGGCCCCGGCCCCGCCAGGTTGTTTACACACGTCTTCCAGGACACCCTTTGGAATGCGGATGTGATAGGCGGTCTCAGAAATGCGAGTGAAAAATTGGCGCAAATATATCAGTGATGTGGGCGGGTCAAAGGAGTGCGGAGAAGTCTGCCCGGTGTCTGTGCTCATCACAGCAGACGGGAACAGAGAAACGGCTGGGTGGGTCAAAGGAGCGCGAAGTCCGCGGTCTCTTCCTCATTAAACAAAAAGCTGCGTGGCAGCACTGTGTCAGTGTGTGTGTGTGTGTGTGTGTGTGTGTGTGTGTGTGTGTGTGTGTGTGTGCACGCTGCGCTCATCACAGCAGACGGGAACAGAGAAACGGCTGGGTGGGTCAAAGGAGCGCGGAGAAGTCTGCGGTCTCTTCCTTATTAAACAAAAAGCTGCGTGGCGTCAGTGTGTGTGTGTGTGCGCGCGCGCTGCGCTCATCACAGCTGACGGAAACAGATAAAACAGCTTCAGTCAGAGGCTTGTTAACTCCTCCGCATTCAGAGTGATAATGAAGCGCACATGCGGGAAGCCCCCGCTGGCGGATTCTATCCGCTAATCGAAGGTTCCCCCTAAAGGTAGGCGTGAATTTGAGCCAACCAATGAGTCGGCAGTGGGTGTGTTGGCCCGGTTTTCGGCACGAGTCAGACCACCTTCAGATGAGGGCCGAAAACACGTACGGTTCAGCCAGAAAAATCCCCGGGCCACCCGGATGTGAAAGGAACTTACCCAATCCCGCCCGGTCCGAGCCGGTGCTAGTGTGTAAGCGCCATTAGTTATAATGGGTGCCAATGGGAGAAAATCTGGCTCACTCCTCCTTCTGAGGCTCATAGTGCCCGAACCGTGACAGATACAGCTAAACCAAAGACATCCCATCGAACCTGACAAACAAATCTACTGTTTTTGGAAAAATTATGAATGAACTCTAAAAGATGTGGTCGTAGCAGAATTTTGTTAAGAGAAATTCATCGGTTACTGCAGAAAACACTCATCTGCAGCACCAAACGTCAGATTGGAGGCCTCGAACCTCTCATCACTATTCAAAAAGTCTTGCACCGATTTGAAAAATTCCAAAACCGTAAGTGCCTGAAGGCTTCGATGGTGCTGTGTGTAAATTTTGTGTGGCTACGTTGAATATTGTAGGAGATATGACGAGACGATTTCAGCTCTCAGACAGCGATCGAAGCACAAGATCTGAGAATCATTTGCATGGGCGCCAATGGGAGAAAATCTGGCAGTCTCAGCCTTCTGAGGCTCGTAGCGCCCACACCGTGACACCTACAGCTAAAACGAAGACATCCCATTGAGGGCTGACAAAAATTCCTACCTTTTGAGGTATAATTTGTTTAAGTATTGTAAACAGTGTAGGTGCAGTAAACATCTGTTTGCAGAAAAAGTGACCTTGAAATGTTAGAGTGCGGAATGTTCAGCTTAGAGTGGAGATGACAGATTTTAAAAAACTGGAAACCTCAGAACTAATAATGCTACAACCACAATTTATGGAGTACGTCCATAAATTTTACATCAAAACGGAGGAAAATCTGTCAGCTTTTATCCAGTGCAAGTCTCATTTCCATCGGTTCTACGGTTCTCTCAGGACACTTCCTGAAGTGGAGCAAAGTCAGTTTTGGGCCCTATTCTTTTGAATGGGGGGAGGAGGAGAAATCTCTGAACTTTTCCAAATCGTACCTCAAGTTTAACCTGTGATTATAGAAAAACCGTAAACGATATCAAGAAGCAGAGTCATTCGAGAATAGTTGAACTTGTTCTGAGTTTGTTAAAAGAAAGTTAAAGTTCAAAGAGCTTAAGGGATTTTGTGAAAAATTGAGCAATTTGAAGCATTTCCCATTCATTTCAATGGGCTGAAAAATCGCAGAAAAACTGAATATCTCGGAAACGGTTGAAGATATCAATACCAAAAGTCATTCCCGGAATGACCTGAACAGTTTGATACTAAATTTGTTGAAATAGCTGAAAAATTGTTGAAGAAGAAGAGGTCCAAAAAAGTGTACGAAATACGGAAGAAGAAGAAGAAGAAGAAGAAGAAGAAGAAGAAGGAGAAGAAGAAGGAGAAACAGGGAAACAATAGTTTGAATGCTTTACAGCATTCAAACTAATTAACTAAATTACTAAGTTTGAAGATATTTTTTACAGATATTGGGAATAATTAATTGGTGTGTAAAAAAAACAAACTTAAATCATTTGTCATTCTTTTATTGAAATAACACCAAAATAAAATAACAGCGCAGCACCTGTGGATAGGGAAAAAGTGTTATAAACTACATATTGTAAAGTACATATTCTACATATTATCATAAAATACCATATTATAAAAAAACACTAAACTTGTCCTGGACAGCAGCCTGACAGAAGAATGGTGGTCTTTCTGCCAGAATGTGCCGATTTTATCATACAAGAGGAACTTTTGGTGTTTGACATTCCCCTTGAGTTTGAAATAGTGTTATTTAAATATTTGGATTATGTATTGCAATAATAGCATTTAAGTGCTGGATCAATCGGGAAGAAAGGGCTGCAAGGGGACAAGTGAGTAAAGAGTGAATAAATAATAAAACAAATATAAAACATTAAAAACAATGGCAAGCAGCTGCCACAACAGGGGGATTGTGCCAGAGAGCCAGTTTAGAACATCGAGGCTTTCCTGATCAACCCCTGATTGACATAGCGCTCCCCTTCCCTCCAGGTTTCGCTGGGTCCACCACAGATTCCCTGGTGGATTCAATCCACCTGGGAATCTTGAGATTAGCTCGATTTCTGGTACAACCCCCTGTAAAGAAACATTCAAAACAAGCAACAAAAACCTCTGTGGGATGAACAGTAAACATGTAAATCATAAACAACAACAAACATCAACAAGCACGTGTTTGTGCATATGCAGGTATGTGAGTGTGAGACCTCCAGGCTGAAACAGCACCAAGAACCAGGCAAGCAGCAAAGGTCCCACCAAGATTCCTGACAGAGGGTTTGGTGTGAGAAGCAAGCTGACCAAGAGAGTCTCTGACTTTGGGAACCAGCTTGTCTGGGGCACAGATGAGGATCTCAGTCTTGTCTTCATTCAGCTGTAGAAAGTTCCCTGTCATCCAGGTTTTAATAGAGTCTAAGCAGGTGTGCAACAGCTGCAGCTTAGACATCTCGTGGGGCTTAAAGGAGATGTACAGTTGGATGTCATCTGTGTAAAGATGGTAGGAGATTCCTTTAAAGGAGCTCAGGATGTGCTGAAGAGGAAGCAGATAAAGGAGGAAAAGTAGAGCCAGAACCTGAATAATGAGACCACAGAACCTTCCAGACTGCCGAGCACCTAGCCACACAGAAGTCAGCAGGGGCCCACAGGGTAGAAGGAAACACGAACCTAACAGCAATTCCACCTGAAACAGAAGAATTTAAATTAGAATCAGATTCAATTTGGGTTCAATATGATGTCATAAAGTCACGATTATGAAAGATAGACTAAGATCAGCGCACCTTTAAGCCTGCCTTTAAGCCTGCCTTTAAGACAGGAGGCTGCCACCTTGGAATCACGTGAGGGGAGAACGCGCTGATTGGTCACTTGGAAGATTTCAGCTCAGCCGACTGCTCACGTAGTGCGCACATGGCGAGTTTCTGCCCCCCGTGGGGCGGAAAATATCAAACCAGTTTGATTTTCACCTCAGCGTCTGGCACACACAGCGAATAATCTGCTGAGCAAACGGCCTCGAATGACCGGTAGCTCAGCTATTGGCTCTCGTGTGCGGCAGGCTTTAGCAAGACTGAAAGTATTTTATTACAGAGAAGAACAAAAGATGCTCCACATGAGTATTAGGAGTGAATAATTAATAACTTAATACTAGGCCTTGAACAATAAAAAAATGATTGCTATCAAAGGTTCTTACTCTAAGCAGTCAGTTGAGAAGAGTGGAGATTTCCAGCTGAACAGGGAGTGGAAAACAGAGAAGTCTGATGGAGCTTCTCTGCACAGGAGTTTTTCTGGAAGCAGGAGAAGGAACCAGTTTTCTAGTCAATGACAGGAACAAAGTTAGAGGTCAGCAGGTTAAGGTTCAGCTTAAAACTACACAGAACAAGGTGCAGCCTGATTTTCACCATTAGAATAAATGAAGTGGTGTTGGCGTGAGGTCCCCAGAGATCTTTATAATCTTCCTTTCGGACGAGCTGATGAGATTCAGCAGCGGGAATCCCCATCCTGCTGGGATTGGAAAACAACTCTAACCTGTACAATCACATTTAAAACATCTGAACATTTGTTTGCAGTCTAAAATATATACAAACACATATAGCGTTTAACATAAATTGTGATTTCTTTCAATTAAACAAGAAGAAAGTCAATATAACTGGTATGACGCCTGCTGAGAAAATATAAAATATCATAAAAGAACTGCTCTGAAAGGGACAGATAAAAATGGAGGAACCTTACATTTTCACTGATAAAATGTTGTCTTTCTAGTTTTGTTTTGGTTCAAATTAAATGACAAATTCAGAACATGCAGAGACACTAAATTATATTTCAGTTCCTGTTTGATTTATTTAGACGTCAATAGAATGTTTCTATTTTTGTTCAATTTACCTTTAAAGCTGGAATATTTCAGTTTAAAAATGAGATCTTTCATTCATCCCAAAAGAGTTATATAATGTTACACATTTAAGTTTTGCTTTACCTCATGGTAACTATAATCTTTAGCAAGACTGAAAGTATTTTATTACAGAGAAGAACAAAAGATGCTCCACATGAGTATTAGGAGTGAATAATTAATAACTTAATACTAGGCCTTGAACAATAAAAAAATGATTGCTATCAAAGGTTCTTACTCTAAGCAGTCAGTTGAGAAGAGTGGAGATTTCCAGCTGAACAGGGAGTGGAAAACAGAGAAGTCTGATGGAGCTTCTCTGCACAGGAGTTTTTCTGGAAGCAGGAGAAGGAACCAGTTTTCTAGTCAATGACAGGAACAAAGTTAGAGGTCAGCAGGTTAAGGTTCAGCTTAAAACTACACAGAACAAGGTGCAGCCTGATTTTCACCATTAGAATAAATGAAGTGGTGTTGGCGTGAGGTCCCCAGAGATCTTTATAATCTTCCTTTCGGACGAGCTGATGAGATTCAGCAGCGGGAATCCCCATCCTGCTGGGATTGGAAAACAACTCTAACCTGTACAATCACATTTAAAACATCTGAACATTTGTTTGCAGTCTAAAATATATACAAACACATATAGCGTTTAAGATCAATTGTGATTTCTTTCAATTAAACAAGAAGAAAGTCAATATAACTGGTATGACACCTGCTGAGAAAATATAAAATATCATAAAAGAACTGCTCTGAAAGGGACAGATAAAAATGGAGGAATCTTACATTTTCACTGATAAAATGTTGTCTTTCTAGTTTTGTTTCAAATTAAATGACATATTCAGAACATGCTGAGACACTAAATTATATTTCAGTTCCTGTTTGATTTATTTAGACGTCAATAGAATGTTTCTATTTTTGTTCAATTTACCTTTAAAGCTGGAATATTTTAGTTTAAAAATGAAATCTTTCATTCATCCCAAAAGAGTTATATAATGTTACACATTTAAGTTTTGCTTTACCTCATAGTAACTATAATATGTAAAAGAATAACATGATAGGAATTGTTCTCACATCACACCCTAGTCACAGGCATTTCTAGGGAGTAAAAACTAACTTTTGAAGTAAGAAAGGTTCTTATGCTGAAAACGCTGCAATGTAACATGTGTTAGTGTATTATGGCTAATGATTCAATTTCATCATCGTTAACCACAGTATGAAATAAGGTGTGTGTACCCTGGAGTCCGTGGTGAAGTGATGACTCTCACTGCACAAGCGGGAGCTGGAAGTTGGAGTCCAGCTTTGTGTCCTTAGCCAAAGGTCGAGTCTCTCTGGATCACCTAGGCTATGTTATGTCTTCACTTTCATAGGTTAAGGCTGTTTGCAAGTTAGAACACATCTCATCATCTGTGTGTATCATTTAATCTAAATATAATTCAAAGCTGATTATGATTCAGACCTATTTTTCACCAGTTTTCATTATTCTAGAAGAGAAACAGACCTGCTGCACACAGCTGGGCAAAATAGGGCAGTTTTATTATAGTTCATACCAGGTAAGGCACACATAGCCTATGTACTCCACTAACCTCAATGCTTGAGAGCCAACAGATATAAAGTAACTCCAACAGTGTGATAAATGCAACTAGATTTATGTTCACATTTTACATATTTCAGTTTATTTAAGGAACAGAAAAAACTTTCAAAACAGAACAAAATGGTATCGCTAAATTAGCATTTTCTTTACAAAACTCCCAAAACAGCTGTTCTGTTGGTGGAAGGACAGTTTGCTGCTAAATGAAATAACCAATCGTAGGAGAGCCCTTATAGCCAATCAGAGGCGAGGAAGGCGGGATCTTCCTTGGCCATCCTACGATTCCAAATCATGCTGCCAGCAACGCGCAATTGAAGGGCGCAAGGGTGCAAGTGCGAGTATTGGGATTGGGCCTAAAAGGCTAAATAAACCAATATGTGATGTAATTTCCTTTAAATCATGTTCCCTTCTCTAAAGACCAACATTCAATTCAGTTTATTTCTATAGCACCAAATCACAACAAGAGTCGTTTCAAGGCACTTCACAGTTCAGTTCATTAAGCCAATCAGTAAAACATTTTCTATATAAGGAACCCAGCAGATTGCATCGAGTCACTTACTAGAGTCAGTGGGTGTGTCCGAATTCAGTAGCAGGATGCCTGTGAGGACGGGTCCTCGCTAGACCCATAGACCAATCCATCCAATCCAATCCAATTTTATTTCTATAGCACTTTCTACACAACACTGTCGACCAAAGTGCTGTACAATAAAAAAAATATAACAAACATCAATAAAACATTAAAAACACATCACAATAAAATATAGCCTAAAAAAAAATAAAAAAAATAAAACATTTAAAAAATTTAAAAAACGAGCAGATGTACAACAATCAGGTTGTGTTAAACGCGAGTGCATAGAAGTGCATCTTAAGAAGGGTTTTAAAAACTCCAAGCGAGGAGGCTTGCCTAATATTGCCCGGCAGCTGATTCCAAAGGCTTGGAGCCGCCACAGCAAAAGACCTATCACCTCTCCGCCTCAACCTTGTCTTCGGAACCACCAACTTCTGCTGGTCAGCCGACCTCAGCAGACGTGGTGGCTCATATGGCAGGAGAATGTCGGAGAGGTATGCAGGTGCCAACCCATTCATAGATTTATAGGTCAGCACAAGAATCTTAAACTTAATTCTAAAAACAACTGGAATCCAGTGAAGAGAAGCTAGCACAGGGGTGATATGATCACACCTACGGGTGCCAGTTAGAAAACGTGCAGCAGCATTCTGCACCAACTGCAGTCTTGAGAGACAACCTTGACTCACCCCAACGTATAGACCATTACAGTAATCCATTCTTGAGGTAATAAAAGCGTGAATGAGTCTTTCCATGTCCCTCTTCATTAATACAGACTTAACTTTAGCCAGCTTCCTTAACTGGAAAAAGCAGGATTTTACCACCCCATTTATTTGCTTATCAAATTTCAGCTCTGAGTCTACCTTGACCCCCAGATTAGAGATGACATCTTTGGGACAAGGCAAGAATTCATCCAAAAGAGGAGGAGACACAGCCGATGACCCACTAGGTTTAAAAAAGATAATTTCAGTCTTGCCCTCATTTATGCTCAAAAAATTAGAGGCCATCCACACTTTCACCTCCTCCAAACACTGTAGGATGCCCGCCACCCCTCTAACCGGAGCATAAACTTGACAATCGTCCGCATAACAATGAAAGGCCAGACCATATTTCCTAAAAATAACACCCAGAGGAAGCAAATATAAAGAGAACAGTAGAGGACCAAGCACTGAGCCCTGGGGCACACCACATTTAAGGGGAGCCTCCTTGGAACAAAATTCACCAACACTGACAGACACGGACCTATCTGACAGATATGATTTGAACCAGCTCAGGGCAACGCCTCTTAATCCAACATAATCTTCCAAACGTGACATCAAAATGGAGTGGTCAACCGTATCAAAAGCTGCAGTTAGGTCCAACAGCAGTAATAATACGGTTTCACCAGAATCTGTAGCCAGAAAGATGTCATTAAAAACCTTTACCAGTGCAGTCTCAGTACTGTGGCAGGATTTAAAACCTGATTGGAAAACCTCAAAAATCTGGTTCCCATCAAGGAAAGCATTCAATTGCATAAAAACAACCTTTTCCAATACCTTGGAGAGGAAAGGATGCATAGAAATTGGCCTAAAATTAGATAAAACTGTTGTGTCCATACCAGGTTTTTTCACCAGCGGTTTAATGATAGCATGTTTAAAAAAACGTTGGAACGTCACCAGAAGACAGGCTGGAGTTAACAATATTCCAGACCTCATTGGCAATAGCAGGCCAAACTGCCTTCACAAGACAGGGAGGTATGGCATCCAGAGCAGAGCCTGATGGCTTAAGTTTCCCCACAATGTCAGCCAACACCTCAAGGGATACAGCCTCAAATTGCCAGAGTAATGCAGAGCAGCACTGACTGTCCATGGCCAAGCAACATGACTGAGGCAGGATCTGCAATCTTATAACGTCAACCTTGCTAATGAAGTAGTCCAAAAATTCCTCACAGAGAGCCGGTGAAGCCTCCAAACCAACTCCACATGGACATAATATATTGATAGACCCCTCGTGACCGCTATTGCCTATGGGCATTGGGCGCTGACGAGCGGTGGCGCCTCCATCTTGGATCAGTCGCGCCCCCCCTCCCTTTGCAGAGACATTGAAGTGTCAGCATGTTAAATCAACCATAACTCCTTGAATACTGAACCGATTTTGATGCGGTTTTTTCTCTGTAAACTTCACACATGTAGCTCTGATACAGGCCACATGTTTGAACGTTTTTAATCATAATGGGTTTGCTGTGGGTACATATGGGATTCTTATCCACTGCCTAGTGACAAAATCAATAGAAAAAAGGATCAAAGTAAAAATCACAGTCAAACAATGAGAATCAAAATAATTCAAACAGGACTATATACCAGGTGTGAGATCTATGGTAGGTATTTATAAAAAACACACTTATTATGTGATAGAGAAGCAGAAAGTACTACTCAGCCATTTTAATAAACAATTAATATATACAATATAATTCTTATAGATAACAATTTAAATAAATGAGTGTTTCATATATATATATAGTACCAATATAACTCAAAGACAGGGTGAGAGAGAGAGAACTAAAACAAAGTCTGAATGACAAGAGCTCGACAATCGATCTGTCAGAACTGACTGCATAATGATATTCTGGCTCTGTTGTATTTTTGTGTGTAGCTGAATCTATAACGCTCCACCTGTGAGAATAAAACTGTAAGACTTGATTTCAATACTCAGACATCAATTCTGATTACTTTACAGCCGAACAGCACACACACACACACAGAGAGAGAGAGAGAGAGAGAGAGAGAGAGAGAGAGAGAGAGAGAGAGAGAGAGAGAGAGAGAGAGAGAGAGAGAGAGAGAGAGCGAGAGAACTAACTGCTTAAAGGAGTTAGTTTTATTTGTTTTGTCTTAATTTATCTGTTACTTGTGTTGAGAATTTTTATAAATAGTAACTGAAAGCTTTACATGAGCTAAAACCCCTGGAAGAGGACTGCTTTGTAGAACTTTTATCTGGAGCTCCCCTTCTGCAGTTCAAGAGAGGTGAGTTTGGCCACGTGGTGCTGCCTTCTCTTCAGAAACAGATGGTGCTTACACACTAGCACCGGGTCGGCTCCGAACGGTCGGCCTCAGTCGGCCCCGGCCCCGCCAGGTGGTTTACACACGTCGTCTAGGACACCCTTTGGAATGCGGACGTGAAATGCGGTCTCAGAAATGCGTGCGAAAAATTGGCGCGAATATATCAGTGATGTCGGAGCGCATCTCCAAGCATGTGGTCTTCCTTATTAAACAAAGGCTGTGTGGCAGCACTGCGTCAGTGTGTGTAAGAGAGGGGTGTGTGTGTGTGTGTGTGTGTGTGTGTGTGTGTGTGTGTGTGCACGCGCTGCGCTCCGCTCATCACAGCAGACGGAAACAGATAAAACAGCTTCAGTCAGAGGCTTGTTAACTCTTCCGCATTCAGAGTGATAATGAAGTACGCATGCGGGAAGCCCCCGTTGCGGATTCTATCCGCTAATCGGAGGTTCCCCCTAAAGGTAGGCGNAGAATCAAAATAATTCAAACAGGACTATATACCAGGTGTGAGATCTATGGTAGGTATTTATAAAAAACACACTTATTATGTGATAGAGAAGCAGAAAGTACTACTCAGCCATTTTAATAAACAATTAATATATACAATATAATTCTTATAGATAACAATTTAAATAAATGAGTGTTTCATATATATATATATATATATATATATATATATATATAGTACCAATATAACTCAAAGAGAGGGTGAGAGAGAGAGAACTAAAACAAAGTCTGAATGACAAGAGCTCGACAATCGATCTGTCAGAACTGACTGCATAGTGATATTCTGGCTCTGTTGTATTTTTGTGTGTAGCTGAATCTATAACGCTCCACCTGTGAGAATAAAACTGTAAGACTGGTTTTCAATACTCAGACATCAATTCTGATTACTTTACAGCCGAACAGCACACACACACACACACACAGAGAGAGAGAGAGAGAGAGAGAGACAGATAGAGAGAACTAACTGCTTAAATGGTAAATGGTAAATGGCCTGTATTTGTATAGCGCCTTCTTAGGGTTCTACAACCCCCCAAGGCGCTTCACAACACAATCAGTCATTCACCCATTCACACGCTGGTGGGGATGAGCTACGATGTAGCCACAGCTGCCCTGGGGCGCACTGACAGAGGCGAGGCTGCCGAGCACTGGCGCCACCAGTCCCTCCGACCACCACCAGCAGGCAAGGCGGGTTAAGTGTCTTGCCCAAGGACACACAGCAGCATTCTCTGGCCGGAGACGGGATCGAACCTGCAACCTTCCGATTACTGGACAACCCGCTCTACCTCCTGAGCTACTGCTGCCCTAACTAAAGGAGTTAGTTTTATTTGTTTTGTCTTAATTTATCTGTTAATTGTGTTGAGAATGTTTTAAAATAGTAATTGAAAGCTTTACATGAGCTAAAACCCCTGGAAGAGGACTGCTTTGTAGAACTTTTATCTGGAGCTCCCCTTCTGCAGTTCAAGAGAGGTGAGTTTGGCCACGTGGTGCTGCCTTCTCTTCAGAAACAGATGGTGCTTACACACTAGCACCGGGTCGGCTCCGAACGGTCGGCCTCAGTCGGCCCCGGCCCCGCCAGGTGGTTTACACACGTCGTCTAGGACACCCTTTGGAATGCGGACGTGAAATGCGGTCTCAGAAATGCGTGCGAAAAATTGGCGCGAATATATCAGTGATGTCGGAGCGCATCTCCAAGCATGTGGTCTTCCTTATTAAACAAAGGCTGTGTGGCAGCACTGTGTCAGTGTGTGTGTGTGTGTGTGTGTGTGTGTGTGTGTGTGTGTGTGCACGCGCTGCGCTCCGCTCATCACAGCAGACGGAAACAGATAAAACAGCTTCAGTCAGAGGCTTGTTAACTCTTCCGCATTCAGAGTGATAATGAAGTGCGCATGCGGGAAGCCCCCGTTGCGGATTCTATCCGCTAATCGGAGGTTCCCCCTAAAGGTAGGCGTGAATTTGAGCCGACCAATGAGTCGGCAGTGGGTGTGTTGGCCTGGTTTCAGCGCGAGTCAGACCGCCTTGGGAAGAGGGCTGAAAACGCATCCGGTTTGGCGCTGGAAATTCTCGGGCTCCCCGAATGTGAAACCAAATCTTTCGGCCCGGCCGTACCGACCTGGTGCTAGTGTGTAAGCGCCAAGACTTAACCAGTAAGATCAAGTCTGACGGCCGTGGCATCCAGCATGACAGCTACACATCTGTGTTTAGTTTGGTTTTTCTGCCATCATCTTGTTCAGGGCAGCCTCATCATCCACCAATCACAGCCTCCTGTAAAGGAATAGAAACATTTTTATTTAACGTATTTGCATCAGTCATTTCCAAAAATTGAATTGGACAACATTAAGACTTGCTTTGTATTGTGTGTGGAGTGGGAGGGGCAAAAATAGAGTCTCTCTGAGTTACTTGTTTTTATATGCTGAAGTGAACACATTTTAACTTTTAACCTGTAGCGTGTGGACATTTCCACATTGTGGGGACATTTGGCTGGGCATCACAAAGACAAAATACCCTAAAACGAGGTTTTACAGGTGGTTTTGGTTTAGGTTAGGGTTAGTGTTATGATGTTTAAATACTCACATCATCAGGCTGAGGTTAGAGTCTCTGGGGAATCTTAGGAGGTCACAGACAGGCTCTCTTCAGCTCTTCTGGATGTAGTTCTGCACTTTTCTGGTTAAAACAAACAAGCATAATGACAATAAGCAGCATCGTCACTGTAGTCTGCAGCAAATTGAAGAGGTTTGCCAGCCACCAACACCTGAGACTTCCTTGCTAGAGCCAAGATTCGATCTCTGTACTCCGCCCGGAGAAAACGAACCACCATGGTCCGGGAAGAAGCAGAGCCGCCAGGGAAACCAACCCATCGAGCCCGTGTCATGTCGGGAGGAGATGCCGCCAGATCGGGAAACCACAGCGTGGTTAGACTTCAGATAGGATAGAGCATTGTTGAGCTCAATCCCATCTTTCAAATTGAAGATACGGAGGTTATTTCTTCTGCTTTGATCCTCCAGGGCACCAAGCTTCTTGAGAATTTTCAACAAATCGGCACTGTGAGACACAGATGCGTCCTCCACTCGGTTCATCCTCGATTGAAGTAAGGAAGTAGTTTGCTTTTGTGATTCAAGCTCTTTTGTGTGCTTATCAAGTGTGGATGTAATGAAGTCAAGTTGAGAATCAAGACGGTCAAACCGCTCCTTGGCGTGGTCTTCCGCCTTGGAAAAAAACTTTTGTAAAATAATCTCCAGAGACTCCTTGTTCAGCACGTCAACTGCCACGTCAGCGTCGACTTCAAAGCCTTTCAGCTGCTCCCTTTGCTGACGTTTAGGAGATATATTAAGTTTTAAGCAAAATAATGTCATTCAGAACTCAAGAGCTGCACTAGTTTAAAAAGTGAACTTAAGTTGAACTTCAATATGCATAAATGGTCAGAATCCAGCAGTTATGTCGATTAAGCAGGGAGAGGCAACAAGCACCCATGATCTCCCAGTCTTAGGGCGGACACTCATACCACTAGGCCCCTAAAAGATTAAACCCACATTTATTAATTATTTAGCCATTAAAAATAAAACTGAAGCTGCTGCTACTGTTATGGGCCAGAGGTGGCAAAAATGCAAAAGGGGACATAACATGTGACATCACATACCTCGTCCAATCATATTCACTAAGCTTCAGCAAGCCTCGCTGTTAGCCTGCCACGGAGCAGGTTTGTCCTCAAGCATGCGTTACCATGGTGAATGAGAGGGGCTTCAGGGTAGCCATGTTCCTGGAACTGAATTTGGGGAAATTTAACTGGGATTTTCAGAGAGCACCTGGTTTTTGGGATTAGCTCGCTTCTTGGAACAGCCCTCTGATGGACCTGCTGTGGGATCCAGATTCAGACCAGGTAACACAGGAATGGACTGAGATATATATCAAATCAGTTTTATTATATTCATTTATTTATTTCTATTTTCAACAATGTTTGCAAAAACAATCCTGGTTTTAAAATATGTTCAACTAAAAAAATTAAAACATAAAAAGGCCTTTAAGCAAAGAGGAAAACAACAAGTCTGAACAAACCCAAACAAATACAAACTGACAACTTCCATCTGACATGAACTTAGGTTTGTGTAGATCAGTGGTACTCACTCCTGGTCCTGGAGGGCCGGTATCTAGCATGTTTTCCTTGTTTCTCTGCTCCAACACACCTAACTCAGTGGATGAATCACCTGTGCAGCAGCTCAGCAGGCTCTGCAGAAGCCTGTTAATCACCTGCTGATTGAAATCAGGTGTATTGAAGCAGAGTTAAAACTAAAACATGCTGGATACCGGCTCTCCAGGACCAGGAGTGAGTACCACTGGTGTAGATTCTCAGTCGTCCAGGCCATGGTGATCTTGAAGGTTTAGTTGGAAACAACTGGACATTTCTTGTTTTTCTTGAAGATGTGTCACCTCTCATCCAAGAAGCTTCTTCAGTTCTGAAACTTGGGCCAGTAGTAGGAGGCTTATAAGGTGTGCTCTGAAACAAACATGCTGATGGAGCAATAGGAGTCGCTGATGAGGCCTTCGTAATTACTGAGGCCATCAAGGTCTAGAGTCTCTGGCTTCATAAAGAAACATGACAAAAAGAATAACTTTTCCTTAATAGACATATGACATGAGAATAGGTCAATCGAAATATGACAACAAACTGGTAGACTCATAAATGAACTCAGGATCTTCAGCTCAGAGCTGTAATTTAATAACTAAACTAAATTAGAGCTGCACGTAGGCAGGTGTGTGTGTGTGTGTGTGTGTGTGTGTGTGTGTGTGTGTGTGTGTGTGTGTGTGTGTGTGTGTGTGTGTGTGTGTGTGTGTGTGTGTGTGTGCTGAGAGAGTCTGCTGAGAGAGTCTGTGGGCTCAGTTTGGTTCTATTTTCCTGGTCCTCTCGCATGGCTCTCACTGGTTTCAGCAGCCTCCTTGAGAACTTGCATCAACATAGCCGTCTTTTTCCTCGACTCTTCCATCCTCATCGGGTTTGATTCTGGAAGGTTCTGATGGGCAGTGAATCAGACCAGTTATTAGCTACCATTTTGATTTCAACAAGAAAATATTTGTTTAGTTTAGAAACAAATATGCACAAACACACAGAGGGGTGGGATCTGCTCCAGTTACCATGTTTGAAACTCAATATTTAATCACTGTGGTGGTGTCACTAAGCCTAATTTATACTTCTCCATCTGCGTGGATACGGAGACACGCTCAATGCCATAATGTGTCGATGCAGTTTGCTGGCCAATCATGTGCATGGTCCTTAAACTTTAATAAATGGTCCTTAAACTTTAATAAATGGCTAACACCACATGCTATAATTTTAAACTTCCTGACAACTTTTATCTTTTTTTTTTACAAAAACACAGTGGGTCAACCGTGGGCTTCTCTACCACTGGGCTTAGCAAGTTTTCTGGGGGAAACCCTGAAAATAATTGGCTGCTAACTTGTTTTCAAAAATAACAATTTCTGGTTTCACATACCAAACCAAATTTTTAATAAACTCAGTGTTATTAAATTTCTTTTAATGTGTGATTATGATCTGAACAAGCTTCCTATCAAGCTGTCTCTGTTTCATCAACAGGTACTAATGTATTGGAAGATGATTTACAAACATAATTGTAGTCTGCATAATTCTACTCTTTGGAATTGTAGATACGTGACCTCATGAAATAAATCAATATTTTATCCAAATTAGGTGGAAAAGGATATCTGGTCGATCTTACACTTGCTGGATAAATCTGGAAATCTGATGTCTTATGAACTCTTTAGTTCCAAATTCAATTTAGATGTCAAGGAACAATAAAGTTATTAAAACAATTCCCACTCCTGTTATGTCAATCTTCAACAATTTACATCACAATAACATTAATCCAAAGCTCCCTGAACTTATGCTTAATGGATATTCTATTACAGATAAAAGGTTGTCCAATAGTGTAATAAGAAAATTATTTATCCAAGAGCTGCATCCATTCTTAGTCAACAGATCCATAGCCTCTCACTTCCAATCAATTTACATAATGGCTGCTCATTTTGCAATGCGGATATAGAAACCAGTTTATAAAGATTTTCTGGGGTGAATTACAGAATTGGTTGGCTTCGAGGCTATGTAGTCCACCAAAACTTTCTAAAAAAAAACGTGCTGATTGGTTGTTTTGCAGCAAATAAGAATATTGATCTTTCTTTCAATGTTATAATTATCCATGGTAAATTTTTCAGACACAAAAGCCCTTGTGCTAAAACTCGCCCTACTTTCATTGGTGTTCATAAAGAATTGGTTTATTATTTCTCTTCTCTGAAATTCACGAAAGGCTCCAAAGCTTCAACTATGAGTGTCACTGTGAAGAAATACAAACTAAATATTAAAGAGCAAATTGCAGGTTAATTTTTTTTCTAATTCATATAAAATGCTGTCCAAAAAATACAATTTGAAACGCTTATTGTGGCTAAAGTAGCTTAGCTCACAGATGTTAGCGCCTGTTAACACAGAAATGAGGACAGTGTGTCAATCTGCCAGACTTATAAAACATCTGAAATGGGTTACAATAATAGCTGTTTCATTATAATCGGACGGCAAAGCATGCAGGTGTAACTTCTGCTTACTTCAGAGGAAAGATCATCAGGAAGCTGCACCATCTTCTCATGTCTTCCCCTGGTTTGAAGCCTGTTTTTCCCAGTCAGATCCACTCTGCCATCTAGTGGTCATTTCTTAAAACCATTTGACTATGTTTTCATGGCTCATAAACACATTTATGTCTAAATAAACTATTTTAGATTATTAAGAAGTAAATTTAGGTTGATCTTTTATAACCACAGGATCATGAGATATTCTATTTTTCCACAGAAAAACATATTTGATCCTTCAACACCAGTTTAGACTAACTCAAAAGAAAATTCAGATTTCCCAGCTTTCACCCAGCATGTAGGCACAAATCAGTCAGGTGAGAAAAGAGTCTCAAAAGGATTTTTGTACTTGTAAACTGATCTGTGTGTAATGTAGTTTTGTCCGTGTGTACCAGTTGATTTGTGTGTTTGTATTACATGATTGTATGTGTAGGAGCTGAAGTTACACACAAAAATGTAAACACAAGTTACAAATCAAGAGTTACACATGCATCGATCTATTTACACACACACAGATCTAGATACACACACAAATCTTTAGTTACACACACAGATCTTAAGATACGCACATACAAATCTATTGAGACTTTTTTCTCCCCATAGAAAGCTGAGTTTGATTACTACAGTCCACCTGCATGTAGAGGTCCGTGTCTGTGGTGAATCACCTTTAACATCTCTCTCTTCCTCTCTTCACCGGGGGAAATCACGGACCACATCCCGTAGCCGATCCCCAAACAGGCGACCACCGCAGTGGAGGTCAGGAGAGTCCGCATCCCGCTCATCCCGAGCAGAGAGGAGACCCTGGGTCTGTCTCCGTTTCTGTTCCGAGGAGCAGCACAACTCAAAGGGCAATCAGCCAGCTCGCTTTCATAACTTAAGGACGCTGCTTCGGTGTTACACCCAAATGCATCCCTACGGAAATAGACATAGACATTGATAGACCCCTCGTGGCCGCTATTGTCTATGAGCGCTGACGAGCGGTGGCGCCGCCATCTTGGATCGGTCGCCCCCCCGCACAGACATTGAAGTGTCAGCATGTTAAATCACAACCTTTGTTTATTCTACAAAAAAAGAGCACTGAGGATCATTAATAACAGTCATTACAGAGATCCAACTAACCCATTATTCATTAAATTTAAAATACTGAAATTTTATGACTTCGTAGATTGGAAAATATTGCAAACAATGTACAGAGCAAATACAAGTATGTTACCGACTAATCGGTCTTTGTCAGACACGTGATCTGCCTGTGAACCACACCCCCTTGGCGCCATGTTGCGTGTATGTTGACTCGCGTTGCTGCAGGAATCCGCAGCCGAAGTTGGAACAGCACGCAAAACAATCAAAACAATGGATAAAAAGATGAAGAACGAACGCATCCCTTACAGGGATCAACTTGTGAAGGAGGCTAGGGATCGATATTTTGAGAAATGGTCTACAATCGACAATGTAGATCCCTATGAACTCCACGTAATCAAATGGATATCAGACGTTTCATCACTGCCTCCAAGTTACCGCGTTGGATATCAAACTATCTGGTGTTCGGGATCAGCGCATTCACGTGTCAGCAGTTTAAAAATTACAAATAATCTGAGGCATATGGACATTTTACACATGGCTGGGTACAAGATATGCTAACATTTCGACCGCAGGACTGCAACAACACGGTCGTCTCTGCCAAGGTAAGCATTTTCAGGGATCCCCTTTCACTCGAGACCAGAGTAGAGGAACCGAAAGTTGTACTGAATTCAGAGTAGCGCTACCTCAACATATTTTTACTCAAATGGCAGTAAAAAGAAGCCATCCCCAAAGTTACTAAAGTAAAAGTAAAAAATTATTTGATAAAAAGGCTACTTGGGTGCCAAGTAACATCTTAGAATTTTGTCATAAGACAAAATTAAACAGTTATGTGCAAAATCTTATATTTTTGAGACTAAATTGAAAGGAAAATGACACTTAAATAACATAATTACACATTAACAATTTATAAGCATAATATAGACATGCAAAACTCTTCAAATCATATTAAGAAATCTCCGTTTATACACCAAGCTCTCCCATCATGCAACGCGCCACAGCACCCGATACGTCATATGACATTGACCGATTCTCCAGTCAGAGGGGAGGGTCTGATGAGACATGAGCTATATCTGATACCAGGAAGATTTGTTTGATTTCTACAGCAGCATTTTTGTGTCAGCTGTAACTTAAGTCAGTGTTTTGGAATAAATGTCTAATAAAGTCTCATTTAGCCTTCATTGTCAGGGGAGCACCAGCAGTAAACATGTAGCTAACGTTAGCTAACTAGAAGGTGCTGCTGGTGGACACAAATATAGTACAACAAAGTTATATTTACAAAATACAAATAACAAAAATGCTCGAACTTACTTGTGAAAAGTTATCCCCCGAGCCATGGTCTCAATAGTCCGCCGATTAGAGCAAGAATAAACTGCACAGTGCTCAGGCATTCTGTTTACTGCTGCTGTTATGGTTCGAGTCTGCCGGAAGCCCGACCGATCTAAGATGGCGGCCGCATTTCTTGCGCCAGAGCGGCCAATAGGGGGTCTATCAATTATTATGTCTATGTACTCGCACTGCGCCCTACGCCCTTCAGTGAAGTGCACTTAGAGGAAGTGAACTCTAAGTGCACTATATAGCCTACAGTCTTTGGGCTTCACCCACGGCCACGCAAAGAAGTGGGCGTTATCCGTCCATCTTATATATAGTCTTTGAGTGCGCAGCAAGGCTTTGAGTGCGTAGTACACGTGTCCATAGACATAAATAAGTAGATACCCCGGGTGCTGGAGAGCGTAACAGTGTCGCTGCCATATTGGATGGGTCTCCTCACTGCCCAAAGTCAATGCAGATTGAGCAATTATGCCCATTTTTGTGCAGCCTACGGTTGAAACAATTGGCGTACTATTGAAATCAAATCATGTGTGGGATTACTATTGACTGTTCTAGCCTACCTGGTGGGATTTTGTTAGTTTGAATGCTTGTAAAGCATTCAAACTATTGTTTTCCTCCTCCTCCATTATTCAGTTTCCGTACGTTTTTTGATCTGTATCTCCTCCTACAGTTTTTCAGCTATTTCAGCAAATTTGGTATCAAACCGTTCAGCTCTTTCCGGGAATGTCTTTTTTTATTTATATCTTCAATGGTTTCCAAGATATTCAGCTTCTTCTGTGATTTTTCAGCCCATTGAAATGAATGGAAAATGTTTAAAATCACTCAAATTTTCACAAAATCCTTCATCTTTTTGACCTCTTACTTGAAAGGGTTAACTTCAACCTAGTCATTCAACTTTTAACAAACTCAAAAGACGTTCAACTATTTCATTTTTCTTCAACTTTTTTATATCTTTTACGGTTGTTCTAAAATCACAGGTTAAACTTGAGGTACAATTTGGAAACGTTCAGAAATTTTTCGTCCTCCCCCAATTCAAAAGAAAAGGGACTTTGCTCCACTTCAGGCAGTGTCGGAATGAAACTTGCACTGGATGAACCCTGACAAAAATTCCTCCATTTTGATGTATACTACACTGCTCACAAAAATTAAAGGAACACTTTAAAGAAACACATTAGATACATCAGATCTCAATATGAAGTTGGATATCTATACAAATAACGACAGGGCAATGTCTTAGGAACAAAAGGATGCCAAGTCTTTTAATGGAAATAAGTTTTCAGCCTACAGAGGGCTCAATTGTGTAAACGCTCTAAAATCAGAGTGAAATGAAGATGTGGCAGGCTAGTCCATTATTTCAAAAACTTCATTTCTGCAACTCAAAATGCTTTTCAGTATCTTGTGTGGCCCCCACGAGCTTGTGTGCATGCTTGACAACGTCGGGGCATGCTCCTAATGAGACAACGGATGGTGTCTTGTGGCATTTCCTCCCAGATCTGTGTGAGGGCATCCCTGAGCTCTTGTACAGTCTGAGGAGCAACCTGGCGCCGCCTAATGGACCGAAACATAATGTCCCACAGATGTTCTATTGGGTTTAAGTCAGGGGATCGTGAAGGCCATTCAATTGTTTCAATTCCTTCATCCTCCAGGTACTGCCTGCATACTCTTGCCACATGAGGCCGGGCATTGTCGTGCATTAGGAGAAAACCAGGACCTACTGCATCAGCGTAGGGTCTGACAAAGGGTTCAAGGATTTCATCTGGATACCTTATGGCAGTCAGAGCACCATTTCCTAGGCAGTAGAGGTCTGTGCGTCCCTCCATGGATATGCCTCCCCAGACCATCACTGACCCACCACCAAACCTGTCATGTTGAACGACGTTGCAGGCAGCATAACGTTCTCCTTGTCTTCTCCAGACTCTTTCACGTCTATCACAGGTGCTCAGGGTGAACCTGCTCTCGTCTGTAAAAAGTACAGGGCGCCAGTGGCGGACTTGCCAATTCTGGTGTTCTTGAGCAAATGCCAGTGGAGCTCTACGGTGCTGGGCAGTGAGCACAGGGCCCACTACAGGACGTCGGGCCCTCAGGCCATCTTCATGAAGTCTGTTCCTGATTGTTTGGGTAGAGACATTCACACCAGTGGCCCTCTGGAGGTCATTCTGTAGGGCACGAGCAGTGCTCAGCCTGTTCCGCCTTGCACAAAGGAGCAGGTATCGGTCCTGCTGATGGGTTGTGGACCTTCTACGGCCCTGTCCAGCTCTCCGAGAATAACCGCCAGTCTCCTGAAATCTCCTCCATGTTCTGGAGATTGTGCTGGGAGACACATTAAACCTTCTTGCTGCAGCACGTGTGGATGTGCCATCCTGGAGAAGTTGGACAACCTGTGCAACTTCTGTAGGGTTAAGGAATCGTCTCATGCTGCCAGTAGAGATAATTACTCAAGCCAAAACTAGCATGAGTGGAAAACCACCCAAAAAAGATCAAGAGGGAGAAACTTGAAATGACCTCCACATGTTAAACCAGTCCTGTTTTGAGGGTTTTGTAATTGTTGCCACTTTAGTGCTCCTGTCGTTAAGTCCATGAACACCAATACAGCTGAAAGTGATTAACAATGCCCTCAGCTGCTTAATCAACCAGAAAATTATCAGGTTTAATTGATTTCATGCCAGACCCAATAACAAAAGTGCTCCTTTAATTTTTGTGAGCAATGTATATGGATGTACAAAAATTGTGGTCGTAGTGTTAATTTGTTTGAGAAAGTTTGAGTTTTTTAATTTCTCAGTAGCCTCTAAGGTCATGTGACTTAGACCAGGAGCCCAGGAGACCTTTCCAAACAAAAAGTCTAAACAAAATTCTGTTACGACCACATCTTTTATGGTAGACGCGTAATCTTCTCAAAAATAGTAGGTTTTTTTGTCTGCTTCGATGGGATTTCTTCGACTTTGCTGTAGCTGCCACGGTTTTTGCACTACGAGGCTCAGAAGGAGGAGTGAGCCACATTTTTCTCCCATAGGCCCCCATTCTGTGTGACCTCAGATTTTTTGCTTCGATCTCTGTCAGACAGCTAAAATCTTCTCGTCATATCTCCTAGAAAATTCATGGTAGGCACACAATAATTGACACAGAGCACCATCGAAGCCTTCGGCCGCTGACGCTTTTGAAATTTTTTTGAATAGGTGCAATACTTTTCGAATGGTGACAAGAGGTTCGAGGCCTCCAATCTGACATTTGGAGCTGAAGATCACTGATCTGCAGTTTCAGATGAAAATTTCTAAACAAAAATCTGCTACGACCACATCTTTTAGAGTACACTCATCAATTTCTTAAAAAACAGTACTTTAATTTGTCCTCTTCGATGGGATGTCTTCTTTTTAGCTGTAGCTGTCACGGTTCATACGCTACGAGCCTCAGAAGGAGGATTCAGCCAGATATTACTCCCATTAAGCCCCATTCTAAACATCAGCATTTTCTGCTCCAGACAGCAGAAATCATCTCATCATATCTCCTATAAAATTAGTAGGCACACAAAAATTCACACACAGCACCATCAAAGCCTTCGGCCGCTGATGCTTTTGGAATTTTTTGAATCGGTGCAATACTTTTCGAATGGTGATGAGAAGTTCAAGGCCTCCGATCTGACATCTGAAGCACAGATCCAAAGCCTTCCTCATTAAGGGGCCTGCCTGCTGCATCTAACAGCAGCAGACCAGTGGTGTAATAATGGAGCTTTCTGATTGGTGAAGATGTTTCCCGCTCTTTTGACTGTCTGACAGCTGATATATGGAAAAGCTATTTTAAGTACAATCCTAATGGAGACTTGTGGCTTCTCTGTCAGTCTGTCTGCTTGTTTCAGCAAACCAGTATCAGAACCAGCATCTGGTTTAAGACCAGAACCAGGATCAGAACCAACACCAGAACCAGGTCCAGACCAGAACCAGCATATGGATCAGAACCAGGGCTCGATTAGAACCAGGCCCAGAACACTGACCAAAACCAAAGCCAGAATCAATACTCTCTCTCTCTCTCTCTCTCTCTCTCTCTCTCTCTCTCTTGATCTCTCTGCCACCCTTATTTCTACCCCTCTCTCTCTCTCTCTCTCTC
>SSNS01000428.1:445644-466284 GCA_006937985.1 Aphyosemion australe
TCCAAAGTTTTGGCCTGTAATGTATGTCTGTGATGCATGCTGGGATACTGGTCGCTGTTTGTGCTTTTTAAAAAATCTTTATTAACAGCTTTCAAACAAACAAACAATTATTTGACTAAATTTAAATTCGTTGCTCTCCACATTTATATCTAAGTCTAAAACATTAAGAGCATGAATAAATATCATTAATCATCTTAAAATGAACTTCTTTCACTTGAAAATGCATGTGTTCAGAAAAAGCACTTGAGCCATTGTTCCACCTTCTTCTCAAAATTTCCACGCAGCAATGGATTGTGGGTAATACCCTTGCCCAAAGTCCGCATCAATGCGGACTTGGGCAAAGTGCGGATTAAGGGTGCAAAAGGGGCGTGGTCAACTTCCACACTTGAGAATCGGGACACCCTACACACTCACACCCCTGGCCCTGAAAATATTTTAGGAATGAGTTGGGACCGTTTTAGTACCAACAAAACAAATCTAATATAATCTAAACTAGTTATAATGAATTATTACCATCATCACCCCAGTTAGAACAGAACCATCTCTGAGTCTGGTAGTGGTTGTGCCCTCTGTGCAGCTGTATCAGACCAGAGTGTGTAGGGTGTGTATGGGGAGTGTGAGTGGGTGTATTACGTGCATTCTTGTGTGTCTAGGTCGAATGTATTTTTGAGTGAGTAAGAGGGTGGGAGTGTGTGACTGTGTTTGTGTGTGACTGCCTATGTGTCAGGTAGAGTTTTGGACTCCTCCCCTATCCTGGGACATCTTGTGATGCTATAACATCTTGACCTACCCTCCCCCACCTCAATTCCTGCTGGTGGGTGATACCTCTGTCTGCCTGCGTATTTGCAGCTCTCGTATGTGGGGCTGAAAGTATTTTTTTGCAGCTGTAAGCTAGCTCTTGGTGGCTGTTTGGAGGGGCCTGGACCCTGGGCTCTGGCAGATCTCTGGCAGGGTTAAGCGCCCTTGGATCATGGGCTGCTGAGTTCCGAGCTCAGTCTACCTTCGGGTGGGTGGCTTCAGGCTGGGCTGGGGGCTTGCCATCGTCATTTCCTGGGCCTCTGGGGTCCCCACGCTCTGGGGAGACCTCGGGATCTCAGGGCTTGGATCTCCTCCATCTTCCATGGGTCTTTGGGGGCAGGTCTGTGGCCTCTCACACTCACTATTGGACATTCCTCTAGAGAAACCTTACATACACAAACGCGTGTACACAACACAGGTCCTCACATGGTGCTCTCACAAGTATGGGCTTGGGTGTTTTTAACACATAACCTATGGCTGTGGTTGGCACTATATGCACTAGGATTTATTACAGTGTGCTTTTCAGCAAAAATTGCTACTGTTATACATCCTCATGTTGTTGGTGCAGTGATGTTTTGGTTCTGTTGTATTTTTTTGTGTCCCTTTTTTTTCTCTCTTTTTCTCTTTCTGCAGGTCTAGAAGCAGATTCTTTTGCATCCTTTATTATTTATTTTTGTGAACTCCTCCCCTTCCTTCTCTTTCCCCCCTTTCTCTTTCATTTCCGTGTCCATTGAAATTATAACCAACCGAAAACATTTCTAATAAAGTTCTGATATCTGATATCAGGCAGGGTGTTATAGCTGAATCTATAACGATCCACCTGTGAGAATAAAACTGTAAGGCTTGTTTTTGGCACTCAGACATCAATTCTGTTTACTATACAGCCAAACAGGACATGGGGAAAAAAATAAATAAATAAATGAATTATTACCATAAAAAAATAGAGGACAGATTTATTCCATTATTAGCCGTTTTTCTACTATTGTCAATGCAAACCTTTATCTGTTCCACATTTCTGAGTTTTGAGTTTTATTCAACAACAAAATAATGGTCAGAGGGGACATGAAAGAACCAAACAAGCATCAGATTAAAACAAAATCATATTGTTTGGTAAATGATAAATGACCCGCACATGTATAGTGCTTTTCTGAGTCAGAGGACTCCATTATTCAAAAGTTCCATTGTAACATTTACATGCTTGAACACTGTCAATAAACTGTCCAGCCTTCCGATTTTTTATTACTAGTGTCCATCGGCTGTGCTGCACCAATTTGTGAGTGGATGCAGCGCAGAGGGTTCCTTTCTTGAGCTTCCATTACATATAGGCAGTCCTCCTCTGTAGCAGCTTTTAAATCAAAGCTGAAGACCAATTTTATCAATCTGGCTTTTAACTCTGTGGGGTGACTGAAAATGTCGCTACTGTAGTCTCATCTCTTATTGTTTTATTTGCTTGTATTGTTTTATTGACTCATTAGATTCTTGTATTGTTTTTAAGTATGTCTGTGCAGCACTTTGGTGGCGTGTTTTTGTCTGTAAAGTGCTATTAATAAAGGTCGCATCGAGTCAAATGGGGACGTTCATTTGGCTGAACTCCACTCTTCAGCAACTCATAACAATGTTAAAAACATAATTTTTAAATGTTTGTGTGTCATAATGCAAAGGAACATAGACCTTTCCATTTCTTGTTTTATAATGTATTTTGTGATTTACTCTATTTGAAAATGCTTGTGGTAAACCTGTGGGACACAAAGTGCACCAAATTCAGAGAATTACCCAGATGAGGGCCTGGTCCTTGTAGTTTCTTCATATATAAAAGGCATGTTAATGTTTTCTTCTTGTTCCTATGGAAAAGATCCAGACCTGCTCCCATCTCTCATCTGAACTATAGAAACATACACTTAACTTTATTTCTGGCTTTCAGAATTTTCTCAGTACCAGAAGGATGTTGTGTTTTTTGTACAACTCTAAACCATTGTTTTTATTCATTTAACTTATTTCCTTCCAAATTCCACAACCACAGAAGCAACATTTAATATAACAGAAACATAACTGCTTTTTATTCATCAAAGAGTTAAAACATATACAAAAACCGTTTCCATATAAACAAATGGGACATTCTTAAAATGTAAATAACAAAAAACTTTGGATATTTTCCCCAGGCGTAGGCTCCTGTTGATTCTAACTTGCAGCTGTAGGGTTTATTTTTCAGTGCAGCTGTAATCTAACACAGATCCAGGGTCAGACTCTAAGCCCCATGGAAATTAGATGGCTGCCATCTATACTTCCCTTTTTTAATGTTAAGGGCTGAAAAATAAAAATAATTGGACATACACACCTTAAGGGTCTGGATACAACTGAGAAATAAACTACCCCTAAATACATCTATTCTAGGTGTAGCAGCAGCTCTAGCCCCCTCTAGTGGACAGGTCGGAGCTCCATTAGAGACTTCAGGGACAGTCCACTGTTGAGAGATTTCATTGAGAAGTGGGACTAGAGTTTGTCTGAGCTACAACAGGTGACGTCTGCCTGAGTGAGGTCTGTTGTACTCGGTCTGTTTGAATCCTGATGCTGACTTGGCTTTTTTAATTGGTTATTGAAGAGATTAGTGTGACTAAGATGTGTTCATCTTCCTTGTTGTCTGAGGACAGCAGTCTTCTGTGATCTCTGAGAGATAGAAGCCAGTTTCAGTGATCATCCTGTGATGTTGTGCAGAGCTCAGCTCTCAAAGAGTCTGGCAAGTCGTAGTAGATCCTGCTGATGTCAAACTCTGCTTTGTAGTGAAGGAGGTCCTGTAGAGTAAACGCGTCACTTTGGCCGGTCCACACAGTCAGAGTGTACCTGTGAGGGTACATCAAATTAAACAGCTCATGCATGTGGGAAGATATGGGATATGTGTTGAGTTTAGACCTCTGAGCTGAACATGAGCTCACACTGTTGTAAAACAGGAGTGCCCAACCCTGGTCCTGCAGAGCCGCTATCCAGCATGTTTTAGTCATTTCCCTGCTTCAACACACCTGATTTTAATCGGCAGGTGATTAACAGGTTACTGCAGAGGTTGAGTTGCTGAACAGGTGAATCAACTACCAAGGACGTAGGAATTCAATTCAGTTTATTTCTATAGCGCCAAATCACGACAAGAATCGTCTCAAGGCACTTCACAAAGTAAACATTTGATTTAAAAGCAAGGCAAGGCAGCTTTACTTGTATAGCACATTTCATACACGGAGGCAATTCAATGTGTTTCCAGTAGCAAAAATAGCATAAACATTAAAATCAATGTGACAGCACAATTAAAACACACAAATTTAGACCAAATTAAATACACAAATTAATTTCAGATTTAAAAATCTGAAAAAAAGACAAGCAGTTACAGTGCAGAAGGTGCAGAATCATCAAGGTGTTCATCAGCGTCATTCAAAGGCTGATGAACACATGAAAGTTTTCAATTTTGATTTAAAAGTTACTAGAGTTGGGGCACATTTGAGGTCATGAGGAAGCTGATTTCATCTGTGTGCAGCATAGTAGCTAAAAGCAGCTTCACCTGTTTGGTTCTGACCCGGGGTTCTACCAGCTGACTGCTTCCTAAGGATCTCAGAGCCCTGCTGGGTGTAGATACTGTAAGGGAATCTGACACGTATTTTGGCCCCATGCCATTGAGTGATTTATAAACTAGTAGAAGAACTTTGAAATGGATTCTGTAGTTTACTGGTAACCAGTGTAGAGACTTACGAACAGGAGTGATGTGCTCGGTTCTCTTGGTTCTTGTTAAGACTCTAGCAGCAGCATTCTGAATAAGCTGTAGTTGTTTCACAGCTTTTTTGGGAAGACCAGACAAAAGACCACTGCAATAGTCCAGCCTGCTGGAGATGAATGCATGAATAAGTTTCTCTAGGTCTGGTCTGGACATGAGACCTCTGAGTCTTGCTATCTGATGAAGATGATAAAACGCTGATCTAGTTATAGCCTTAATGTGACCAGTGAAGCTCAGGTCTGAATTAATTATGACACCAACATTTCTAACCTGAGTTTTTGATTTCATTCCTCTGGAGCCAAGTTGAGCAATAACCTCCATCCTATCCTTCTGATTTCCAAGGACAATAACTAAAGAGCTCCTTACTGCCCGCATCACCTCAATAAATCTCCACTCCAGCAACTCTCAATCCCTTCAACAGCCTCAGACCAAACTTCACACTATGGGAGATCGTGTCACGGCTTCTGCCTCCCAACCTTCCTCCAGCCGATCAGCCTCCTCCTAAGACTTCATTTCCCATCATCCCTTGGCCGGGATTCCCATCATTCACCTCCTATGTCATCACCCGCTCCTATTTACGGAAGTGGCTTCCCCATCTCTTCACTCAGTCATCGTTTCTTTGGATCCATGACCAGAGTTCCGAGCCGACCAGCTCTTTCAACCTACTCACAGCTACGAGTAAGTCAAACTCTCTTTTCCTGGAACATCACAGCATCCCCATTTCCCTTCGGGTTACGCTCGGGTGGTCCTATATTAAACCACGTGCCGGCCCCATCCCAACGCTCGTTCGTCCGCGTTTGGGGTAGCCACTCACGCTACAGCTCAACTCCAGCCAGTCACCTATTCCGTTATCAACCCTGCGGAGTTCGAGCAACTGAAAGCCGAAGTGATGCAGCTTTGCACCCTGGTGGACAGGCTCAACACCAAAGTAAATTCTCTGTCTGACATCATGCTCCAACTGTCCACCGCACTCACCATGCTACAACAGTGAGTTCAGACTCCTGTCCGAGAGGAACCACAGATCGGCCTTCCAGACAAGTGGAACGGTTTTGACAGGAGCCCCGACGGCTTCCTGGCCACCTTGGACATGCTTTTTGCCAGCCAGGAAAATACCCCAGGGCCCGCTCCCGTGTCGCTCTCCTCACCTCCCTCCTCTCCAGCTGAGCCCAGGAGTGGGCTGCCGCCCTCTACAATGCTAAGTCTCCGGCCTGCAACAATTACTCTGCTTTTGTCGCAGAGCTCAGAAAGACCTTTGTCTCTCCCAGCAGTGAAGTGGGTGCTGAGGCCTGCCTCCTGAAGCTTCATCAACGGGACTGGACCGTATGTGCATATGTCTTGGAGTTTTGGACCGTGGCAGCCAAGCTCCAGTGGGGAGCCTCTGCCCTCAGGGCTGTGTTCCTGGTAGGTCTTGCTCCTTATATCCAAGATGGAATGACAACATGCGAGTTGCTCCAAACCCTGGATGAGATTGTGGACCAGGTTCTGCGCATTAACCAACGGGTCCTGATCCATCCCCGCTTCACTGTTTGTCCTCTCAGACCCCCCGCACTCTCCACTCCCTCCACTCGACCAGCTGCTCTGACTCCAGGGAGCTCACCAACTTCCCCCATGGAGGAGCCCATGCTAGGCCACCTGCCGCCTGAGGAGAGGCAGAGAAGGTGGCGAGAGGGCCACTGTGCCTACTGTGGAGCTCCTGATCATCGCCTCTCAAACTGTCCACTGAGGCCAGGAAATGGCAGCACCCGGTGAGCATTGGGGGGGCTCAGCCCGGGTTGACTTCACCCCTCACTAACCAACTCCTCTTCCCTGTGACCCTCCTACACGGTGACAACGCTGTCAAACTCTGGTTGACTTGGGGGCAGCTGACAACTTCATCGATGGGGATCTGGCCTCTCGCCTACGGATCCCTCTTACCCGCTTGGAGCACGTCATCCCCGTGACCTTGGTGGACGGTCGGGCCCTTCAGCCCTTCCCCGTCCAACACCAAACCCAACCAGTCCAAATGTCTACCCAGGACCACCAGGAGACCCTCCAATTCCTAGTAATTTCTGCTTCATCCTCACCTCTGATCTCGGGGTATCCATGGCTCAGCCTTCATGACCCGCAGATATCCTGGTCCCAGAACCGCCTTTTGGGTTGGGGGACTCAATGCCAAAACCACCTCTCTCCACACACCACATCGACCCCCCGCTTTATCGGATTACCTGGACCTCACCTACCTGACCTTCTGCTACCGTATCAGGACCTTGCCGTTGTCTTCGACAAGAAAAGAGCCACAGCTCTGCCTCCAGACCGTCCATACGATATGGAAATACGCCTCCAACCCGGCACCACACCCCCACGGGGGCGCCTCTTCTCTGTATCACCCTCGGAGACCAGAGCCATGGACGACTACATCAGTGAAGCCCTCCTCCAAGGATTCATCCATTCTTCCACCTCTCCAGGGGCGGCTGGGTTATTTTTCATTATGAAGGATGGAGGCCTCTGGCCCTGCATCGACTACCGGAGCCACAACAAAATCACCATCCAGGATCGTCATCCGCTCCCCCTGCTTAATACTGCCCTGGACTCAGTGGCGGCTCATCCATAGGGGGCGCTAGGGCGCCGCCCCACCAGTCTCACAGGAAGAGGAAGAAGATAGGAATACCAAAATATATTTAAAAAACATAAAATTTAAAATAAACGATCTATACACCATATGGACTGTAAGTGCTGGGTGTAATCTGCATTTAATTGTAGTTTAATAATGTTCATACTTTTACCATGGCCGAATTGTTGACATACTTCCTGTCACGTGTCCACAGCGGTGGAGGCGACAGAAAGATCGCCCAAGCCTGAGTGCAGCAGGCAGCCAATTACTGACAAGAAATTCAAACGTATAGCAACAGGAATTCATCCAATCAGCGTCGTCGATTCGGAAGCCCGAAGGGCGATAGAGCTATCACCCAAGGCTGGTGTACGGCGAGATCAGCACCTTTCAGATACAGAGTTCGGACACTCCCATAGGCTTCAAGTAACGTCGACCATGGAGCTCCCAATAATTGATTCTCGGCGTTTCGGAGTGTTTTTCCTCCAGTAAATTAATGAAATTACATGTTGGCATTGTGAAGAGTTAGCTGACTGCCTTGAACCAAAATAAGTCAATAATGATTTTTAACGTAATCAGCTTTAGTTAATTAATCGTAGTAACCGGCTAACTGCAGCTAGCTAGCTAGTTAGCGGCCAGTCATTGTGTGTTTAAACAGGTCTATTTGGCTTCTTCACTTATTCAGCGCAGTTATAAATATCTGTTTAGAGTTTTGTAAATTATTTGGAGATTTCTGAGTTTAAAATGAATTCTAATGAGACACAATAATATTTGTGTGTAAAGAGGAGTTACTAAACTTTATCAACTAGAGAGAAGCTGTTTTTTATTCTGAGACTGCCATGTGAGGTATAAATCAGACTAGGGCTGGGCAAAAAATCGATGTAATCGATTTATCGATTTTGCAGCTTGAAAAGATTTTTATTTTGCAAACTCGAGTTTTTTGCCACATTAGTTTTTACGGACTTTTTCGCGTTTTGTCCTTGTGGGTTACCGTAGTGCGATACGAGCCAGCCCCCTCCCCCACGCAACACAGTCAAAACAAAATGGCAGCGTGTGGCAGAGAACTGTTTCCAAAGAAAGGCATGGTTAATTCAATCATTTGGAACTGGTTTGGTTTTGATGCAGCAGACGAAAAACAGACGAAGCCTTGCTGCAAAATATGTTTGAAGGCTGTTGCTACTGGAAGCAGCAGTACAACAAATCTATTCCAGCACCTGAGGAATAAACATCCCGAAGAATGGGAGAAGTGCAGCCGGCTCCGTAGCGAAAACGGCACCTCTAGCACACCTGCTAAAAAGGAAACTACATTTCTCGAGAGCTTCACAAACTGTGTGCCTTATGATAAGAACGGAGCGCTATGGAAAGCGATTACAGAGGCGATCACGTTTTATATTGCCACAGACATGCTGCCAATTTACTCTGTTGAGAAAAGGGGCTTTAATCACATGCTAAAAGTATTAGATGCTAGGTACGTTGTCCCCAGTCGCAAGTATTTCGCCGATGTAGCGCTGCCTCACCTGTACAACACAACTCGGGAAAGGATCCGCAGTGAGCTGGAGGAGATGCCGTTTTACTCAGCCACCTGTGGTCCAGCCGGACGATGCAGCCATATATGAGTCTGACGGTTCACTATATTAACACCAGCTGGACTCTGCGCAACATCTGCCTCCAGACAGCGTACTTCCCAGAGAACCACACTGGTGACATCATTGCCCATGGTTTAAAAGACGCTCTCAGCTCCTGGGGACTTACGGAGGAACGACTCGTCTGCATGACAACTGATAGTGGCACTAATATCATAAAAGCTCTTAAAGACAACAACTGGCCCAGCTTGCAGTGTTTTGGCCACAAACTCCACAACGCTACAGGTAAGAGTTGATGTAAGAATAAATATGTGCACATACTTACACATTGTAAAGTATTGTTTGCTCATTAATTTAATAGCCACAACATGGTATATATTTCAACTGATTTACACATGTAGACTGGAATATATAAATACACCTGACTATTCCTCAGGCTGCATTTATTATACATTAAGTATTAAACTGTGTGTTACAGCTATTAAACATGTGGTAAAAGTACAGAACAATTTGTCAAAACACTCATAATCAAACCCTATTTATAGTTTAAGCTTGGAAAGACAAAAAATAAATAAGTATCTTTTTACATTTATTACAGAGAATGGTGTGAAAGACCCAAGGATTGATCGGGCCATAGGGGTCTGCAAAAAAGCTGTATCAGCCTTCTCTTACAGCTGGAAAAAAAGGCGAGACATGACAGAGGTGCAGGCTGAACTTGGACTTCCCCAGCATCTTTTGATCTCAGAATCCCCAACACGTTGGGGGTCTCGTCAAAAGACGATTGAGCAAGAGAAGGCAATAGCTCGTGTCCTGGGTACGGACAAGAAAATGCATCATCTTGTTCCCACGTGGTAAGATTTGGAAGTATTAGAAGCCACCAACAAAGCAGTGAAACCTCTCCAGGACTTCACTGATGCATTGTCAGGGGAATCATATGTCAGTGTATCATGCATCAAACCAGTGCTGCATTTGTTTAAAACAAGTCTCCTCTTGCCAGGGGAGGAAGACTTGGAGCTAACAAAAACAATCAAAGCCAACATCATGCATTACCTCGAACATAAATACTGTGATTTGGAGAAAGAGTAACTTCTGGACATAGCCACACTTTTAGACCCGAAGTTCCGTACAACCTACATTGATGCAAGCAAAGTGGAAGTTGTCAAAAAAAGAGCAGTGTCTGAGATCTCTGCTCTCTGCAACTCTACCACAGAGGAAGCTGGTCCCTCAGCTGTTCAAGAGAACACCCCACCAAAAAAGAAAATGACTCTGGGCACCTTCTTTAAAAACAGTGCACCATCCACCACGCCACACCCACAATCAGAGAAAACAAAAATTGAGAGTGAGCTTGCAACGTATTTGCTTATTCCAGACATAGAGCCAGACACAGATCCTCTTGAATGGTGGAAGCTGCATCAGCCCAACTTTCCAAGGCTAAGCTTACTGGCTAAAAAATATCTTTCTATTCCAGCCAGTAGTGACCCCTCAGAGAGGGTATTTAGTGTGGGTGGGGGAATAGTTACCTGCAACTGGGCCAGCCTCAAGCCAGAGGTTGTGGACAGGCTCATCTTTTTTGCAAAAAATGTTTAGAATGAGCATGCACAATGTTTCAGAGATCCAATGACCATGTTTTGGATAAAAGTTTACATTTTTTTACTCTTTGAGTAGGTTATATGTCTGCCGCAGGCATGTTTCATTTTTTAGATTCACACTATGCTGAGAAGAGTTTTTTTTTTTTTAATTACATGTTATATGTTACAAAATATGTAGTTATCTGATTTCTTAAAAAGAAAATTTAAGCTACTGTGAAGTTGTTGCACTTTTGCTTAAACCTGGGTTAAAGCTTGAAATTGTTGAATGACAGAGCCTCATTTACTTTTTATTTTGAGATTGTTCTATGCATTTTAACTCTTGAAGACAATCACAGCAATAAAGTTGCACTTTTGACAATATCTGATGTCTGCAGTAATTTTTAAGTGTATTGAAAAAAAATCGAAAATCGAAACTCAAATTTTTCTTTTAAAAATCGGAGATTTTTGTTTTAGGCAAAATCGCCCAGCCCTAGATCAGACAGCAGCATAATTTGGGATATCATCAGTAACTGTAATACAGTAACTAAACAGTTAGCGGTCACACTGCTGCCACTGCATTTATGTCCATCTTCATGTTTTCAGAGGGACTGATCATGAGCAATGAGCAGGTTGGTGGAACCCTCAGGTCCAGTCAGTGATGGAGTTAAAGCTGGTAAGTGGACTGGTGGAGTGCTGCAGCTGGCTGGGTGATGGGAGGCCATCAAAATAAAAATCATAATAAAGTGATTTATTAGTGATAAATTTATTTATCACCTACTAACACTAATGCAAACACTGTAACTTTTTCTGAGGTTTCGTGCATGTAATTCTTAATCTCAGCCTGATGAATCTGCTGCTTATTTGACATCATGACATGAAGACTGCAGCTTTCTAAAAGACTTGCTTCTCTCTCTAGAACATCCACCACATCTGGGAGCTCCATGAAAGCAGCAGCAGACACCTTTGTGCATATTTTGTGCGTGGGAACGATTTTACGCATTGCGTGGTATTTACCAATTTGTATTTGTGCGTGAAAATGTTCCTAAATATAAGAACAGCTCTGACCATGCGTAGGAACAGCATCTAGTAGTAGAACGGGGGAACCACAACACTGAAGGTCTCTATCCATATGTGTTCCTCATCCACTAATTATTCTACCCAATAAATAATTGTTTCGGTGGAAAAACAGCTTTGTCACATTATTGGTGCTAAAACATTCATGACCGACGGGAATCTGACACTGTAACGGCTGATTTCGTGTTATTTTGTAATCACAATGTTTACTCTTCCCATTTTAATCATCATCAACAATCATTTTGAATTTATTTATTTATTATGTTTTATTTTAATTAATTTTTTTTGTCTTTGTGAAGCGCCTCATGGTTTTGCTTGAGATGCACTATATAAAAGATCGTTTCTTATTATTATTATTATTATTATTGGAGGATTTAGCAGAGCAGAGTGCACTCCGGACGGAACGGCTCTTCCGTGAGCGCAGCGCACTGATCCGATTCCAGTCCATATTTTATTTTACAAATAAAACAACCCTCTAGAACCTCTCTGCTCCCCGATCATACACGCGTTGTCAAGTGTCCAGTGCTTCGATCTCACTGTCAATAAAGTTTTTCTTTTTTTTCTGGAAAGAACCCAGGGAATCCCCTTCCGATCTGAGGATGTAGTGTAACCAAATATGGTTAATTGAGGGCGTTTCTGTATATAAATTACGGTAAATGGGCACGAGCACATGGGTGCGCACAGGTGGGATTTATCATCAGACGATTGCGGAAGAGAGGCCACCGCATGTTTCATAAATCAGACTTTTGACTGTTCATACACACATTCTAAATTTCATCTGTAGGATGGAATATAGGAACATTTCTACGAATGTTTGATAAATGAAGCCCCTGGTTCCAGCTGAAAGTGTTGACGTCTTCTTTGGGGGGGTTCTGATGTCAGAGAGAGGGATCCTCGTGTCCTGAAGAAGTCTGGAGCCTGTTGAGCTCACTGAAGCAGACGTTCTTTTTTGGGGCCACGTGTATTTATTTGAGAGTAAAACGTGTCGATCCCTGACTGAAAATGTTTATGCAGATTAAACCTACTGCAGTTTTCTGTTATTGTGACCGATGGCTTTTATTAAATAAATATATGACAACTGGTAAACCAGAGAAGTCCAGTTGCCTTCATTCAAACCCAATTTGGATTTTAAAAAATAGATTAAAAAAAGTTTCTGCGGCAGGCCCTCTGGTGGCCAGGAATGGCCAAGGTCATCAAGGAATACACTGGCGCTTGTGAGGTCTGCGCCCGTTCCAAGACCTCAAACCAACTCACTCCAGGGACTCTCAGGCCTCTGCCCATTCCCCAGCATCCTTGGTCACATGTGGGGCTAGACTTTGTCACTGGGCTTCCCTCCATCAACTACCTCAACACCATTTTCACGATAGTGGACCAGTTTTCCAAAGTAGCCCACTTTGTCACCCTCCCGTGTCTCCCTACGGCCCGACGCATTGTGGAACTACTCCTGGAGCACCTTGTGCGCCTCCATGGCTTCCCCACGGATGTGGCATCCAACCAGGGCCCCCAGTTCACGACCCGTTTTTGGAAGGCTTTCTGCCAGCTCACCTGAACGACCAACAGCCTGTTGTCAGGCTACCACCCTCAAACAAATGGACAGACTGAGAGGGCCAACCAGCAGCTTGGCCATTACCTCCGCTGCTTCGTATCTGCCAAGCCCTCTCAGTGGCCCAAATACCTCCTATGGGTGGAGCTGTCACACAATCTTCACATCTCCTCTGCCACTGACATGTTCGAGACCTGCTGCGGCTACCAACCTCCTCTGTTTGCCCACCAGGAACCTGAAGTCATTCCGGCTGCACAGACCATGGTGAGGCGCTGCCGAAATGCATTGATCAAGGCACGAGCCGCCATCTCCCGGGCGCGAAATTTGGAATCATAGGACGGTCAAGGAAGATCCCGACTTTCACCTCTGATTGGCTAGAAGGGCTCTCCTATGATTGGCTATTTCATTTAGCAGCAAACCGTCTTCCCTTGCTAAGTGCAGACTGTCCTCTCAGAACAGCTGTTTTGGGGAGTTTTGTAAAGAAAATGCAAATTTAGCGATATAACCGTTTTGTTCTGTTTTGAAAAAGTTTTTTCTGTTCCTTTTATTTAAAAAAAATGAAATATACGTAAAATGTGAACTTATATCTTGTTGCATTTATCACACTGTTGGATTTACTCTGTTGGCTCTCAAGCATTGAGGTTAGTGGAGTACATAGGCTATGTGTGCCTTACCTGGTATGAAAGATAATAAAACTGCCCTATTTTACCCAGCTGTGTGCAGCAGGTCTGTTTCTCTTCTACAATAATGAAAACTGGTGAAAAATAGGTCTGAATCATAATCAGCTTTGAATTAGTATTAAGATAACCTCAATGCTTGAGAGCCAATAGATATAGTCAATCCAACAGTGTGATAAATGCAACAAGATTTATTACAAGTTCACATTTGATGTTTTTCAGGTTCTTTTATAAAAGAAACTGAAGCTGGTTTGTTGTAAAACAGGACAGAATGGTTAGAGCTAAGTTCACATGTTCTTCAAAAAAACTCCTCAAGATCTGGCTGTAGACATAAAAACCTGCAGCGAGGGAAGACGGTTTGCTGTTACATGAAATAGCCAATCGTAGGAGAGCCCTTCTAACCAATCAGAGGCGAGAAAGGAGGGACTTTCCTTGGCCATACGATCCCAAATCACGCCTCCCGGGCCAACCGCCTCTACACCCGCCAGCACCAACTACGCCGCTGGCCTGGGCCAACCTACTGACCCGGGGACATAGTCTGGATATCACGGCCTTCGGGACGAGTCCAGGAATCTCTCGCCCCATTTCCTTGGTCCCTACACCATTGAAAGGGTCATCAACCATGTCATCTACCGGCTACGTCTTCCCGCCGGCCTCCGGATCTATTTTAACCATGTTCTCTTCTTCTCAGGTTGGAAGCTTCCTCTCGTCATCAACCATTTAAAGGAGTCATCACCTGAAATCTTCACTTTTCCACTTAAAAAAATGTCTATGATGGCTTCTTAATGATTTTTCACTGGCTGAGAAGCCAATATTCAACATTGACGTGTTTGTTTAATCTTGCCTTCTTCAACCAGCTCACATGCACCCCACGAGCACGCGCACTCCAAAACGAGAACTTGAGTTCTGGCCGTATATGCCGACACAAAGGTCGAATATAAACAAATATGAACCAGCAGCGAACAAACAAGCACAACAAAGCTCATTTCATAACGTCAAACGCATAAATGATGTCTTACCGTTGACGACTCATGTTATAATCCGTGTTACGGGAGACAAAACTCCGATCGGTTTGTGTATTCCATCTTCACAACAGCATAAGAGCCGATGCCTGGCTGTTAGCTTGCTTTGTCCCAGCTCAACAACAAGCGAGGATGCCATTACGCACGAGGCGAGGCTCGGGCTTGTACATACACAGTTGGATCCCGTAGGTCACTGCCAGGTCGGGTTCAGTTATAACTTTTGATGTTTTGGAGCGAGATGCTGAAGCTGCGTCCTGCTTCCTTCCACCAATCAACGCGCCCCTCAGTCCTGCGCGCGTCCGAGACAGCCGAAATATCGCGTGTGATCTCGCGAGACAATATGCCCTTCACAATAAAGGATTAAACAATCACATTTTTTATTTATTTTTCCAATACAATTTATTTTAATGGTCTAAAAGACTATAATAGGACGTAGATATCCACGGTATTATAGGTGATGACTCCTTTAAAATCTCTTCAGCCTTCATTGTAGCACCTCAGCAGGTCTGGCTGTCCCTGTCTCATCTTCACATTCTTCCAGCTGAACTTCCTCTCATCTTTAATATGAAAACAGTGACATGAATACTGCACTTCGCTACAGTGCATACGCTTCTTTGCTTCGCTCCTGCTTGCTTACATTTTTCCTTTTTGTTATTTCTTTTCTTTTTCACTGAGATCGCTGTTTTTCCTGCCAAGGTTTTTCAGTGACTACTGGACTCTTATAAATCGTTGGGATCTTCTTTAATTGACAGAGGAGTCTACAACTGCATTTTTAACTACGACCTTGATCTACAGTGGCTGTGACCAGCTGAAACTTCCTAGCAGCATTATAGCAGCATGATGCCTTCCTTTTCTTCAGAAGACTTCCAAAAACTTCTCCAGAAGATCACAGTTCTCCAAACTAAAATTTCTCGACTAGAAGTCAACTGGGAAGTAAATGGATTGTTTGGAAATGATGACACCCTCTCATCTACTCAGGTCGCTGGACAAGCGGCTGATGGCCCACAGCCAGTTAGCAGCAACAACGCTCCACCAAAGAGGTCAGATGGCTCTTTGCCTCTTCATAAATCTATAAGCAGTCCTCCTTGGAATACTCTTGATGCCAAGCCAAAGAGTAAATCAGGTCCTTGGAGAGCGAGAGGAGGACAACCGGCTTCAACCGCAGCTTCACACCAAGAGATCACCGATGCTAATGGCTGGCCAGCACTACCATCTCGACCTCATCATGATAGCAGCTCACAACTACAACACAGCTAGGAGCTAGCAAAATGAGTATTAACATGAAAATCAGAGGAACATCTCATCAACCAAGCATTCAGCTCCAAAACAGATTTATGCCACTGCTGAATGACCCAGAATCAGACGAACTGGAAAGCCCCCACTCTTCCCCTTAAAACAGGGTAAGGAATGAGAGTAATAAAAAGAAGAGAAGCTCTGGTGCTGAGCCTCAAACTCTGAGAGTGGCTGATTTTCATGTGAAGAATGTGAATTTAAATGGCAGAAATACCAGAACGTACTGTTTTCCCAAGGACACGGTCGCTGATATGAGAGAGAGAATCCCAACAATCCTCGCAAAAAACCCAGCAGCTACCAACCTCATAGTTGGTGCAAATGACATTGGGAGAAGACAATCAGAGATGCTGAAGCAGGACTTCACTGCGTTGTTGAAATCACTCAGCTCACTGAAAACAAAGGTGTTTATCAGTGGCCCGTTACCACCGGTCAGAAGAGGTGCTGAAAGATTTAGTTGGACTTATGTTTGCAATAAATGGTTGGTTTCAGCATGTAACAGAGAGAATGTTTGCTTCTTCTGGGATCGCAGACACTTCTTCTTGCCAGATGGGATTTGCCTAAACAAGTCTGGAGTAAAACTCTTCACTTCAAACCTTCTACACATTCTGCATGTTTCTTCTGCCTCCCCCACAAATGACACCAAAAGACAAGAGGAACAAGATCAGGAGATCATAACACAGCACACCAGCTATCATGAAGGAGTACACCTTGCCTGCCATGCCAAGGACAACTTTCAGGATGTTTCAAAACAACAAGATAACCCACTTCAGCATTCCTGTAATCACACAGAAAAGCCCTCACAACCTTCAGATAGTTCGACGGACTCCCTCTCTCCTCTGCTCATTTCCAGGGTCACTATGACCCCAGATCCATCTAGTAGATGCCCGGCTCCATACTCCCCACAATTCACCCCTCGCCCCCTCTCTACCCACTCCGGCACCTCTGAAGAGCTCTCAGTGTCCTCTGTCTGAGATTTGTTGGGTCCAGATTTAAGGGGAAGATGTCACTCATGAAAATTTCCAGGGCAAAATGTGGACCTAATGAAATGTTAGTTTTCCTTATTCCTGTTATAATATCTACAAGACGGAAAGTGCCTGTTCACTCACATTATCCTAGAAACCTGATAACAGTTCCTTATCAGGCCCATTCTGCGCAGTGTCCTCCCACCATTTCTATGGAGATGGCTTTATTAAATGTTAGATCTCTTAGCAACAAGTCATTTTTAGTAAATGATCTTGTCTCTGCTCATAATCTTGATTTCATGTTTCATCTGAAACTTGGTTAAATGCTAGTAGCTGTGCACCAGTTCTCATAGAATCAACACCACCAAATTTCACATCTCTAAACGTGCTTCGATCTGACAGGAGAGGTGGCGGTGTAGCTGCTATCTTCAGAGACTCATACCTATGTAAACAGCTAATGTGTGGTGATTTTGACTCTTGAATATCTTTGTTTTGAGTTGAAAGGTACAACAAGGAACTTAGTGTTAGTAATCTACAGGCCTCCAGGGTCATGCACGCTTTTTCTAGAAAACGTCACTGAGCTTGTTTCTGTTATCACAACAGCCTTCAATCGTCTTCTCATAACTGGTGACTTTAATATTCATGTTGATGATGCTAATGACAAATCTGCAGAACAATTCCTTGGAGTGCTTGAATTATTTGATCTTTATCAAAATATCCGTAATCAAACACATGATCACGGTCATACGTTGGACTTGATCTTAACCAAAGATGTGGATGTGTCAAACATTGTTGTTAAGGATGTGGGTCTATCTGACCATTTCATTGTCACACTTCAGTCGCTCTCAAAAAAAGGTATCTGGGTGATCACACTGCATCAGTTTTTATAGAACGTATGACTACGTCAACCAGCTGTGTTGATTCCATCTTGACATCTGTTTTACAGGGTTTTTAATTCATGGGATTTTACCTGACTCCATTTTATCTGTTTTATTAGTGCCCATTTTAAAAGATAAAGCTGGCAAATTAAGTAGTGTAGCCAGTGGCACCTGGTAGGGTTGGCACGACAACTGCCACCAGGTGGTTGTCAGACTCCACTGATGATAGGAGCTGATAAATAGCTGTGGGCGTGGCAGTGGGGTGAATTGTTTGTCAGTAGATGCCAGCAGTTGCTGTGGTTTAGTAAGGCTCCATGCAGGGAAAAGCAGTGTGGTAAAGGAGGTAAGGTGTTCTAGATGTGAAATGTGGACCATTTATATCTGTTTGTAATGCTAGTGTTGTGGATGTTGCAGCGTGGCCACAACAAAGGGTGAGCAGTATGTTCCTATTGGGGCGTGGGGATCGGCGCACCAGGGACTGAACTGTTCCCGTTGTCCTTTAAGGTTGTTTTGTTTGTGTTGGGGTGGTCCGCCCGGCCTTGCATGGTCTACAGACTAAAAGATCTGGGTAGAGTCTTGTAAGGACGGCCCGGTTCCCTTTTTGTACTTATTTTCTGGCTTTTAAAAATATCTTTTGTTCAATAAATTTTGGTAAATTTTATTACGGTGTCGCAGTGGTCTGTTAGGACCTGCCCTTGGTTACAGTAGTAAAGATAACTATCGGCCTATAGCACTGGCCAGTATTTTATCAAAGGTTCTGGAAAGAACTATCTTAAATAGATTGGAGCATTTTATTTTGATGACTGACAATCAGTTTGGTTTTAAATCAAAACATGGTACAGACATGTGTATTTTTGCTCTGAGATTTTAGACCTGTATAACAGGCATAATTCCACAGTTTTTTGGGGGTTTATTGATGCATCAAAAGCTTTTGATCATGTAAACCATGAGAAGTTGTTTCTTAAGTTACAGCAAAGGGGGGTTCCCAAGTTTGTAATTAGGATTTTGTCCTTTTGGTACACCCGCCAGTCTATGTACGTCAAATGGGGGAACTGTGTGTCTGTTCCTTTTAACATCAATAACAGGGTTAGACAAGGAAGCATTCTGTCTCCTATTCTTTTTAATGTCTACATGGATGATCTGTCTAAACAGCTAAGTGATTGTGGAACAGGATGTGTGGTTGGTGGGACTGTAATCAACCACTTGATGTATGCAGATGCTTTAGTGATCTTCTGCCCATACAGTGCTGGCTTTCAGCAGTTACTGAGGGTCTGCTCCCAGTATGGTTCAGAGTTTGACATCACCTATAAGGCCAGAAAGAGCAATCTTCTAATTGTAAGATCTAAGGAGGACAGTAAACTGGTATTTCCTGACTTCTTTTTATCAGGTGCTGTTCTGAATATGTGTACTGTGGTGAAGTACTTGGGACACTGCATATTGGCAATCTGGCTAGAATGCCAGCTTTCAGTGTGATTAGTGCTAAAACACTGGACATAGCAAAGACATTAAATTCATCCACCTGCTGTCGGGACACCCTGCCAACACACTTCTTTAAAAATGTTTTTAGTTGTTTGAAAGCTGATGTACTGAAAATTGTTAATTGCTCCTTAATGTCAGGTATTTTTCCTAAATCCTTGAAAACTGCTGCTGTTGAGCCTCTTCTAGAGAAAACTAGATCCCTTATTTATTGGGAAAATTATAGAGAAAGCAGTTATGATAAGGGCGATGGTGCCAGAGGAGTTAAGTGGTCGCCTTGCAATCGGAAGGTCACAGGTTTGTGACCCGCTCAGTCTGTCGCTGTCGTTGTGTCCTTGGGCAAGACACTTAACCTGCCTTGCCTGCTGGTGGTGGTCAGAGGGACTGGTGGCACCAGTGTACGGCAGCCTCGCCTCTGTCAGTGCACCCTAGGGCAGCTGTAGCTACATTGTAGCTCATCCCCACCAGCGTGTGAATGGGTGAATGACTGATTTGTAGAACCCTAAGAAGGCGCTATACAAATACAGACCATTTACCATGATCCAGCTGAACAACCTTTTGGAGACAAACAACCTGCTAGATTACTTTCAGTCAAGCTTCAGACAACACCACAGCACTGAGACTGCACTGATTAAGGTATTAAATGATATTCGTCTAAATACGGATTCAGGCAAAACATCTGTTCTGATGATGCTCGATAAATGTCGCTGACACGCATCTGTCTACTTCTTTCCATCGCGGAAATCTGCGGAGCTGCTGTATTTGATCCACTTATTGTCGGACTTGGCAACAGTAACTAAGGGGGGCGGGGCTCGGCAAAAGGTCAATTGATTCAGACCTGAGCTTCACTGGTCACATTAAGGCTATAACTAGATCAGCGTTTTATCATCTTCATCAAATAGCAAGACTCAAAGGTCTCATGTCCAGACCATGTGTTCATCTCCAGCAGGCTGGACTACTGCAATGGTCTTCTGTCTGGTCTTCCCAAAAAAAAGCTGTGAAGCAACTGCAGTTCATTCAGAATGCTGCTGCTAGAGTCTTAACAACAACCAAGAGAACCAAGCACATCACTCCTGTTCTTAAATCTCTACACTGGTTACCAGTAAACTACAGACTCCATTTCAAAGTGCTTCTACTAAATCACTCAGTGGCATGGGGCCAAAATACATGTTGAATCTTCTTCCTATATCTACACCCAGCAGGGCTCTGAGATCCTTAGGAAGCAGTCAGCTGGTAGAACCCCGGGTCAGAACCAAACAGGGTGAAGCTGCTTTTAGCTACTATGCTGCACACAGATGGAATCAGCTTCCGCATGACCTCAGATGTGCCCCAACTCTAGTAACTTTTAAATCAAAATTGAAAACGTTCATGTATTCATCAGCCTATGAATGAACGTTTCTTATGCTGCACCTTCTGCACCTGTAACTG
>SSNS01000429.1:17962-32112 GCA_006937985.1 Aphyosemion australe
AGATGTCCAAACATCAGAAAATATCTTCTGCTAACCTCTCCTCTGGTTCAATTCTAGATCCTGAAACAGGAGCGTGAGAGCTTTTTCCTCCACAGAGATCGACTCACAAGGCATTCACTTATACTAGAGACCACTGGAAATGTGTTGGGGGAAAACAGTGAACTTGGTCTTAAACCTCCCACATAATTTATGAACCATCGCTTTTTCAGTTTGAGAAATGACAGAGAAATGTTAAAGAGGGGTGACAAAAACCTGCAGCTTTGTCATAATTAAGAAAAAAGAGCTTAAACATCTACTTTCTCACAAGTGTCATGAGTTTAAAACTTTAATTTTTATTTAGACAGAAATTACAGAAGGTTTTCACAGTTCAGGACCATGGACAGCATAGAGGAGTCCTCAGTGACTAAACATGCAGGTGTTTTGAGAACACGGTTAACACAGTAGAGTGTTTTTTGGGAACATTACAGCTTTATTTTGTCCATCAGAGGCATCAGAACCGGAACCAAAGACCTGACTAACTAAAAGTTGACAGAGGACACGTTATAACATTTTTTAAAGTTATAATAGTTCGACGGTCTACACAAAACATGTTCATGAAGTCCTTTTGTACTAAATCCCTCTCACATAAAAAAAATGTGTATCAGTTTTATTCTTGATCTTTCAGGACCTTCCAGAATGAGCTGCTTTAGTGTTCTATCACTTTAAATCAAACAAGCTGTTGCTGGCCAAGGTCAAAGGTTAAACCATTCCATTGAAAGGGATTGGGCTCTAAAATCTATGTTGCTACAGGGTTTTCTGCATTTGAAACTAGAAGCTAAAAACTGTCACCTCCTGTTTTGAAGCTATAACTGAAGTCAGCTGTACCAACACAAAGACAGGATTTCCTTTAAGCTGCAGTAGAAACATAACTATCTTCTAAATGTGATACATTAAATTTCCCTTCACACACTAAATTGAGGTTACAATACATGTAGAGTTTGCTCTATTCAGTAAAGATTGGGTTTAAAGGGGACATATTAAGCAACGCTCTTACCCTGTATCTTTTTGTGCTGCCATGTGGGTCTCTACTGCATCTATAAACACTCCACATGTGAATAAAAACCATCCATCCACTTTCTGTTCATTTTTGTTTCAGGGATTATGTGCCTAAAAGGAGCCGTTTCACATTAAGGAAATTTAGCACATAACCCCCCTCACCTGTCCACCTCACAGCAGCCAATCACTGCGCCCCATCGTAGACAGCATGGGCTCGGTCACATATAACTTATCAAAGACATTAAATGATACACCTAAACCACTCTTAGACCTGTCAGACTACAACTGCACCAACTCTAAACAGCTGATAAAAGATCTACAGGACATCAGATTGAAGAAGACAAAATCCTCATCCTGGGGTGCAGTGGAATGTTGTCCTTGTGTATTTTTGGGAGTCCTTAAATGTGCAGAATGATGTTGGCTGTGGGAACAAAGTTTTCTTCTGTTATTTACACAGAAGAAACTCCCAAGGATCTGGAACTCGCTCCTCAAGAAGGAACCAACAACATCCAGCTCATGTGGGAGTGCCCGTCAACGTGAATCTGTCAGTTCCACGCGCCGCTCCCACATGCCGCACACTTGGAATGCTGGATATACACCGTGTTGTTCCTCAGGCAGATGACAGCTCTTGAGGAAGGCCTCAAGCAGGAAGCTGAAACTGTCAGGTAGAAAAGTTTTACTCACTAAGATTCTTGCCTGTCCAAAATAAAATGTATGGCTCTGGTTTAAATGAGGTGTCATGAACTTTATCTCTACCAGATTTCCTGTTTGCTGCTCACGATTCAAGAATTCTTTCAATCTGACTTTTCTGAGGCAGAAGGTTCAGTTTCTCTGCTCAGAGTCGAACCATCAGAGCTTCTGCTGCTCACAGATCAGCCTCAATAATTTCTCCAGATTATTTTAGTTAGATGTTGTGCCACAGCCTTAACCTCTAAAACACATTGCTGCTGTTTCTGTTCACATGTTGGTTTTCTTGTGTGTTTTATTGAACCATGTGTAGGAAGCTGCCAACGGATTGTGTGAGGATACTCGTCCCATTCAGCCTTCTAAGTGAGCAGGTCTTGTACATGTCGCGTTGCGTCTCCCGAGGCAGCGAATGCTGACAACAGAGAGTGAAGTGGGTCCTCGGGAGTGGGGGGTTGGGGGATGGTTAATGGAAAAGCAGAGGGAGGAGACATGGGGTGAGTCTGCTTGCTTTCTGCACTCGTATGAGGTCTCTGCTGCAGCATCTTGCCAGTATAAAGCAGAACCAGCATCACAGCGGCTCACTTTGTGATTATGCATTGTGAAATGGGTCGGCCGTGATGTCACAGTCGCTATGCAACAGATTTAATCTCCTTCACTCAGATTAGGAGAGAAAAATCACTGTAAGGCCTTTTGTCTAAATTACACAGCATGCTAGTGTGTCTCTAACCTTCACTCAGAGTCTCATCGTTTTACCATATGCTGCAGGGCTTCAGCCCAGGTTAACCTTTGACCTCATACTTAGCTCTGCTGCTGCAGCCGTCTGACACAGCAGCAGCAGCAGCTTGGCATGGACCTGAATTATTCACTGGAACTGGAACGTGGATCCATCAAACCAATCGCTGCAGGTTCATTATTATTCATCAGTGAGGAGAAGATGGAGGAGCAGAGGTGTCCTTGGTGACATCCCATCAGATGTGTACTTCTCACAAAATACACTGATTTTTATTCAGATTTTACTTTACATTCCTGCAGTAAATGTGTCCACAATTAATAAAATACCTTCATTTGTTGTCTAAACATGCTAACGACATAGAGCCCTGTTTATTTAATCATTCATCACTACATGTCATGAAACAAGAGGATGTGGCAGGAACAAAGATTACATTTTAATTTCAAAAGTTAAATTGTTTCAATCGGCATCAACATATAAAACATAAAGTAAAAACAAAGCACACAAACATTGAGTTTATAAACCATCCTCTAGAGCACACATCTCACATAAAATCTGAATTTCACCTAGAGAGCTGAATCACATTATTCAGAAAACGTTTTTATCTAAACGTCTCACTAAGGTTAAGTTTTATAAAGAGTTTGAGTCGATCAATGTTCGAATTTAACTTCACTTCTATTGATTTTAAAGCTCAAAGTTACACACTCTGCATTCCTGAGCTTTGCATGAAACTATAAGGAACACTTTACAATAAGGGTCACTTTATTAATGTTTGTGCATTATTAAGCATTAATAAACTATTAAATGAAGTATTAACAACTGCTTAATATGTTATTATTAAGTAATGCATTACTAAGCAGACAGCTCCCTAAACAGACTGGATTTTATTTTTGACACTAAGAAAAATCTTTTTGGGAAAAAATTGTTTTTTAATATATTTTTCATTCATTTGGCAAAATATAAAATGTAAAGTAATAAATTTATATAATTTCAGTGAATTTTTAAACAAGCTGTAGTGACTAAAGTGTTCTATATGACTAGAACATCTAAGGATGAGAAGAAAAAAAACACATTGTTCAACCAAATCCTATTATGGTCTTGCTAGATTAGGATTTGAGCAGAACTAATCTGTAGTCTTTACAAGCAAAGGCTGTTCACTAAAACCAAGGACTGTTCCTTTAGGGTTACAGGCTGGGAGATAGTTTTACACTAAGTTTTATTTCCAGATTTTTTTCATATTAGATGTTTTTCCTCAGCATCAGAGGATCTTAGGTTAAAACCTATAGCAGCATACATCCTGTAAGGATAGAACTCTAAATGTTTACATTTTGCAGAATCTAAACCAACATATTTGCATTTATTTGAGGTCATAAACATGATAAAACATGAATGTTTTTCCCCACAGCATGAATGATTAGAGGTTGCAGCTTGTTGTGATGAAAGGTGGAAAAAAAGAGAAATCAAGATGTTGTGATGATGTCGACATCAGAAACTGACAAGTTTATAATTAGATTTACATAAAAATGTCAGAGCACATGCTCAGCTCACAGCTGGGACTTCTAGTGTGTGTGTGTGTGTGTGTGTGTGTGTGTGTGTGTGTGTGTGTGTGTGTGTGTGTTATTGGACTCATTCTGTCACATCTCATGTGTGTCGTTCTGCCATTAAACTTCAATCTTGTTCAGTCTGAATAAAACATTTGTTCCACTCTCTTCCACGATCATCATCCTGCTCCGAGGCTGGAAACTCCTGTTTCACCACGTGCACTAGTACAGCCACACACAAGTACTCCGGAGAGGTGATTAGTTATTATTCAGGTTCTGTTTGTTGACGTCGTGTTGTGAATAAAACAGATTCTTTTATATAAAAGAGGGTTTAATAAAATAGATCAGTTGGATGTTTTATGAAAGCTCATTTACTCACAGAAACAGCTGATTCACACAACGAAGGTGCTTGAAAACATTCGTCTGAAAAATCATTTTGTTTTCTGTTTAACAAAGAACTGAAAAAAACAGAAGGATTGTGACTCATGTTATTTTTAGTTATTTAATACTGATATTGCTATCAGTTAAGAGTTTATTAGCCTGATTATAAAACTTTCTGCAAATATTTTATTGATTTATTTGAAATCAAATGTTGTAAGGTGGACAAACCGAGGCCCGGGCGGGACTCGAACCCCAGACTCCTGGGTGAGAGTCACGCATGCCAAGCAGCCCAAGCGCATGATCAATTGGGATCCAGTGACAGGACACACAATGTCACATCTTCCCCCCTCTTTCCACAGGCACGTCCCCGTGCTCCCGTGCGGGGTGCCACAAATTCCACATCCATGGACCAACTTCACAGTTCTACGTGGATCCTGCCAACAATGCCAATTGTGGCAAGGTGGACAAACTGAGGGCCTGGGTGGGACTCGAACCCCAGACTCCTGGGTGAGAGTCACGTGTGCTAACCAGTCAGCCAAAGGGATATCCCCGTGGCCAAGCAGCCCAGGCGCATGATCAATTGGGATCCAGTGACAGGACACTCACACTGTCACATCCCTTTGGCTGACTGGTTGACGCGCGTGACTCTCACCCGGGGAGTGTGAGGTTCGAGTCCCGCCCGTGCCCTCGTTTGTCCACCTTGCCACACAAATATAGAAAATGCCCTTAGTAAACTGTAGTAGGTTGTTGTCTGATGTAATCTGTAGTAGTCTATAATGTTCCATAGTAATCTGTAGAAGTCTATATTAGTCTTTAGGAGCCTGCAGTAGTCTGTCATAAATTGTAGATGACTGTAATCTGTAGTAGTCAATAGTGGTCTATAGTAGACAGCAGTAGCCTGTAGAAGTCTATGGTAGTCTGTAGTAAGGTATACTTGCCTGTAGTTGTCTGACGTAGTCTGTAGTATTCTATAGTTGTCTATAATAGGCTGTTATCTGCGTTCATCTGTAGTATGCTGTATTTGTTGTAGTCTGTAGTAGTCTATAGCGGTCCATAGTAGACAGCAGTAGTCTGTAGAAGTCTATGGTAGTCTGTAGTAAGGTGTACTTGCCTGTAGTTGTCTGCAGTAGTCTGTAGTATTCTATAGTTGTCTATAATAGGCTGTAGTTGTCTGAAGTAGTCTGTAGTATTCTATAGTTGTCTATAATAGGCTGTAGTAGCCTGCTGTAGTCTGTAGTATTCTATAGTTGTCTATAATAGGCTGTAGTTGTCTGTAGTAGTCTGTAGTATTCTATAGTTGTCTATAATAGGCTGTAGTTGTCTGAAGTAGTCTGTAGTATACTATAGTTGTCTATAATAGGCTGTAGTAGCCTGCTGTAGTCTGTAGTATTCTATAGTTGTCTATAATAGGCTGTAGTAGCCTGTTGTAGTCTGTAGTATTCTATAGTTGTCTATAATAGGCTGTAGTTGTCTGAAGTAGTCTGTAGTATTCTATAGTTGTCTATAATAGGCTGTAGTAGCCTGCTGTAGTCTGTAGTATTCTATAGTTGTCTATAATAGGCTATAGTTGTCTGAAGTAGTCTGTAGTATTCAATAGTTGTCTATAATAGGCTGTAGTTGTCTGAAGTAGTCTGTAGTATTCTATAGTTGTCTATAATAGGCTGTAGTTGTCTGTAGTATTCTATAGTTGTCTATAATAGGCTGTAGTTGTCTGAAGTAGTCTGTAGTATACTAAGTTGTCTATAATAGGCTGTAGTAGCCTGCTGTAGTCTGTAGTATTCTATAGTTGTCTATAATAGGCTGTAGTAGCCTGTTGTAGTCTGTAGTATTCTATAGTTGTCTATAATAGGCTGTAGTTGTCTGAAGTAGTCTGTAGTATTCTATAGTTGTCTAGTAGCCTGCTGTAGTCTGTAGTATTCTATAGTTGTCTATAATAGGCTGTAATTGTCTGAAGTAGTCTGTAGTATTCTATAGTTGTCTAGTAGCCTGCTGTAGTCTGTAGTATTCTATAGTTGTCTATAATAGGCTGTAGTTGTCTGAAGTAGTCTGTAGTATTCTATAGTTGTCTATAATAGGCTGTAGTAGCCTGCTGTAGTCTGTAGTATTCTATAGTTGTCTATAATAAGCTGTAGTTGTCTGAAGTAGTCTGTAGTATTCTATAGTTGTCTAGTAGCCTGCTGTAGTCTGTAGTATGCTGTATTTGCAGTAGTCTGTAGTAGTCTGTAGTAGTCTCTAGTAAGTTGTAGAGTTTTCTGTAAAACAAACAGCATGAAATTAATGAAGAGTTGAGCAGATTAAAGAGCTGCCTTGTTCATGGGCTGTCCTTGATGTTATTGTCAGTGGAAACATGGAATTTTAAGACTGGATTCCAATCGGCGTGATGTAATCTGTGGTGTTTAATCCTGAGACAATCGGCAGTGATCTGATGGTCAATAATCCTGAGTGAAAGTTGGATTTTCATCGTGCTGAGTGCTGAAGGTCTTCTTATAAAGAAAAATAAACTTTGGACATTTTTCTGCTTTAATACTTTCTGAGAATTTGATCAAGAGATTTTATCAGTAATAGTCTGCTGTCCTCCAAAAGCTTCTTTATCTAAAGAGAAAGATTAGTTTGACTGAAGAGGATAAAGAATGTGTTCCCTACAATATCATTTAAACTGGAATGTCTCTTACTAACTGATTTTTATATTTACGTTTTAATTTATCTTAATAGTTTTCAATACAATTTGTTGCTCTTAAAATGCCATCATGTCTTTTTAGATAGCAGAATTCCAGTTTGAGTTAATCCAAGTTCTTCGATTGATGAAATCTGTTGAAGACAAAATGAAGTGTTAGAAAAAGACTGAATTCATTTACATTAATTTAACAAACACTGATTTGTTAGAAAAAAAGGATAATCAGCACTAATTATCTTGTTTTTGCTTCATTTGCTGCAGGACAATGTCAGACTGTTGCTTTTCTACTGTTCCAAAACAAAATTGACAATCTTGATGCATTCATTTTGATTTTGGTTTAGTTGTCAGTTATTGTTTGATTTGGCTGAGTGGTGGAAGGAGGAGATCAAGATATGAAAATGAAATGGTCTTCACCAGGTTTCTGGATTTGGAGTTCCAACATGAGCCTCTACACACCAACATCAGTCAGCCTTCTAAACAATTCTTGACTTTGAAAAATCAAGATTTGTTCAAATATTATCAAAAAAATGTATACATCAAATGTTTTGACCATCCATCCATCTGTCCACACCTCTGCTTTTCTCCACTCTGGGTCCGGGTCGTGAGGGTAGCAGCCCCAGCAGAGAGGCCCAAACCAACCTCCACCAGCTCCTCCAGGGGAATCCCATGGCATTCTTTGGCCAGCGTGCTGATATAAACTCTCCAGCGTGTCCTCAGTCACTAAGGGCCTCCTGGTGACAGGGCATACCTGAAACACCTCCCCTGGGAGGCGAGGGACCCCGACAAATTGCACAAACCACATCAGCTGGCTCATCTCAACATATAGGAGTAGCAGCTCTACTTCAAGTCTCTCCCTGATGTCCAAAATCCTCGTCCTAAGGCTGAGCCCAGCCACCCTGCGAAGGAAACACATTTCAGCTGCTTGTATTCGCAGTCTCTTTCTTTTGGTCACTACCCAAAGCTCGTGACCATAGGTGAAACAAAAAGTCATTTGGTACATTGGGAGCTTAGCTTCCTGGCTTAGCTCCCTTTTCACTGCAACAGTCTGGTTCAGCGTTTGCATCACTGCAGGACTCTGCTACAATCCACCTGTCGATCTCCTGCTCTCTGCTTCTGTCACTCATGAACCGAGATTCTTCTTCTCTACTTGAGGTAGGACCTCTCCCTCAACCTGGAGTTGGCAATACACCCTTTTCCTTTTGTGAACCATGGCCTCGGATTTGGTGATGCTGATCCTGATGCCAGCCACTTCACAATCAGCTGTGAACCAGTGGAAGGTTAAAGTTTGATGGCGCTAAGAGGACCACGTTATAAACAAAAAGCAGGGACAATATCCTCCTGTAATCAACCTCGACACCCCCCCACCCCATGGATGTGGTTTAAAATTTTGTCCATAAAGGTCATGAACAGAACCGGTGTCAAAGGACACCCTTGATGGAGTCCAACTCTCACTGGAAATAGGTCTGACTGCTGGAAACACAGACCAGACTCACCCCCTTCTTGTACAGGGACTAAATGCCCCTTAACAGAAGGCCATCCACCCCATACTCCCTGAGTGTCCCCCACAGGGTGTCCTGTGGATTCTGACGTGGTCATAACCATTCTCAAGATCCAAAAAATACATGTGGACTGGTTGGGCAAACTAGGCAAACTCCCATGCACCCTTCAGCTCCCTAACAAGGGTAAAGAGCTGGTTCTATGGCCTCTGGTCCCCTTTCTTAAAAAAATGACCACTACCCCAGTCTTCCACTCCACAGGCACCACCCCCGATGTCCAAGCAATGCTGCAGAGGCGTGTCAATCAAGACACCCTTCCTACCATAGCTAGCAGATGCTGCCCCAACAATTGACGAGTGGAACAAGGCCCATTCAAACAGTCAAAGTTCTGCTGGAGGTGAGGGTTGAAGATCATTTTGACATGTTCTTCCACCAGGCATTCCCAGCAGACCTTTACTATACATTTGTGCCAACCATCTGATCCAACTCACCACTAGGTAGTGATCAGTTGTCAACTCTGTTCCTCTTTTCACCAGAATGTACCGGTACCACGATGAACATCCATATGTTCAAACATGGTGTTCATTATGACCACACTGCGACTTGCGCAGGAGTCCAATAACAGAACCCCACTCAGGTTCAGAAAAGGCAGGCCGTTCCTCAAGGTCCCACTAGAATTAAACATTTATTAAAAATGCTCTTAAAACCTCTGGTGGAGGTTCAAAACTCCCCTTGACAGCTTCTACAACCAACCAGAACATCTGAACTTGTTTGTTTTCCTGGTTTAAACTCAGAACCAGAGTTCTGTTTCTGCTGTCAGACTAAAACAGGAAGTATGGAGCAACAGTTTTACTTCACATTTAGAAATTAGCCACTTCCTTTCATCAAACTCACAACATAACCATAGAGTTCCTACTTAACCTTCACCTGGACATCAGCTTCTCTTCATCTTTGTGTCTTTAAACCTGAAAACCTGCTTGAGCTCAGGAATACAGGCATCTTATAGATATTTTGAAGTGTTCTTGCTCTTCTCAGGTAAATTAATGATAGAAAAAATCTTTTAATATTTATGATGAAAACTCATTTGTGGAAACAGCAGTAAAATAAAACATGTATTTTAATCATAAAAACAGCAACCATCATTTATTCTTCCATGTCTGAAGCATAAGCGAGATTATTAGCTTGAAATAAAAATAATTAAAAACATTACGACTCCTCCTTGCTGCCCCCTAGTGGACTGAAAAAACATTATTTCATTTTCAAAAGAAGAAATATTCTAATTAGTCCAAGTGGAGTCAACAGCTGGTTCTGATTAAGGTTCCAATAAATAAATAAATGTTCACATTATACTACAGATTTATTTATTTATTTATTTATTTATTTACTTACTTACATAACAAGTTCAATGTAGGACCTTTAATGTGTTCTAATGAACCTGTAGTTTAAGGGCTAAACAGCACAAACTTCATATTTTATTTATTTATTTATTTATTATTATCCTAACATTTTATTGGATAAACGTAAACATTTGAACTTGGAAACATTATTGGTTTTCACTCTTTCTGATTCACTGAATGATGAACACCAGCCCCAGCAGCTACTTCCTGTTTCTGTGAGAACAAAAGCAGCTCTGAGTCCAGGAGCTCTTCATTCTCCTTCTGTTTGCTTCTCTTCACTCTAACAGAAACTTTCTCATCATGGGGAATTTTGTCGCCAACGAGGGACTCTCCATCTTTGTTATTGTGAGTAAATGGATCACCTGTCTCTATTTATTTTGTAAATCATCCAATTAGGGTGAATAAAAACCTTAAAAAGTTATCAAAAAAGGTCTACAATATTTAGTGTTTTTTTAAACCCAAACTTTTTAAAATGTTTTTTTGAGGGGGTGTTTGTTGATTATTACAGCTTTTCTCCTTTTATTATAAAAGTATTAACCCACATCCACAAAATTAAAAAGAAAACACACTAGTTTAAAAATCCAAACTAAACTTTTGATCCTAACAATCAGAAAATCTCACAAAGGTTGGTTTCTTTTGTGAGTTTAATCATTTAAATTCCTGTTCTTTTATTGTTTCTCCAGCTTTTTGGGTTTAATTTTAATGTATGTAGATGCTTTTTTGTTTTTAATCTTCACTCCTAAACCTTTGGGTTTGTTTTCCAGCTGGTCTGGTTGGGAATCAACGCTTTCCTGTTTGTTCATTTCTACATGGCCTTCCTGGTGGATCGCTGGTTTTACACCAGAGTGCTGCTGGGGGTGAGTCCAGGGTTAGGGTTTGTTTCTAACACTAAGTATTAGAATAGCTTAGTCTGATTCACGCTTCAGTCTTTAAAGTGGAGAATTGGGATCTGCTCTCTTTCATTTCCTCTAAACACTGCAGCTGTCTGAAGCTTTTATATAAAACGTAACATCTGGAGTTCCTTCCTGCTTTATTAAACTCTACATCTGGAGGAAAATTTTAAAAGATGAGGTTTGAAGAAAAATGTTTCTAAATCTCCAACTTTAAAATACAAAACAAGAGATTTTAAGGTTGTTTTACAGTTTTTTTAATAAATAATCTCATTGAAGTGAATTCAAGCATTAATGAAACTTCAGTAATTACCAAACAGAAAATAAACAACTTCATTTTTCTTCTAATTGAAATGTGTTTAATCACTAAGATTACTACATGTTAACACCACCAATAACAAGGATCACTTCTATTCTAAATGTCTTCTTTATATTAGTAACAAAAATCAATGTTTCAGAGGAAAACCTAAAACTCTGGAACAGAGAATAAACATCAGAGAAACTTTGAAGAAACTCAGCTTCTGCCTGAACCTTTTAAATCTTCTTTGAGTGAGTTTGATGTAGAAGAAAATAAAAAATAACAGAAAAGTTAAAGCTGCAGTGGTTCAAATGGGCTCTGAGAGGACAACATCAGTCCTGCAGCACTTAGAACCACAGCAGGTGGAAGAAGACTCACATACCAACATTTACATGTGATGTCAGAGTGACATCATCAGCTGGCAGGTAAACATTTTGTGGGAAAATCTCCAAAAATCCTCCAACTTAAACGATTTTATTAAAACCATCAAAGACACCAAAACACCAGATCAGTCAGTCCAACTTTCTTTGACCCATTTAAATTCAGAATGATGCTTCAGTAGGGAAGTCTACCTGAGCTACAGAAATACAAAAGGGGTGGAGCCTTCTCACCTGTTAAAGGGATACTATGCTGTTTTGGCTTGCTTTTAGCACCCCCTAGTGTTCGTTAGCGAAAGCGAAAGTAAAACTTATCTCCTCGCTGTGCGTTCGTCTTCTTAACACCTTAATCTAACTGCTGAAATGTCTCCTCAGCCTTCATTAGTGTCTACAGGAGCGGTTCATCACTAAATCAAACAAATCAGCTGTGTTCATGATCTAAAACATGCAGGAAACATGCTGGAAGCAGACTGCAGCACCAGGCATGTCATCTCCACTTTACTAAGTCCAAAAGAGATCGGATTGGAACTCTGAAGTTGCAAGTGTGTTATTCTGGCCACAGAGGGCGGTGGGGTCTGAGTGACATTTCATTAACCCTGTAAAGAGTCATTTTAACACATACTGGCTCAAGAAAATGATTTAAAAATATGAAAAAGTTGCATAATATGGGTTTAAACCTACATCCCATTGTTGTCTATGGGACATTTATCTCAGCTTCTAGTGAATCTTGACTCTGTTGCAGAACACGCCAATATGTAAAGTCACAGCTCACCATTACTGACCGGTTTGCACATTTTGATTTAGAAGTTTCATGTTTACATTTTTTAAATCTATTTTTCCACAGCTGGGTGTGATCAGACCAAAATCATGACAGAACAGTAGAAAGGCTGTTTGATGCTTATTAACTGACACCTATAATAATAATAATAATAATAAAAACTTCAGTTAGTTTCTGATGAAACTGCCTCAAGTCAAAGTGATGGGATGTGTAGCTTTAAGTTTTAGTCACTGCTGGTTTCACTGGTCCAGGACCTGCCAAACAGCTGGTTTCACCTCAGCAGAAGTGAAACAACTGCTGTGATGTGAGATTAAAATAGAGCAACAAGAAACAACCTTTTGACTTTCAGAAACAATAAAGGCTCAGAAACATAAAACGTATTGTTATGTATTTAATTCCAGAATAATCAGTGTTTTTTGGGGTGAATGCATCTATAAAACTGTAACTTCAAGATGAATAAACTGAAATACAGAATCATACACATGTAGTTGTTGGATATTACAGATGTTTGCCATAGATTACAGATGTTTAGACTAAAATCTGGGTTAAATGTATGAAACTGTCAAAGTCAAGACAAAATTTAGTTTTATTCCGAGAGGATTTTACATGTTTTTACTGCCAGATATAAAACAAAATTAAATCTGTTTGATCCATTTGAATGTGCAAAGCCACAGCTAAACTGGTGATAAAATGTATGTCCATAATAAAAAAATGAGCATTAGTTAAATGTCATTTAAATGTCATTCTGTTTCCACTTCATGTCAAACATTTCCAGCGGTTCAATTATTCTGTTTAGTTTCTGTTACGGCTCATTTCACGTTCATAATAAAAGCATAATTAGGTCAGCGGAGTGTTTTATTTTATTGTTTTCTTCTCTAAACAGAACTACAATTTTAACTCTGAAAACTTTACAAAACAATGAATTTCTCAATAAAACCCTCTGATTTCTGGCCTGATATCACTAGTCAGGTTTCACAATAAACTTAATGTTTTATTGTGAAAGTCCAATAATTTCTTTGCTGTTTTCATTGTTTAATCTGAACTAGTTGATCTGCTTCTGAAATGTAAAATATGAAAAGTTTTCTGTTTCTGCACATCACCAAATTAACATTTATTCTATCAGTGACCTTAAAACATGGAATTTAGTAAAAAATTGAAGCTCATGTTGAGGAAAAATATCGACTAAAATGTATCTAAATTATGTTTTATATATAATAAATAAAATTGTCACTGATTTGACAGATTTTTTTTTCTGAGACTTGATTATTTAATTTCCTGTTTGTAGAAATAGACTAATTTAAGTTATATTGATTATTTATGTTTTATTAACATGCATTTCCTGGTTTTACTGATCGGTAGCAAGCCCTGTCCTGGGCCAGAGCTCCTGCCGCCTGCCTCAACTTTAACTGCCTGCTCATCCTGCTGCCCGTCTGCAGAAACCTGCTCTCCTTCCTCCGAGGATCCATCCAAGTAGGAACACATGAAAACATTATTTATTTAGTTTTGGTAGGAATTTAATTAAATTCCTTCCTGTTTGTGTTCAGTTCTGCAGCCGAACTGCAGCTCGTCAACTGGATCGAAATCTTACTTTCCACAAACTGGTGGCTTACATGATCGCCTTCCATACAGGTATGAAACACCTGCTGAAATTCACAAACATGTAATAAAAAAAGAAACATCTGGATCCTGAAACTTTGTGGATTTGCAACATTGCTTCAATGAAATCACAAGTTTTGATGTCAGAGATGATGTTTCTGCTGTTTTATAATGAAATGCTCAAATGTATTGATTGATTGATTGATTGATTGATTGATTGATTGATTGATTGATTGATTGATTGATTGATTGATTGATTGATTGATTGAT
>SSNS01000429.1:32284-80022 GCA_006937985.1 Aphyosemion australe
GTATTTGCTCATCTGAAAAACTTCTCCTTTAACGAGTTTGTAGCTTCAAATTTCTTCAAAAGCAGCACAAACCAGAAAATGCATTTCTGTTTTCAGACATAAATGTTGGTTTTTAAGAGCTGCGGGATGTTGCAAAGTTTTGTTTGAATAAAAGGTTTTGTTTTTAATATTTTTTTGTGTGTGTTTTAAATAAGTTGACGTTTATTCATTCCCCCTAAACAGCTGTTTCATCTAGAGTGATATTCTGTCACAGATTAATGATGAAGAGGGCTGACCCTAACAAAGAGCCCTGAGGAACACCTTCAGTGAGATTTACAAAGAGAAAGGTGTTTATCACTGCGACCAGACAGACAGTGAGGTCTGTGGTGTGGAAAGCCTCAAAATGCAGGGTTGGGTATGGGACTTTCCTTAAAAATACATAGATTCTGTCTTTTCTATAAACGTTATTATTTAATCAGACAGAAACTGGTTGTATTTCTCCTTTGGGCTCTAAAACCGTGAGCTGAAACTGACCTGATTAGTCCTGAAGAAATGAAAGGAGAACCTGAGATTCCAGACTAAACCTAATTTTAACTTCAGTCCACCTTAAACCAAGAGACTTCCTGCCCAAAACCATGTCTGCTTTTAATGTTCTCCTGCCAGAAGCTGTTTCAAGTCCAACTGTGAACCTGCAGAGATTCTGTGATTCTCTGAAGTTTTTTTTTATGAAAAATAGATTAACAAAATCCACAGATGTGTTTATTATTGAAACTCTGAGGTTATTTCCGTCTCTAAACAGACTTCAAAAAGACCTCAGATGGCTTTTAAACTCAGTCATGTTGCTGACCTGCTGCCAGGTTTTGTTCCTATATTTGACAGCAATTACATTTCATAATAAATAAATAAATTACTCCTGTTTTGGTCTGATCTGGTCTCAAGTTCCTGAGTCATCTGAATTCTGCTTTCTTACGTTCATATTTTTAAACTCATGACTGTTTTAAGGAGAAGTTTGCATCTTAACTCCATCGGAGCTCTGAGGGGAACTACAGGGTGACAAAACAGGCATTAAGTAAATGAGGGAAGTTGGTCAACTGTCCCAACCTGCAGGTCAAAGAGTGAAACTAAAGAGGAACTAATGCAACCTCAACGCCGACTGGCTAAAATTATTTAAATCAATGAAATTGTGTGTGTGTGTGTGTGCGTGTGTGTGTGTGTGTGTGTGTTTGAATGTGCAGAGCCCCACTATAGTCATGTTCACCACCATCGCCGGGCTGACGGGTGTCGTCATCACGCTGGCTCTCATCCTCATCATCACCTCATCCATGGAGGTCATCCGCAGGTCCTACTTTGAGGTGTTCTGGTACACACATCACCTCTTCGTCATCTTCTTCATCGGCCTGGTGTTCCACGGCTATGGGTAAGCCCAGTTCTGATCAGAATCAGGTCACATATCTCCCGTGTGAAGTTTTCTTTGCTCTCACTCAGAACTGCTTTTATTCTGTTTCCTTCATCCGGAGGAAAACTTTAATGACTTTATTCCACATTTAGACTCAAAGCCCAGTCAGATTAGATAAACTCAGAACAGGGCTTTTATTGAACCTGATCTTGACCTTTTTAAACATTCTCCCTCCCCTGCTATTACCTTATTACATTCTTTAAAGGTGAGGTTCAATGAAAAACATAACACTAGTTCTTTTAAAAGAGCTTTTTCTCCACAGAGAATGACTCACACAGCATTCAGTCATAGAGCCTGCTGCAGATTTATTGAAAATACGAGTGAAGGCCTTTCTTAACATAGAAGTACTCCTATTCCAGTTCATCTGTTTGTTTTTGTGTATTTGCTCTGTTTTCTCAAACCCCCAGTGAGTCACAGAGGATGGCTGCTCATTCTGAGCCAGCTCCTGTTGGAGGTTCCTTCCTGTTAAAGGGGAGTTTTCCTCTCCACTGTTGCTACATGCTTTCTTAGTATGAAGGATTGCTGTAAACATGTGACACAACAGAGTGAATGCTGTAAGTCAGTGACTCAATGCACTCCGCTGGGTTTCCTTAGACAGAAAACTTTAAACTATAATGAACTGGACTCAATGCTGATAAGTAGGTTCAGTTGGATTGTTTGCTTTATGCCTTATGATGACGTGCGCTTGATCAAACGTTTGTGCAGTGGCAGACTTAGGAGTTTCGGGGCTCAAAGCAAACAAAGGTGTGGGGCCCTCTGCAGCTGTTGTCCTGAACCTTTTTCAATGTTTACTTGGAAAAAAGAGCTATGCTTTCATTTGCAGCATTAACATTAATGCTGCTTTCAGTAATTATTACTCATCAGCACTGTGAAGAAATCTGTAACATTTGGGAGTGTTGCTACAAATGTTTTACTCTCTCCCTGCTTCTTTTACGTTTCAGAATCTTTTAAATAGCTTCACTTCATTTTTGTACAATACTTGCTCTTGAGTCGTTCACTTCTGTTGCTGCAGTCAGGGGTCACTGAAACACTAACACACAAGGCAATCTGATGCCCTTTCAGTGTCATTTTTCTTTTAGAATGACAAGGTTAATTTATTTAGGAGGAAACAAATATCTTAAACATCATTAAGTGTCACGGGGCCTTTGAAATGTTTGGGGCCCATGGCAATCGCCTACCTTTGACTAATGGTAAGTCCGCCTCTGACTTTGTGTTGCAGTAATACAAAGTTTTGATGCATTTGGTCTTGATTCATAAAGAACTTTCTAGAAACAATCTTGATTATGATTCAACAGACTTTGTTGATTTTTGTTTTTTTTTATTGATGAACAATAAAGATGAGTTTAGGCCAGGGGTGCCCAATCCTGGTCCTGGAGGGCAGGTATCCAGCACGATTTAGTGGTTTCTCTGCTCCAACACACTTGATTCAGTGGTTGAATCACCTGTGCAGCAGCTCATCAAGCTCTGCTGAAACCTGTTAATCACCTGCTGATTGAAATCAGGTGTGTTGAAACAGGGTTAAAACTAAAACATGCTGGATACCGGCCTTCCGGGACCAGGATTGGGCACCCCTGGTTTAGACGTTTAGCAGCTCTGCAGATTTGGTGAGGGACAAAAATAATTTTTTCTCTGGCTGATCACATCAGAACTTCTTACTTTATAAAAATCTGTGAAAATATTTCTGCAATCTAAAAGCATCTTTGATTTAGACCTAAACATGTTATTTGACTTTGTGTTAAACTCAACCTGACTTCATTGAGTTTATTTTTTACTAAAACGATACCCTCTATAACAATATTTGTGTGTGTATTTTCTGACTGTGTGTGAATGCAGGCGTATTGTACGAGGACAGACTCCTGGCAGCCAGCAGACAAACATACCAGACCGTTGTGCAGAAAGATTTGAGGACTGGGGGAAAAACGGATCGGACTGTGCTGTGCCAGAGTTTGCTGGAAACCCACCGGGGGTGAGATTTAAATCTCCTTCCTTCACCCTGACCTCACCTGTTGAAATAATTTTACCCCACCCCCACCCTCTGTGTCCTGTCCAACAGTAAAGCAATCAGAATTGTTGCTGTTGAAACAATTTTCAAAACAATCATTGGAAAAATGTTGGTTTCAAACATCCTAATGTTTTCCTTTTCTGCAGACGTGGAAGTGGGTGTTGGGTCCGATGATCCTGTATGTGTGTGAGAGGCTGGTTCGAATCTACCGCTCCCATCAGAAAGTGGTCATCACTAAGGTGTGTTTAATCACTCTGAATGTTTTCAACCTGCAGCAGCTTTCCTCTCTTCTATGAAAAAGGACTTTTTATGGTTGGTTAGTCAAGCCAAACCTCGTAAAGGTGAAACTTAAAAACTTAGAATATCGTGCAAAAGTTCATTTATTTCTGTAAAAGCAAAAGGAGCACATATGTAGGACATTTCTTTATTTAAAATCCTTGTTTTATTGATTTCATGTAATATTCTAATTGTCTGAGATTTTGAATGTGGGGTTTTCATCAGCTGTAAGACATAATCATCACTTTTATAACAAATAAAGACTTCAAATATCTGGCTTTGCATGGAATGAGTCTATCTCATTTATTAGTTTCACCTTTTATTACTGAAATAAATGAACCTTTGCACCATATTCTAATGTTTTGAGTTTCACTATAGGAGGCTGAGTGCAATGTGAAACATTTAAAATTCACAACTATATTAAGCAAAATTTAGCATTTTAACTGCTAGAGTTTGCTATATTTAGTTATTTATCAGCTAAATTGAGCCACATTTACCATTTTAAAGCTATTTATCAATACATTATTCTTTATAACTACTAGATTTAGCTAAATTCAGCATTTTAACAGCTAAACATGGCCATATTTTGCAAAATAAGAAAATGTAGTCTAATTTAACACATTTTCAGCTACAATTTGCAACATCTAGCTTCTTATAATAATAAAAATGAGCTGTGACATTTTTAGTAGGGATGCACTGCATATCGGCATCAATATTGGTATCGGCTGATGTTAATTTTATAACAGCAATATCAATATCAGCCTACATTTTCACTTTGGTGCATCCCTGATTTTTAGTCATTTTTTTCACTACAATAATTTATGAGACAACTGCATTTTTATTAGGGATGCACCGATACCACTTTTTTGGAAAACGAGTACGAGTACTTGAATTTCAGTATTCACCGATACCGATACTGAGTACTTAATAAAAACATGATTTTAATTTACAGATAACAGCTTTAGTTGTATACTTTAACAAAAAAACAAGGCACTCGTTTGGAATTAGGAACATTTATTTAAAATGAAAACTTCTCCCTGCTCTGAGCTGCAGCTGGGGCCTTGGGGGTGGGCACTCGGCGCCTGTGATTAAACCCTTACACGCCGCTCAAACAGACATTTCTCAGACCGTGGTATCGGTCCCCGGTATCGCGGGATTTTTAACGAGTACGAGTACTTTAGAAAATGTGGTATCGAGGCCGATACCCGATACCGGTATCGGTGCATCCCTAATTTTTATTCATGAATCCAAATGATAATGTTAAAAATAAACAAATAAGGGAATATCTGAATATTTACAATAAAAAATTCCATTGCAGAAGAAAATCGAAATGTAAAAAATCTAAAGAGAAATTAAACTAAATATCTAAGGTATAGCTAAGGTGCTAACTCAGACATCTGTAGGACAGAATTTATTAGCCAATACAAGAGTAAATCCTTTATGAAAGGTCTCAAAGTGATGAAATGATGTGAGTCCATTCAACTATAGATCATTAAACCATGTTCCTGTCTGAGTTCTGTTTCTCTGAATACTCGCATCTGTAACTTCATCATTTGAAGCTAAATGTGGTCAAATTTAGCTGCTGATGTTTGATAGTGTACCATTAGATGTGACCTGTGTGTATCTCTGCTGAGTCTAACTCTGGTTCTGAACCTGCTGAAGGTGGTCATGCATCCCTCCAAAACTCTGGAGCTGCAGATGAGGAAGAAAGGCTTCCGCATGGAGGTGGGGCAGTACGTCTTCATCCAGTGTCCGTCTGTGTCCCGCCACGAGTGGCACCCCTTCACCCTGACCTCCGCCCCAGAAGAAGACTACTTCAGCGCCCACATCCGTATTGTTGGAGACTGGACTCAGGCGCTGTATGAGGCTTGTGGAGGAGATAAAACTGAACCCCAGGAGGCCTGGAAACTGCCAAAGTATGAAACGGGGAAAATGGGAGGATGACAACAGGACATTGTGTTTGAAATGGCTTGTGATTTGATTGCTCCCCCACTGATCAAACGTTCCTTTCAGAAGCTGACAAAAGGAGTAACATTCAGCTCTTTGGGGGCATCTTTGTGTATTTCTGTCACACCTTCTTTAGTTCTGAAATGAGCGAGGAGGCACAGAGACAGAAATCATACAATTATACCAACAACATCTCTGAGACTTTAAACCACGGTGGTCCTGCTGAGCAGCATTCAGACAAAGACAGAAGGAGGTCTGAATTCTGAGCTGCTGTTTCTGATCACAACATCGGTCTGATGCTGCTTTTTAAAACATTTCTACTGAAGTCCCTGGGGAACAGTTCAGATACTGATCTGCCCTTTTATAAAAACAAGCAAATACTTTAAAACTAGCTCAAACTCCATGTGAAGAAACAGAATCGAGGTTTTTTTTGTTTAATAAATAAACGTTCTTTACTTTTTCACTTTAAAATTTCTTTAGAATCTCAAATGAGGTGATTGAAATTGTTTTGTTAACTTCTTCGCTGTTGGAGACCATCATATTTAAAAAATCAATCACAGTTTGGGATCCTTATACTTTTCAACGTCTTTGGAAGACTGATTTAGTTTAAATAACCTGCAGACAGAACAAAACCGTAAAACTCAGAGCAGAACAGGTGCTAAGCAGCAACTGGCTGTCTAAAAAAGACAGGACTCAAAATTCTTTGAGTCAACTTTATAAAACTTCCTAAACTAGATGTAAAGTAAATATTTTTTTCAGTAGAGACAAATGAGAAGAGGCTGAAATATTTTCTTTAATCCAAGGGTAGGCAATCCTGGTCCTCGAGTGCCACTATCCAGTATGTTTTAGTCGTTTCCCTGCTCCAACACACCTGATTAGAATCAGTAGGTGATTCAACAATTGATTTAAACGTGTTTAAGCAGGGAAAAAACTAAAACATGCTGACTAGCGGCACTCGAGGTCCAGGATTTCCTACCCGATTTGTTTTTAAGTGTTAAGTAGAAACTTTATTTCCTTCATTATGTTTACCTGTATGCAGCAGGTAAAAACTGGTACCATGACATGGTTCTGTTCTGTCTGTTCTCAGGGTGGCCATAGACGGCCCTTTTGGAACCGCCAGCGAGGACGTGTTCCGTTACGAGGTGGTCATGTTGGTGGGAGCGGGTATCGGAGTGACTCCTTTTGCCTCCATCCTGAAGTCTGTTTGGTACAAACACATCCAGAACAACCAGGAGGTCTTCACCAAGAAGGTCAGATCATCATCAGGAACAACCTGAAGCCATTCTGGCTGGATGACTGAAACACCCATTGATTCTCTGACTGAATGGTTGATTGATTGATTGATTGATTGATTGATTGATTGATTGATTGATTGATTGATTGATTGATTGATTGATTGATTGATTGGTCAGTTGTGCTGGTCATTGGGGTGGCCATTAGGCCTGTTGTTGGGGACGTCATTAAAGGTTAAAGATTAAAGCCACCAGTTTGTCACACACACTGGTGTGTGGTGAAAATTGTCCTCCGCATTTGACCCATCCCCGTAGAGAGCGGTGAGCTGCAGACGTGGTCGCGCTCTGGAACTTATTTGGTGGTTTAACCCCCCAATCCAACCCCTTAGTGCTGAGTGTCAAGCGAGGAGGCGTTGGGTTCCATTTTTATCAAAGTCTTTGGTATGACCCGACCGGGAATCGAACCCCGATCTCCCAGTCCCAGGGCGGACACTCTACCACTGGGGACGTCGTTGGGGTGGTCATTGTGCCTGTTGTTGGGGATGTTGTTGAGCCAGTTGTTGGGCTGGTTGATCATTACTTCTCTTGCTGATTGATTGACTGATGGCGGGTTCTGTTGCAGATCTATTTTTACTGGCTCTGTCCGGAAACTGAGGCCTTTGAGTGGTTCGCCGACTTGCTCCAGTCTCTGGAGAGACAGATGGCGGAGAAAGACATGGCTGACTTTCTGAGCTACAACATCTACCTGACCCGCTGGAAGGAGACCGAGGTACAAGTCAAAACATTATGACCTGCTAGCTGATCTTTGTTGTCATCTAAACAGAACCAGCTCTTCCTCTTATGCTTAGGTCCCTTCGAATATAATGATATGGGTTGGAGCGGGTTGTCATGGGTCGTCATGGACCAGTATGAGTCAGTGAAACAAAAACAGAAGAAATTGCATCCCAACCCACTCCAACCCATTCCAGACCCCTCAATGGAACCAATGCTTTTGAGTACTCCTGACTTTCTGGTTATTCTCAGAAACCTTTGAGACATTTTTCTGTCTGTTCCCTCATCAGGCGGCTCATTTCCGCGTTCACCATGAAGCGGAGAATGATCCAATCACCGGGCTCAAACAAAAGACTCTTTATGGGAAACCAAACTGGGACAACGAGTTCACCAACATTGCATCAAAGCACCCGGGGTGAGTTTCAGCTCAAAGCTCATCAATAAATCACAAACAGCAGGCAGCGACAAATATTCATCAGTAAAGAAAGACTTAACCATCCAGGTTCACACATGGATCACCACAGTTCACCAGCACTTAGAATAAAAACCACATTCAGCCATTCGGGACAATGGGAAATAAAATTAAATTTTGTTTTTTAAGGTGTGCTAAGTTAAACAAACATAAGGATAAATACATTTTACATATTAAAAGTTGAGTTTGGTAGTTTTCCGTTTTATTTACTATATTTTGAAGTTTCTGCAACAGAATATAAAGAATAAGGAAAGCAGCAGGTCAGCTGATCTGCTTCTTCACATTGAATTTAGTCTCAGATGTGATAATTGGACATAAAAGTCTTTTTATATTCACTGTTTAAACACGTCTGTCTTTCCAGAACAGGATTCATTAGCTAGTTTACCCTCTGATCTCCAGTAGGAAGGAATGATGTACATCAGTGGAAAGTGATAAGACCTTCATTGAAGATGAAAACTGGATATTCTTAACACAAATAAAGCTGTCTTGTATGTTTTAGCAGCTTTAGATGAATTTCTTTGAGTGGACCAGGAGATAAAATTGGGTTTCAGATTTGAATGGCCCCTTGTTTCTGTTTCAACGCCTCCATCTTGTAATTTGTGTCTGCAGAACCAAAGTGGGCGTGTTCCTGTGTGGTCCTCCTCAGCTGGGGAAGTCTCTAGAGAAACAGTGTATGTCTCACACTGAGGCTGGTGTCAAGTTTATCTTCAACAAGGAGAACTTCTGAGGACCCTTCAGCCAGCAGCTGCTCAGATCTCTTAGAGGAGCAGATCTTCATCAGTGAGGACCAGCTGCTCCTCTTCCACCACAAACATGAAGCAAACACCACCAACATTGCGTTGGTTCCTCTTCTCTCTGTTTCCACATTTCAGAACTTCTCTTCTTTTGTGTTCTCAGATAAATGACTTGTGGATCTAAACTATCTGATAACTTGAAATAGAACAGTTTACCATTCTGAGTTAGGTGCCTACTTCATGTACGACCTCCAGCAGCTTATAGTTTAATCTGTTGTCATGGTGATGGCACGGTTGTTAGGCCGCTGTCTCCATGGCAACGGGTAGAGCATCAACCACAGCTGATGTGATGCAAAATTTGTTCTTAATCTTAATATGTTTGAACTTTTCTTCATATTTACATTTTTTTTTTGCATAAATGTTTTAAATAAAATAAGTCTTTATTTTTATTTTATTTTGATGGATTTTAACTTCTTTTTGTTGGGAAACAAAAAAAATGTGTTTTGTTTGTTTTAACCTGATATATTTATAGATGCATAATCAAAGAGGAAAATAAAGGAAATCTTTAAGATTTTTATTATCAGGCAGCAGATATAATATTTACCTTGAACATAACTGGGGGATGGGCGATTTCTTTCTGTGGAAAATGTTCAATCCAGTTCAAACCTCCTGCAAAGGATGCAGCTGAAATCCTTTTTTTTTATTCTTTTTATTTTCATGAGCAGCTGAAATGAACAAATCTATGAACCCAAGGTTCCTGCACTAGTGAAAGAAACCTGGAGATGTGTCAGATTGTTTAGAAAATCAAGGCTTTACTAGTTTCTCTATGATCTCTACGTGTCATGGATCCAGAACTGCCAGACATGTAATCAATATGCAGCTTTAGTTTTTAAGCTGAGTGCTTTGTTGAAGGTTTTATATCTTTACCTACTTTTGGTTCCTGAGTAGAATTTCAATGTTGTGTTGGTTTTAAATGTTTAAAAGTTTAACAAAATGTTCTGATCTGTAGGGGGAGGGGATACTCCTGTAGCACCGTGCTTTAATAAAACCCAGAAAAACCAAATATTTATCAGAGTTTATTCATTTTATTGAAACCTTTAATGTGAGAGGAAACTAAACACATCAAATAACAGATTCTAAAAGCCTTAATCAGATTATTTTACTCTCACTGACACCATATAAACATGGTAAACAAACATGATAAACAAAAGCATGATTAACCTCTGAAGTCACATGACTTGGTGAATTTTAAATAACAATGCAGCTCTGCACAGGCTTGACATGATGAAGCTGAAGATGACTGATGGAGAAATGTGCTGTTTGCACTCTGTGGTGCTCTGTCACCGTCTGCTGTTCAAAGGACCATACTGCAGTGTGTGTGTGTGTCCTATGCAATAGACACAGCAAACACACTGACGACACAGTTCATGGTGCGGTTTTCCCACCTCACTGTGCAGCTTCCTGTCAAAAAAAAAGTAGAGGATGATCTTATTAAATAAGAATAAAAACACTTTAATAGAGAATTCAGGTTTTAATGCCTGACAGATGAGGAGAAATAATATGAAAGCACAGTAGATAAAAGCTCCAACAGCTCTTGAGAAAACAGAAACCACTTCACTGGCTGACAGGTTTCAGGGTTTCCTCTTTGTTCTACCAGAGCTGCTGCAACTTTTATCTTCTTGGACTTTTTCCTATTTCCACAAACTTTAAGGAAGAAATAAGTAAAAATGTCAAAAAACAAGTCAAAAACATGAGAAGTCTGTCAATAAATCATAAAAATAATAAGAAATTTTAGAAAAAAAAATATTTTTTTAAAAAAGCATTATTTCAGGCTCCCAAAAAGAACACCAGAAACCTGAATGGATGTATCTGACATTTCCAACAGCATGGTGGAAAGAGAAGCTTACCATCCACAGCAGTGTCCCAGTAACAGGAGCTAGCTGTGTGGAGGCCGGCACCAGTTTTCTGCATCACCGCACACGTCACTGCAGAGATAAGTTCACGGTTGTCTTGGTTATCATCCTCTTTAGACATCATTACATCTCTGTAGGTCTTCAGGTTTCACCTTTATCTGGTCTTCATCAAAAGTTCTTCAGATTCCTGAAGGTTTTTCTGAGTTTGATTTTAAACTTTGGCTTATTAAAAGCACACATTATGATCAGATATTTGATATCTACGTTTAATTTTGAGTAGATATTAGGGCTGTAACAATATTGGCAATATCGTCGTAGTAAAATGACCACAATATCGTCGTGGTCTTGTCACGATATCCTACAGTACGTCTTGAGGTAAAAAATAACATTTTTCAGAGCATAGTAAAGTAAACTACATAGACCATGATCCTTTGCTTCCGCGTCATCGGCCAGTTCGCCAATGGGAGTGCGTGCAGCCCACACAGCAAAGATAAACAAACATGGAGTATGGAGGCTACAGCGGTGAACGCAGCACAGAGGATTCCAGTCAAAATATTTTATGTTATGAGTCTTATTATCGTGAGCCTGCCCACAATATCGCAATAAATATTGTATCGTGAGGTTCATATCGTGACAATATTGTATCGTAAGTTTTGGATATTGTTACAACCCCTAGTAGATATATATATACTTTTTTATATTTTCATTAATGTTTTTTACACAGAAACAAACGTTAACTCGTACCGATGTACTTGTAGGGTTTTCCCAGTTTGACCAGCTGAGTGAGGCAGCGCTCCACGATGCTGGCTGTCCATTTGTTCACCTGACTCTGACTGTAGTCGTCCCCTCCCACTGTGCTCTCAATGCACTGACACACACACACACACACACACACACACACACACACACACACACACACACACACTCACAGAGCATTAAATCATGTGGGAGTCACTGGTTCCGTTTTACTGCAGGCTACTGACATGAAGAGAAAACAGCTCTGATTCAAATCAGCAGATCTACAGTTTGAAAGCAGAAATAGCTCAAATATTTCCCAGAATCTGATCTTATGGTTCAAAACCCTTTTATTTCCAATAATATTCAATGGTCCTGGGGGAAAAAAAAACATTTTGATGTGGGTGGATAGCTTAGAATACTTCATAAGGGACTTCTAAAATAAAGAAATGTGATCAATAGAAATGATGGTTAATAGAACTGCTATTAAAAGATATTTAAACTACTGACAAGCAGGAGTACATAAAAATAAAAATCACACATACCTCTTTGACGATGCTATCAGCTTCCTCTGAATTGAATGAGCCCTGAAAATACATACACAACACAAATTATTAATAATGTTTAAAATGAATGTCTGTACATAACAACCGTGAACAAAAGCGCTGTTTAATAAATCAGATATAATACTTGGTTTCACAGCCCTGGAATCCCAACATCCTGATGTTGGGAGTGGTTTTTAATCTTAGCTAGTAGCTAGTTAGCTAGCTAACAGAAAACAAATCAGACCAGAAGTTGGTCTAACCTCGTTTCCATTATGAAACTCCTCCATCTCTGCTCCTCTGCTTCTGCCTCAAGATGTTTCTGTCTTGTTTTCACGGCTTAAATGTGAACACATAAACCCGGTTTATGGAGAGAAAAACCAGAAACTGCTCCTCTCGGGACTTCCTGCGAGATGTCAACAAGAGAAATTTGTGTTACATCGAAATGTATCCCCCTATCGAAACAGGAACATGCAACAACGTAGGAGCGGGGGGTAAAATATATATTATTTAAGCAATTCAAATGTTAATTTAACAATGTTTAAAATGACAAAATTTAAGAAGACAGCAAACGGAAGTTGTTAGACTTTTAGACTGGGGAACACATTTCAACGTAACACCAAAAGAAAGTAGTTGTCACTGCTGCCACCTGGTGGCCGTACTGAAAAGGTACAGAAACAAAACACCCTAAGAAACCAAAGGAAAACTAAACTGCATAATTCATCAGATTCAAACGTACACGCTTTCTTTTGACATTTATCTGTTGATCTTTGTCTTCACAAAATGTTCACAAATTTATTTCACATACACAATTATTTACTAATTATGATCATCCCTTGATTTATTTTTATTTTCTCACTTAACAACTTTGTGGTATACTACTGTATTCAATTTGTTGACCATCCTGTAGACTTTAAATTATTCTTCTAATAAAATTTCTATCTGTGATGCTGGTGTCTAATCACTTAGAGCATAATATATTCTTCTTATACAAATAAGTGGTTTAATTCTAATAAATTGAATTTTCTGCTATGCAATAAATCATTATTAGCATTTATTTGATTTAAAATGTCTGTTTATAAGAAAAACAAAATATGAGACTTAATAATCTTCTGAGGTGTTAAAATAACGACCTGTGTTCAGCTTCATGTAAAAAACCTCTTTATTGTTAAAAAATAAAGCAGATTATAAAAAACGAGTGCATCACTTTAAACGAGATTAACGGGTCAGAAAATAAAACTTTGTTCTGATCAAAAAGTGCAAAATGTGCTTCAAAACTAAGTGAGAATAAATAATTAGAAAATCATCTTTTACACGTAAAGACACATATGTGTGGAAGCTCAGCTGTTGGAGATGCTCCACAAAACACCAACATTTATAGTAGAAAAGAATAACATCAAAAAGCTGCACTGGTTGAACTGTTGGAGGCTCAGCTGGTAGTGGTTCAGTCACAGGTCAAAGTTCTTAATGCACAGGAAGAAAAAGGTCATTTAAAGGATTATGACACAGAATTAAGAGTCAGGATGCTCAGTAGGGCTCCTTAATAGTTCCTATTGATAAACTTGTTTACAAATAAGTTTTACCAACTAAAGTCACGAATGCCTACCTCACAAGTCAGCTGCACCTTCTAATCTTGTTTTTCTTATTAAAACGTTACACTGACATTAAATATTTTAATTGAATTACCTGCTTTATTTAAGTCTGAGTGGTTGACTTTGACCCGACTGTCATGACAGAACACTGACTCGTTTCAGAGGTTCTTCTTTTCCCAAATATCAGGAGGATCCTGTCTGACCAAACAATGGTTGGCTGGAATAAATCCAACATTTATCAGCTCAGGATTAAACTTTGAAATGTTTTCATTACAAATGTCAAACCAACAAATATGAATTAAAAGGGTTTTAAAATGACATTTTTACTAAAATAATCCCCTGAGAAGAACCCACAGCATAAAATTAGATTTTCTTCTTTACTGACATCACCAACAAATCACCCTCTACTGTCTAAAACTCATAATAAATTCTCCTTAAAGCGAGCAGCGTCTGAAGTGAGACTGTCTTTAAAGCTGGAGTAAAATGCCACATAGTGAACGAACACCACAGTTCTTGTTATATCTCCGTAATCCGGTGGACATGATGAGTATTTACACATTTGCTGTCCTCTGAGACCTGTCTCCATGTCTGTGTGAAGACTTGTTCTGTTTCCACCTGAGAGCTAATCCTCTGAGTCACAGCAGGCTGCAGGCTCCAGATCGAGGCCCTCTGGGTCCTGATGATTTTACAGCAGCTGGAGATGGAGGCTCCTCTCCGAGAACGGACCGATCCACCGCCATATCTTCTGTCTGCTTGGACCTGGACGAGGAGAGTCGTCCAAAGAGGAAAATCTGAGGACAGAGTAGACGTTTATAGAAATAAACATGTTTGCATTTTAGGTTTAATGGGTCAAGTTGACAATCATGACAACTCTGAGGGGGTGAAGTTTTTTGTAACTCATCTGTTTAAATGTAATTAAAGCTTGATATTATGAATAATTAGGGGTGTGTCTGTTTGATTGACAGGTGTCAGGTGAGCCGTCAGTGCTAGCGATAGCAGCTTGCCCCCCTGCTTGCTCCAGGGAAGGCTTCATGTTAAAAGTGTTAGAGCCTAGAAGGTAGAGGGTATCAGAGTTTCTCAACCGCAGTTTTCAGGCTAAAAGCACCCACCAACCTCCTTTAGCTTCAGTTAGCTCATAGCTACATCAACTCAGAGTGTGATGGGTGTCAATCATCTGCCCCCACCCTCACAGCACCTCTCTCAGCTCCATTTTTATATTTCCCGAGAGTGACGAGACACGGGACGCAGCCAAGATGGCGATGGTGGGAGCCGCCCACTGGGCTTCAATTCAGCTCTTGAAAAACCAACGGGTGACGGCGCAGAGGGTTTTTGGTCGTATTTTCTACAGTCATTGTTTATGATGTAATCAGAGTAAATACTTCAGTAAACTCCAACATCACCTGTGTTGAAACTGTGCTTCTCAAAACACCCGAAGGTTGAATTAGTCATTAATGACTCGTGTGAGTGCGCTGTCCATGGTCCTGAACTGTGAGAACTTTCTGTAACTTATGCTTGAATTAAAATTTAAGGTTTATACTAATGAGAATTAGATGTTTAAACCCTAATTACTACTACTGGTACATCAGGCCTGAATCTAGAGCGGTTTCTCTCTTATTGTTTTTTTTCTTTGTGAGATCATGTGAGAACCCTCCTGTCTTGTGGGGTTCCTCACGTTTTAGTTCTAAACCTGATGCCATTTTCTCTGTATACGCTCCTTCCAACAGTGATAAACTAAACAATATCCTGATATGTTCTCATCACAATATGTTAGTGATAGTATTGTATAGATTATATACCAAAAAGTCCCCACTACAGGACAATAAAGGGATTTTCTATTCCATTCTATTCTGTTCTTTCAAGTCCACCAAATCTCACCACATTAACATTTCTTTTACATTAACTGAGTTAATAAGCATCCAAAGTTCACAGTAAGTCTCTGGAGAACGTCTGATCATCCCCTCAATAAATGATGTGAACATCTGAAAGTAAATATTATCATTGAAGCAGACAAATGCATCACTTTATCTGCAGCAGATTAAAGATTCACTGTTACCTTCTTGCTGGAGCCTGATTGGCTGTTGCCGTTGCGATCTCCCTTCCCATTGGCTGCTTTGTCCTCATTTCCTGTTTTTTCCCCAGCCGCTGTGTCCTTCTGCCTGATGACCTCAGCTGTTGAAATTACAAACCATTAATCCAGTTGTTTTAGGGTTATAATCTTTAGTTTGCGCACATCAAAGCTCCTCCTCCTCAGCTGATTTCTACTTAAAGCGATCACCTTCGTGCTCTTCATCAGGTGCAGCTTCTTTACTCAGTTCCTCCACCTTCAGAGGAGAGCACACATCAGCTACAACCTTTAACAAAGCTAGTACTTTCATTCATGCACAGCTGAGTACTCACAGCACTCTCTGTCAAACAGGCTGATGTGTTGCTTTCCTCTTCCTCTCCATCATCATCAGCATCAATTACCTCTTCTTCCTTCTCATCTTCATCCTCCTCCTTTTCACCCTTGTTGCTCTGTGTCTCCACATCCTGCCAGATTAGAAAACGTTTACTTTCACTTTTTTTAACAAACAGCTTCTAATTAAAACCAGATCTGGACTTTGGACAGAAACAATTATTTAATCTTCATCATTTCTACCAAACTAATGATTTAGAGAGGAAGAGGAGAGGAGAGAGGAACAGGTGACGGCTTCAGGAGGGAGTACGAGCTCAAAAACTAGTTTAGTGGAGATAAAAACGGGTCAAACCTGATCCTGAAAGAACCAAATCATGAGACGACGAGTTCCTCCTGCAGCATCACATCAGCTTATAAAACCAGAAAAATTCAGACACAAAACTCGTGAATTTTTGGTTTTCTGAGCAGATTTAGGGGATTTCTTTGCAGGATCTTTCACTGATGTTTTTCTCCTCCATAAAAAATCTGACATTTAAAATGACTTTTGAAAATAAATTCACTCATTAGTTAGCTTAAACCCTTAACTTTACTCATTTAGGGCTGCATTTACATGGTCTACCACAAGGAGACAAAGACACACTCTCAGGAGAGTGTTTAAAATCTCTGAGTTGGTTTCACTTTTTCTCTAGATTAGGAACAAATACTTCATTTCAACATGAAGAACTCAGATTAGCAGGAAGAACGTGAAGCTGATCAGCTCTCAGGTTTCTGAGCACACTTCCTAATATTTCAAATGAACTTCTATTAAAGAAGCAACACAACAAGTTAAAAAGGTAAAAAACAACATTTATTACAAACAGAACTGAACAGAAAATGGTGAAAGTGAACATCCTTTAATCTGTTGCAGATTAAAGCAAATGATCTGATGAACAATGAAAAACTTAAACAAACTCAAGACACAGTTAACAACATGTAGCTAAATTGTTTATATGCAGACAAAGTAAAGAAAAACACGCGATTAGGCAAAGCTTCAAACAGAAAAAGTTCAGTTTAATAAAATTAGAAAAAAGAAAACCAGCAGCAACATCTGTTTGGAAATACAAAGAAAGAGAGATTTTTTAAAAATATTGTGATTAAGACAAACGAGAAGGCAGAGTGAGACGTCAACCACTTGACTTTAAACTTCTTCAGAAGCTTTGAAACAAACTAAAGATGAAAAAATTAAAACATGATGTTTGCATGAAAAACTGAATAATTAAGAAAGCAATGAAGATAGATGTTAGAGTTATCAGGTGGAATTCTGTAGTAATGAACTGAAACCAAAACACAAACCTTGAAAACAACAACCAATAAAAACCTGTAAATAACTTTCAAAAAGTTAAGTCAGACATTTTCAAGAGATTCTGATGTGAAAACATCAGAAGTCTGACAGAAGCTGTGGACAAAAAACCAGGCGGTGATCAGCAGGCAGCTCAGACCCCGTCTTTACCGGGACACAGAGCTGTAGGTCTGAGCGGCCTGGTACCAGGTCCATTCATGAGCTCTGCTCTGGCCAAACCACACCTGGAACACAAGTACAGCAGCAAACAGCACCAGGGTTCAGATCAGGAGGTTGATTTTTAGGTCATGGGGGAAGCTTGTCTCGTCTTCTGTATGAAGAGGTGAAACCAACTCAACCTCACAGCTCCTGCTCCTTCTCCACCAACAAGGTGCTATTTCATAATCCTGACACTAGTTCACTAGTTCCACCAGCTCACAAGGACACCTGGCCTAGATCGTCTCCTTGCAGGTGGTGGTCACATGGAGCTGGTGTCCTACGGCCGTTTGAGAACAATGGGTTGGGTTAGATATCTGCCTGTCCTGATCCTCCTTCATCAAGCTGCTTTTGTTGACTGGTTGGTTTTATGTTGGACTGGTTGTTAGATGGATCAGTTGTTGATGAGTTGGTTGGTTGTTAGGTTGACTGGTTGATTGTTAGGTTGACTGGTTGATGGGTTGACTGGTTGGTTGTTGGGTTGACTGGTTGGTTGATGGGTTGACTGGTTGGTTGTTGGGTTGACTGGTTGGTTGGTTGTTTGACTGGTTGATGGGTTGACTGGTTGGTTGATGGGTTGACTGGTTGGTTGGTTGGTTGGTTGGTTGGTTGTTTGACTGGTTGATGGGTTGACTGGTTGGTTGATGGGTTGACTGGTTGGTTGGTTGATGGGTTGACTGGTTGGTTGGTTGATGGGTTGACTGGTTGGTTGATGGGTTGACTGGTTGGTTGATGGGTTAACTGGTTGGTTGGTTGGTTGGTTGTTTGACTGGTTGATGGGTTGACTGGTTGGTTGATGGGTTGACTGGTTGGTTGGTTGATGGGTTGACTGGTTGGTTGTTGGGTTGACTGGTTGGTTGATGGGTTGACTGGTTGTTAGGTTAACTGGTTGATTGATGGGTTGACTGGTTGTTAGGTTAACTGGTTGGTTGTTGGGTTGACTGGTTGGTTGGTTGATGGGTTGACTGGTTGGTTGTTGGGTTGACTGGTTGGTTGATGGGTTGACTGGTTGTTAGGTTAACTGGTTGGTTGTTGGGTTGACTGGTTGGTTGGTTGATGGGTTGACTGGTTGGTTGTTGGGTTGACTGGTTGGTTGGTTGGTTGGTTGGTGGGTTGACTGGTCAGAGAGCTACCATTACTTCAAGTGGAGGTATTTGGGTAAAACATCATCCCAGAACTCCTCTTCCTCATCGGCTGCTGGACCTTTACCGCCTGACCTTCGTTTGATTTCAGCTGTAGATTTACTACTTCGTCCTTTTGGATCTGAAGATTTTTTCTTTTTAACAAGCTCCTCCTCTTCCTCATCGGTTTCCTCCTCTTCTTCTTCTTCTTCTTCTTCATCCTCTTCCTCTTCAGTTTCTTCTTTTTCTTCTTCATCCTCCTCCTCCGCTTCTTCTTCCTCCTCCTCCTCCTCTTCAGTTTCTTTTTCACTTTCTTCTTCTTCTTGTTCACCATCACTTTCTTCCTCCTCTTCTTCCTCCTCTTCTTCCTCTTCACTTTCTTCCTCTTCCTCTTCACTTTTTCCCTCACCCTCTTCTTTATTTTCACTTTCTTTTTCGTCAGCTTCTTCACTTGTGCTCTCCTCTTCAGCACTAGTTTGTTTTTTCTCTTCTTCCTCCTCTTCACTCTCTTCCTCATTTTCTTCTTCCTCTGATAACTTAGATATCTCACTTTCATCCTCTTCTTCCTCACTCTTGCTTTCCAAACTTTCTTCTTCCTCTTCCTCATTTTCAGTCTCACTTCCTTTGCTCTCAGACTCCTGACTAGATCCTTCCTCCTCCTCCTCTTCCTCCTCTACATCTCTGCGCTTTCTCTCCTTCTCTTTTATATAATTTTCACTATCTGTAGCCCCACTTGTTTTCTCCTCTTCCTCCTCGTCATCCTCAGCTTGAGATGAATCTTCTGATTGAAGAGTGTTGCTATCTTCTTCGTTTTTATTCTGGTCACTAACCTCCTCTTCTTCTTGGCTCTTATCTGGGCTGGTTCTCCTACTTTCCTCCTCCTCTTCCTCCTCCTCCTCCTCCTCCTCTTGTCCCAATACAGAACCTGTCAGCTCCTCGCCTTCATCCTGACTCGTGTCCTTATCGTCCCAGCTTGTGTCCTTCTGGTACCAGCTCGTATCCTTACTTGTGCTCTTCCCATCTTCACTTGTATCCCCATCATGACTTCTGTTCTCATCCTCTCTTGTGTCCTTCTGGTCCTGACTAGTGTCCTCATCCCGACTTGTCCTCTGTTCTGGAGTCTCAGCTGCAGGTATGACGTTAATGCTAACAGCTGACTTGTTGCTAAAATCTCTAGACTCGTCACTTCCTGATCTGGTCGTTGCGCTCAGAGGAACATCGCGGCTCCTCTCTGAGGGTGACGGGGAGCTGGATTTGTTCCTGGACCTCAGGTCTTGGACTAAAGCTGCTCCCGCTGCCAGTGATGCAGCTCCAGCAAGCAAATGGAGATCTGAAGACTTTTTTTTCAGAGCTTCTTTTTTGTTTTTTTGATTCTTTGACTTTTTGGATAAATCTGTCTTTTGTTTTGGTTTGGAAGCGGTTTTCTCCTCTGTGATTGGCTGAGAGCTCCTTCTGCTCTCTTCATCAGTTAGATCCTTCAGGTGGGAACCAGGTGAGTCTGTTTGAACAGGAGAGCCGACTCTCGGTTTACTTTTGACCCTCAGCGGTTTGGTCTCCCCCTTTTTAGCTGAAACAGATTCTGTGGCACTTAAAGCCTTCTGTCTGGTTTCTGGACTTCGTTTCCAGTCTACTGCTGGCTTCCTCCTCACTCCGATCGGCTGGTTTTTACCCTGAGCTGGTTTAGGATTCTGTTTGAGTGCTGACTTCTTGATTTCATCGACACTTGGAACTTGCTTTTTGTTCGGTCTCCTTCCCAGCTGTTCCACAGCCAAGACGAGGTTCTCTTTGTTCTGCCCTGTCTTTTTCTGTTTCTGCAGATTTGGAGAGGCCAAAGAGCCAGCCCTGCTGCCCTTCAGCAGCTCGGTGGGTAACGCTCGGCCGTGAGAGACGCTCGGCTTCGAAAGATTTCTCTCCTTCTTTGAATTCTGTTCTTTTATGGACTTACCCTTCCTCTGTCCCCGGCACAAGAAAGCAAGAAGAGGATGAAAAACAGGCATGCATTAGAAATGAAAAGAAACATGCAGAAAAGCAGAGAGTCTGTTAGAGGTGTGAGAGGCTGTTTCTGGTTTCCTGTCTCCTAAAAGTCTGCAGAAGTTTCCTTCTCACCCCTCTGTCAAAACAAATCCTTCTGCAAAAATTCCTTTCCTAAAATTACCCAGAGATTACAGTTTTCATTTGATTTGTAATTCTTTAAATAAAAATGAACCAGAAACAACTTCACGAGTGAAAGAATTAAATATTAAAGGTGTGGTGTTAGAGAGGAGATATGAATGTAGAAAAAAAAACTCAGTAAAACAGGTGATGAGGTTAAAGCTGACTCACCTTCTGCAGAGGAGACAGAGTCAGTGTTTTATCACTGGGATCCATCTTCATCACATGCGTCTGTCAGAATCACAAAGAAGAATAAAGATGAGCTCAATCCAGACATTTAGGTTTAGATGAACCTGGAGATCCCGCACCATGTTGAGGAAGTCTGTGGTTTCTCCAAGGCCTCTAACGCTGTCGGTGTCCGTCAGGCTCTCCACAACGCTGTCTGCCTCGCCGCCCGGCTGCTCTGGAAATACACAACACAATTCAGCGTTCCAACACACAATCATCACGGGGGGATGGTGGCTCAGGGGTTAGGAGTTTGCCCTGTAATCTGAGGGTTGCTGGACCGAACCCAGGCGCCGTCTGTGTCAGAAGTCTTTGAAGAAGTAAGCTTGTCACCATCAGTGTGTGAACTATTGTCCTGTAAAGCTCTTTGGAGTCCCTGACACAGAAAAGCACCGTACAAATGTGCAGTAATATTATTATTTCTAACCCTCAGGCATCATTAGGGACGTTTTCGTCCATTTGGACAGCTTTTCCCAATTCGTCTGGATGCCATTTTAACAGGGTTTGTGTGTATGGTACAAGTTTTTGTAACAAAACCTCTCTGACAAATTTTGAAATTCAAACTGGGGGTGCTGATGTACTCATTGGACACCAGTCCCTCTGAGCAGGTAAAGCGTCTTGCACAACTGCGACAGACGACGCTAGGTGCAAACCTGCAACTGGGCGGGCCCTTAACTCCTCTGCCACCATCGTCCCGAGATTGATTTATGTGAGAGTGAGTTTGTGCAAAGGACTTCAACATGCTCTTTATAATATGTCTCCTTTAAATTAAATTAAATATGTAGTACACTGTAAAAAAAAACATGATAAAATATGTCAAAAAAAATCTATTTTAGTGCCAATGAAATAATTTTTTTAAATCCCATTCATAATCCCAGTATGAGGAAATAGAGGTGGTACCCTGCTGGGTGGAGTCCGAGCTCTCCTGCTGGTTGAGCACCTTTCTGTGGCTTAGCTCATGGGGGGGCAGTCTGGGTGGGGCGGTCTGACAGGAGACAGGAAGCGGGGGCTGAAGGAGGCTGGGCATCATGGAGGGCAGAGTACGTAATGTGGTTCCGAACTGGTCTGGAGATCGTTCCTAAAGAAGGTGAAAGAGGTTAGCTCAGATTAGATCAGCAGGTAAAAGTTTCTGGATTAAACGAGAAAAGTTTTGAGCGTGAACACAAACCCTCTCCCTTCTGCGAACCCGAGCAGAGAGACTCCTCTGAAGGGTCGAGGAGTCATTCGTGTCTCCCAGCAGCTCCACGTAGGGTTTCTCCAGGAAGTCCTGGGTCACGTCATCCTCCTCCAGAGTCACCTCAGCAGCGAGGGGATCTCTGGGCCGGGCCAGAACAACCATGTGGCAGCCGCCGCACACCGCCTGCACAGCAATGGAACTGCATTAGCATCATTCTATTAGCTAACATAAATCCGTTAAAGCAGAAACGTGTCGCACTCTTACCGCCTGAACGTCGTACTTCAGAAAGCGCGGACACAGCGTGGGTTTAAACTGGTTGGTGAAGTTTTCCTCTCCTAGACCCAGTTTACCGTGTCGCCCGTCTCCAAACGTGTACAGCAGCCCGCCGTCTGACAAAAGACTCAGGATGTCAGCCAATCAGAAGCCCGGTTTGGATCAGGTAAAATCAGATGGTGCTCACCTGTGATAACAGCTGTGTGGTTCTCGCCACAGGACACGTGACGCACCTGGTTCTTCCTGAAGTGTTCGACTAAACGCGGCACTCGAGACTCGAAGGTGAACGTCCCGTGGCCGAGCTGTCCGAACTGACCCAGGCCAAAGGTGTAAACGTCGTCCTCTGAAAGAATCCGTCCGTTATAAAACGTTTTATGGAATGACTGAAAACAATGTTGTAAGTTTTCTGATTTAACATTTTGTTTTAGGGAACAGAAATTTTAAAGTTAAAGTCCCATTAGTCATCATCACACACTGATGGTCACCTGTTTAATCTGTTGTGGTAGGAAAAGTACAAAATGTAAATATTAGAATTAAATTTTGTTGAAAATGTTGAAAAATTTAAAAAAAATGATTCTTTTATTTGTGTCAATTATAAACTAACGTTAAAACTATAAAAAATATTAGAATTAGAAATAAAAAATTGTATAAAAAATAAATAAATAAACAAATAAAAAAAAATAAAACTCAGACCAAAACAATTTTTTTACTATTTCTAACAAAAATGTAAAAATCACGAAACCCTTTTTCAATGCAGTAAAATCAAATCAAATAGAATAAAATAAAACATCTAATCAAACAATCTAATAAAATAATTGCTATAATAAAGCCAAATATAATAAATAGTTAAAAATGCATGTTATCTGTTTCCACTTTCAATAAAAAAAATCACTGAAATAATTTAAGCTTCATCTCTGCAGGTTTTTCAATAAATTAGATCAATTTGATGAGTTTTAGCTGTTTACCTGTAAGAGCCACCGTGTGCCCGCCGCCGCAGGCCACCTTCCTCACCGGCGCCTTGATGTTCTTCACCCGCTGAGGAAGTCGATGTGCAGAAAGCTGCTCGGTACCCAGACCCAGTTTCCCGCTGTCCCGCTCCCCAAATGTGTACAGAGCTCCGTCCACTGAAACAAGGTTAAACACGTTCACCTCTGATAGATGTTTGTCATTTTTGTTTCTGTTGTTTTCATTATTCATCTCCAAATTTTACCGGAAGCTTCAGATTAAAAAAAAGGCTCAAGAAAGACTGAATGTTCAAAAAAGTTTTCATTTTTTCCACAAAATTAAGTCAAAAATTTAATTTTTTCTTTTTTATCTTTTAATTTCAGAATGTTCAGAATGATTCTGCTGTTATCAGAGTTGTTGGGTAGATTCTTACCCGTGACTAAAGCAGAGTGGTAGTATCCACAGGACACCCAGCTGATGGGACGTCCCACGCTGACTTCCTGTGGCGAGGACGCCTGACTCTCCTTCCCCAGACCGATCTGACCCTCGGTGTTGTCGCCCCACATGAACAGTTTTCCACTCGCTGCAAACATCATGTCCAACATCAGCAACACCACAACAAAAATAACATCTCTGTGTTCACATCTTATTCATCGTTTTCGTCATTTAATTAAAATGTTTTATTTCTCAAACTTTTTGTTGTTACATATTTTTGTTTATCTAATATATATCATTGTTTTAGGAAAAACAAATAACACTGCAGAAAATAAAATATTTCATAATAAACACATTTTTAATAACATCATATTTAATTTTCTGATCAAAAAATTAACCTGAACAATTTCTGTTTCTATTATCTTTCATTTTAAAGTGATTTTTTTTTTTGATGAAGCAATTGAAACATATTGATCTGTACTTCATTTCTCTGTTATGTTTATGGGGCGATGGTGGCCAAAGGGTTAGGAATTCACCCTGTAACCAGTGGGTTGTCGGTTCAAACCCAGGCTAGCTTCTGTCAGTGTTCCCCAGGGCAGCTGTGGCTGAAATGTAGCTCATCACCATCAGTGTGTGAATGGATGAATGACTGTAGTGTAAATGTTTGTACAAGTGCAGATCATTTACCATATTTCCAAAAGGAATTCCAGAGGCAGCTCACCTGTGAGAGCAGCTGAGGTGTTTGAGCCAGCTGCGAGCATCCTGATTGGTCCGCGTGAGTCGAAGAATCCGACTCTCTGGAAGGTCGTCCTCTCCTCACAGTCTCCGAGTCCAAGCTGACCCTCGCTGTTCCCGCCGCAGGCGTACACTCTTCCCTGTGCTGCAGACAAACACACACACACTCAACTAGTTTAACCTTCATCTGTAACTGAAGGGAAAACACTCCTCAGGGATCATAACCCACCTGTGTAGATGATGGAGTGGTTTCGTCCACACGCGACTAGACGAACTTTCTCAGACTTCAGAGCTGGTAAATAAAACAAGATTAATAGGAAGGAAATCTTTCTCTAAGAAATCAATTTGCCTTCAGAAGGTAGTTTGATGAACCTGATTTATGTCATAAAACTTTATTTAAAGTCATTATAAAACAGGAATAAACGTAAGTACAGAAAAACTCCCTTTAACTCTGTTGTTTGTTTAAACTGTCTCAATCTGAGCATCTCCAGACTAAAGCAGATTATAGACCCTCCAGATAGATTACATTACATCCAGTTTAATTCACGTCTCTTTCAGCCTGCTCCCTCTTTGCTCTGTTAGGGTTAGGGTTAGACCTTAATTCAGACTAAAGCAGAAAAACAAGGTTATTTACAGACTGACCTTTGACACAGGTGGGTTTATTCACAGTGAGCTTGGACCCCAGACCCAGCTGACCCCAGTTATTGCTGCCAAACATGAAGAGCTTCCCGTTTTCTGCAGCAACACAGAGAGCAGATCTGATGAGAAATCACTTTGAGATTGTTATTATTTTAGATCTGTAACAAACTACAACTATTCACAGATTATTATGCATTTAAATGAAAAGTTTCAGACATGAAAAAATGTGTCCAACCTGTTATTAAGGCGGTATGTTCGTCCCCACAAGCAATGGTTTGAGGGACATCATTTTTAACCCAGAATTTACTAGGAATATTTTCTGCAAACTTGCTCTTTCCAAAAGTAAAAACTGCTCCTGAATCTGGAAGAAAAAAGAAATTACATGTCACTGCCAACTAAAATTCTCCCAACAGGTTCATTCACTTTTGAGCACCCAAAATATCTTATATTGTCTTTCTTTAAGTTATCTGAACATGGTTAGTCAATAAATAATTAAGAGTTTTATTTACATCTACTACAGAAAAACCTTCAGCTTGTGGTGGCACATCACGTAAAACATCCATTTACATAATTTAAATCACTAAAAACACAAGAAGGTTGATTTTTTTTCTAAAACATGTTCCAATTACTATTTAACTATTTTATTTTATTTATATCCATAGAACTGCCACATGTGACTCCTAGATATTTTCTTTTTAATTGCACATGCTCCTTACCTGTTTGTTATTATTTATATTGCTGATTGCACAAACACCACCAGGTATTTTATCTCCTTTATACCTTATATACTTCTATTACTTTTTTTTCTTTACTATTTTGCTTTTTGCAGCGGGACACAAAGAAACGTGCACATATGGCAATAAAGAAAACTGAACTGTAAATGCAGTAAGTTATCAGTTCTGCTGTTGATCTCAGTGTTTGTTATTTTGCCCCCTCTGCTCAGTATTGATGGAGTTTATTGCTCTGAAACATTGAAAGAACTATACAGCTTGTACCTCCTGTAAAATAAAAGCAAAAGGTCTCTGTGTAACACAAACTGTAAGAAAACAAGTATGCTTTCTTCTATATTTAGTTGATCTGAACAAATTATATTTACTATGAAACAATGTAAAATGACTCTTTTCCTCGTAGCTAGGCTGCAGACCACTGCTCCAAAACACAATCACCAGTTACACAGCTGGATGTGTTTCAAATGAATTAATATCTGATGGCTAACAAAAGCAACACAGACTTTTTTTTTTACTTTTGAAATACTGTTTTATAAAAGAAAGTTGAAGAAAAACCACAACATAATGTACACTGGATGCTAAAGCACTAACAGAGAATAAAGAACCAGAATAGATAGATTTCTGACAGTTTCTGGGAAGAAAATACCTAAATAAAATGTTTACCTTCAGTTAGCCTGTAGGCTAAAGTAGAAGCTAACATAACAGCCTAGCATCACTAATTAGCCAAACGTGAACAGTTAACAAACACTTTCCGGTAATAAAGAAGCTCCACCGTCAAGTCCCGGTAACAAAACACGGATAAAACTAGAGGTTTTACCCGGTATTTCGTCCTCAGCCTCCTCTGCCATTTCTGCGGGACTTTAATCCGCTTTGCTGCGTGTTGTGGGCGCGTTGGTACCCCTCTGGTTTTCAGCAGACCGGAAGTAAACAAAAATTCTCCTAGGCTACGAGGCTAGTCACGTGACCTTTAAAGGGGCTGTACGTAGTTTTTTACCCTTAACCCTTAATGACCCTAAAGAACAACATAGATAGTAATAAAACTATATTACTACAAATGTTAATAATAGTATTGACTTTAAGCGTTCATAAGTACTATTTGTGGATTAGTACTATACATTTGTTGTTAACATGGTTCTCAGTTTACTGCCTTATTATCTTAGACATTTTTTTTATTTTTAATTGCCACCAAAGTAATTTTCTTTAAATATGTTTCAGCTGTTTCAGTTTTCTTAATTGAAGAACCAAATTGAAGTTTTTTTAACAAATCATCAAAAGAACTTTTTACACCAGAATTTGAACTAGTCAAAGCTAAATGTATCAGAATCAGAAGGGTTTTATTGCCATATGTGCGAGAAATCACAACATTAGGAAATTGCTGCGGTACTAAATAAAACTGCAGTAAAAGTTGGTGCTGACAAACGTTATCCACTAACTAAATCTGCCTATTTGTGTAGTTTTTCTTTGCATTTTTTGTTAAGAAAATAGGGATTACCATGTTGTCATCAAACAAGTGAGAGTTTTTTTTACGCAGATGGTCACCAAGATAAATTTCAAGTGTTGAATTTAGCATCTTTAAAAGATGTAGTTCTTATCAAAATAAACATTCTAACCTGCACTTAGCTGTTTGAGATGCATGCATGCGGCAGCAGGTATCAATTAGATCAGTACCTAAAAATAATGTAACTCTTGTAACTAAGCATTGTTTACTGTTTTATAAATCTAGGTTGATCAATGATCCTGCAGTAGTTTTCTGTTGTTTACACAAATATTGAACTGATGTGCACTTATTACTGAAAAGAGTGAAATTCTTGTAAGACAGACAAAAGAAAATTCATGCTTTATTTTACATTTACTCAATGGAGAACATGCAATAGATTCCCCAGTGGTCGCTGGTAAAGCGGCCACACCTGAGCTCCTCCAGTCCTATCAGGGCCATGCTGTGGGGGTTCAGCCGTGGGACGCCGTCCTCGCAAGCCCGACGCAGGTACACCCGGTCAAAGCGGAAGCGACACTTGAAGGCAATCTCATTGTTGTTGTTTGCCCCAGTGTCCCATGTGTAGCGACACTTCTCCGGCTCTCCCAGCTGCTCCCACAGGTCACAGACAGAGCTGGGAAGTCCCACTTCAGATACCTGGGATGGAAATGACATCAATGGGCCATTTATGAAAATTTTGTTCACTGTTTTTTGACTAAAAACGGATGCAACTCTGCTCTATTTGTAATGTATTTTTACTTTTGAATTGCTATCTTTAAAAATAGATTAAATACTTTGAGAGTCTGAAAGTTCCTTCTGATTTAGGACTCCCTGTTGCCTACATTACCCAGAGTGCATCATTTATTACAGCTAAAGCAGTTTGATGAGGAGTGACAGCAGCCTCGTATAGGAGGTCTGAATGAACCTCATAGTCTCGCAGGTTGGTGTCCCCTCCAAACAGGACCGTCACATCATCAGGCGCCTCACTCATCCTCTTCATCATCAGCTTTAACTGCCTCATCCTCTCTGTTGAGTTGGCCTTGCAGCTCTCAAAGTGAGACGTCATCAGACGCAGTTTCTGGCCTCTGAACAAAACCTGAAATACAGAAACAAAAGACAAAAGAACATTTTTAATGTTTGTCAATTTAAAACCAGAGCACAGAGGATCTGTTTCTCTGGAGCCTTATGTTACCTGTGCAACAAGCAGGTTCCTCCCCTGATGAGTGTTTGGAAAGGTGACAGTCTCACTGTCCAGTAGTGTGAGTCGTGACTTCTTCAGCAGCATCATGGTGAAATAACCCCTATCACCACCTGTTAGAATCAGAACCCAGCTACAAATGAGACTCCAGCATGGGTTTTACCGTTTGTAATCCTACTCTAAACTGTGTCTGGGTACCTTTTATGAAGATGTAGTTGTCAGCCAGACGTCTGTACATGAAACGCACATAGGGCTGGACGATTTCCTGCAGAAGCACCACATCAGCAGAGTATCTGCGCAGATATTTATTAATGATGTTTATAATTAATATAAAAAGACCAACTCAAAGACTTCAGAGTTTTTCTCACGATGTCAGATAAGAGCAAAGGCTTCTGGCTCTTTCTGGCTGATCTTCGTCATCTATACCATCCACATTCCAGGTGATCACAGACAGCACGTCGTCCTCTTTGGTTCTTCTTGTGTTCTCACTGCAGAGAGAAGCGCTAATCTCAGATTCTTCAGAACTAGATCAGTAAATACTCCATGTCTGTGATGACTTACCTGCTTTCTGGAGCGTTTGTTGTGCTGCTAGAGGTATTTTTCCCTTGTGATTTTTCAGCCTCCATATCAGCTTGAAAGATTCTGATAGCTAGATGGACGGTTAAAGTTCTTTCATGAAGAGCAGGAGTGTGCTGCACCTTTTTGCTAATATTTATAAGCTTATAAAGGTGTGAGAAAGGACAGACGTTGTTTTCTGTAGCAACAGTGAAAGTTCCACCTTGCTGAGTCAACATGAAACTGGCTCTTTATGGCAAGCCGTTTTAACATTTATCAGGCAGACTAGATGTGATGTCCAAATATGTATTAATCTATTGTTCCTAGTAAAATTGATCGTTCCTGCTATCCATAATAGCATTCTTACTATCCACAGTGAACAGTTAATCTATCTTAATGCACTGTATTTCTTCCTGAGACAAATTGTCACGTTTCTCATTCATGTGTATTGGGTTTATAGTGCCATGTACCCACATGTGACAGGGGGAGCATCCTGTCACTGTATCCCAATTGATCATGCGCCCTGGCTGCTTGGTCATGGGGATATCCCTTTGGCTGAATGGTTAGCAGACGTGACTCTCACTCAGGAGTCTGGGGATCAAAACCCACCAGGGCCCTCTCTTCTCCACCTTGCCACACGCATTCTTCCTACCTGGAATGAACTTTGTGGATAGCAGAAACTGAACTCTTACTACAATAAATGGTTGATTACAATTTCAGGCTCTCTAAACCAGCATTATTCATAGGAAGAATGAAATAAATAACAAAAAAAAAATAATAATCAAAACAGATAAATGATTTGTTCCTGGTAACATCATTCTGTCTATGTAAAATGAAAATAGTACTAGTCTAAATGTATGTTTAGATATCTAAAAGATTTACAGATACCTGGAATAGTTTTTCATTTTACCTATGTAAATAAGATTTTTACAAGTAACAGCTGAATTATAGCTATCTAAAATGAGAGTCTCTCCTGAGAAGAATTCAGTTTCTACTATCTATAATGTCCATTTCAGGTAGGAAGAAGGTTTTGCAAATAGGAGGCTGCAAACCCAATACACATGAATGGGAAATGTGATGTTATTTTTCCTAGGAAGAATTGCATTTAAGATATCTGTTCAGTGTGGATAGCAAGAATGCTATTATAGATATCTGGAACGTTACTTTTAATTGGAACAATAGATTTATATAAATCTGGAACACATACCCAGTCTGTCTCAAACTTAATTTCCAGAAGTGCAGTTATTATCATAAACATCTTTAAATATCATTCTATTAGTAACAGCATAGCTCATGATGTCTTTGTTTTTAATTTTGAATAGTGAGAATACTATTCATACAAGGATAAATTATGTTATTCAAATATAAAATAGGAATTTCAAACAGGTGTGATTGTTGATTAAATGTAGAATGGCTTGCCATACTTATTTAGTTTCTTTTTCCTGTGAATAAGTCACGTGAGTCAGTACAATCAAGAAATTAATTTTTATGATTTATGATGTCAATTTTAATAAAGTTAGGTTTATCACATTATAGTAAGATTAACTGGTGGTTTCTGATGTTAAATGAAGCCACCAAAATATTAAGTTTGCTTCTGGTAGCTTCTAAGTTTTGCTTTTATTGAATCCTTTTTTTAAAGGTCTTTGGTGTTTTTTTATTTTATTTTTTTTAAAGTTCAGCCACATTTGGCCCATGGCAGAGCCAGAGGAGCTGATGGAAGTACTGCAGTATTCTAAAAAAAAAAAAAAAAGCAACCAGATTAAAAAAAAAGAATATAAACATAATTGAATATAATACATTTTGTTTTAAAAACATAAACTATAGATGTTTGATTACATACAACTGACAAATGAATGAATACATGAATTAAATTCCCTCAAAAATACATTAGTTTCATTCTTTTGACTAGCGGAACCATAGTAGTGCGTTTATGTTTCACATCGGCGTCGGACTCGTGAACAACAACAACAACCGGCTGAGAAGTAGCTCTAATCTTTGCACGCTTTGACTTATTTTTATGATTCGTTAAATAGTTTTTACATGTTTATACATTTTATACACGTGCAGTGAGCTACTCTGCTACAAAACTGATTACATTTAATTATAATTTTAACCAAAGAAAAGCTAAATTTTGTTCCTGCCGCGCCCGAAGGTAGGTCAACTTTGGCTACTTTAACAAAACAAGCTAACCTTTAAAAATACGTGCTTGTAATCTGAGCAGGATAGCTGCCGATTTAAATAATTGGCACGTGTTTGTATAAATCAGTTAGAACTATTATCAGTTTATTGTGTGAATATAAAGGAAAAGGTTGGAACCGAGAAAGTGAGATTTTTTTAAAGCAAGTCTGGTGTGGTTAGTTGCCTTTCCAGCTCATTTCCTTTAACCACATGCCTTCTTTTATAGAGCAGTCAAGTCACAGTGCTTTCAAAAAAGGACTAGCTGATCTCAGACCGGTTAGAGACGGTGGTGAAGAGGTGGTGGTTTTCACCAATAACTGGCCTGAGATCAGGCTTTTGAACTACATTCCTCGGAAGTGTGAATTTAAAACATAAACCATAATGTTACATAGTGAATTTTCACAGGTATCCACTGAGATAACTGTAATTAACCACAGTGCATATTTACTTTATGGTTTTATATTGTGACCTCGTTAATAAAGTAACTTAGAAAGTTATTTAAATAAAGTTTTTTATTATCCCTCTAGCAAGAGCAATAGTCCCAAAATAAATGAAAAAACACACAATTAAAAAACAGATGTGCAGGAATTTTGTGGGAATGTTTAATTTGCATCACAAAAAAATGACATGAGTTAAATTAAATGTTGGATTTCATTGAAGCATGTCTAGATTCACAACAAATGTCATGCCTACAGGAATGTGGGATGCAGCACATTTATAGGAGTGTCAATTTTTAATTGTAAACAGTTGCAGAATTAGATCTTCCCTTTGTGTCACATTTGCTTATCCTTTTCTTCCTCCTGGAGGTATCTGTTTGGTGGCAATGGAGACCAGCGCTGACCATGTGGACGACATTCTCCTTAAGCGTCCATGGTTTCCTGTGAACATCAGCAGCTGCCAACTCCTCTCCAAGACCTGGTTTGGTGAAACAGCATACTGTGTCCTGCTTACTGACATGCACTGTGTGTGGGAGGAGAGGATGGATGCAGAAGCCATCCAGAGACGAGCCCAGGTTGGTAAAACTTAGGCCAGAAGTATTAAAGTTTTTATGTTTAACCAGGTGAATCTGGTTCTGTTCCTACAGGAGCTGAACCCACGTCTGCGAGCGTCGGTCAAAGCTTTCTTCTCCCATCTGTGCGAGGTAGCTGAGCCTTGCTTGTCAGGAAGAGTTGGAGCCGCTGGAGGTAAGGCTCAGGTTTTCCTGAATCGACAGGATGATGGAAACATCAATGTGAGGCTGAAGAGTGAGCTGGCAGGGCTACCCTTCCACTGGGAGTTCATCTGCAGCCCAGCTCCTGTTGCTTTGGTACGTTTCACATCATTCATCAGCCTGTTGAAGAGAGAGGGCTGTTTTAATGCACGTGTGTGTGTGCGTGCCAGGTGTGTGTTCAGCTGGTGCGCCCCCTACTGGTGATGAGCCGCCTGCTGCAGGAGCAGGTGGAGCAGCTGGGAGGTCTACTGGCTCAGAAGGATGCAGAGATTCAGGACTATAGAGAGAATGGAGCCACGCTCAGCAGAGGTACTCAGACCCACAACACATAACAAACATGACTCGGTGTGACAGGACAGAGTCAGTCAGCATAGTGTATCAGGGCAAAGCATGATGGGGCATCACAGTGATGTGGTTTCTCAGAAATGTGTATAAAGTCCAGCTCTGGACCCAATTACTCAGAACTGAATGGTTGTAGTGAAGCTTAAAGTGTATAAATATAATAATCCTAATGTGTGTATTTGATTTCAGAACGCCTGCAGACAGATGTTTTTGATTATCAACCCTATAGCGAGAACTTCATGTCACAGGTAAATGCTCAGAGAAACTGTCTGCTTTTCTATTTTCAACCTGGTTGTAAACAGAAATTAAGATAATCTGGTCTGAAACTCAGGAGACCATGATGCAGACTCATCCTAATCAGGAAGAGTCTTTTATTACACACTGTAGGTGTTTGTTTGGTTCTGGCTGTCTTGACATCTAACATGTGCACTTAGATCAAATTCTGTCCTGACTTTGAGTTGAATCTGTGGTTCAACAAGTCAGAACCGAGTCAGGATCCTGTTCAGTGTCCTCCCACAGAGAATTCTTCACAGAGTGTGTGTGAGTGTGTATTTAGGTATTTCAGATCTTCCTGCTAAGTGTTTCAAGTTTCAGTTTAACATGCAGGCTAAATATGAAAATAGTCTTCTACCCCTATTTCCTGAGTAGCCTTCTCTACAGTTGGAGTCACCGTGCAAGTGCTGCTGGGTGCTAGTGCTAGACAAACAAACCGCATTTTCTAATAGAAAAAAACACGCACAGAGCGCTTGGACAACAATGTGATGACAGAAATTGTTTGTTAAATTTAAATGCATCTCACAAATGCGCAAATTGAAAATGCAGAGTTTGTGTTGATGGAGAAAGACATACCAGGGGCTTTTCTTAATGGTGACCCTGCTAATTATCGATTGCTAGAACTGAAGCGATGGCTCGAATATCACGGTCAAAGTAAAAATGTGTCACTGCGAGAGTCTACTGAAAAGGTGCAGAGATGTTTTGGAATGAAAATGCAGGTTAATCCTGGAGTGAGTGGTGGCAGATAGTATGACCTGAAAAAGAAAGAACTTGCTATCCAAATACTTTGTTTAATCATTAATGCATGATTTGTTTCTCAAGTTTTGTCACAACAGAAACAAAAATGTTATGGTGACTTTTATGCTCAGAAGAGTCAGTGTTCAAGTAACATTTTCTCAAAGTACTTCTTGTACTCTTAGGTTATTATTTGTGTTACCATGTTTTACATACAACCCACCTCTGGTCACCCCTTCGTTTACACTGCTGCCTCCCGGATAAATCCTCATCTCAGAGCGTTGCTAGCATCAGCTCATCATTTTCAGATGTAGGACCTTTCCCACTTGCAACAGGGAAGGCTGTTTTTGGTTTAGCGTCCAGGAAACGGCAGAGAACGTCTCAGCTAGTAGAAGCTAACTGTTAGCATTAACAACTCCACCACACAGCAGAACTCCTTCAGACTTGCGTTATTTTTGGTGATAAAACATCAGCGTTTCAGTGCAAACTGAGTCAGTGGTAGAGTCACGTTGCTGTTAGCCAATCAGAGGTGAGATGTCCACATATCAGGAAATAAGACTCCAAATCCTGTCGTCTGAAGCTCAGTTCTGATCTGGCTCACTTCTAGCTCCTGAAATAGGAGCATGATGACATTTTTCCCACAGAGATCGACTCACAAGGCATTCATATATACTAGAGACCACTGTGTTGAAAAATCGAGTGAACTTGGTCTTTAAAAGATCTATTAAATACTGCAGTGGCTAGGATTTTTACCATGGTTTATTCCTGTTTAAAACAGACCATGTTTGTAATATTTTATGTGCTGAAACATGCTGAAGCATCTCTCTATTGTGTCAAAACCCAGCAAGCATTTTGATTCAGCAATAGCTGAGTTCTGATTAGAAACTTTTAGCATTTTAATGCTCCAAAAAGTTTAGGTTAAGAACATTTTGTTCCCGTATTTGGTTTTATTTGCTCAATAGGACATTTGCATAACACTTTCTTCTTGCTTTAATTGTACATGTCCTAAATAGCAAATATTGTGTGTGACTGAGGCTCGTAAAGCCAAAAATATTTATATTCTTCTTTTCAAAAGTCCTAAAGATCAGAGACAAGCCCCCAAAATGCTCCTATTCAGTTTATGGATGCAAAAACACTTAGATAACCACGTGTCCATCAGAAAGGAGATATTTGATCAGAGTTGTGTAGAAGTTTTTTTTTTAGGATTACTGGGAAATTTCTCATCTCCGATGACTCTACACAGGAAGTTCAGTTCAGTTTGACTCATTAGTGACATCGTGTGGTTGTATTCAGAAGCCTGTCTGTTGATGCTGTTGGTCTCAGAGGACAAACTAAGAAGTTCCAGCTCAGGTATGAGAAGTCATGGAAAGTTACACCTGAGTCACAGTAGCGCCTCTGTTTTCTGTTTTTTGGGGGCTCATCACCGGGTGGGGAAAGGGCAGTGGACAGTCAGAAACCACAGAAGAAGAAAAATGCTGTTGTGGATCATAGTCTTCTCTCTCATGGCAAATTCCACCAGGCTGCGTCGAGGCCACCCTTAGACCAAAGTCCGAACTAAAATAAAACGTGTCTGGGAAGAATGTCGGTAGGTTGTGTGAAACGCCAGATCAGACGGCGGATGGAGGTGTGTGTGAATCTGAGAGGCGTTTAGCGTGTGTGTGCAGTATTAATCTATCAGGGTAGGGACTGAGTGTGAGTCACTTCACCCTCAATGCACTCTCTGACTTTGTGTTTGTGTTGCTGTCTGCGCTCGTTTCCATGGCAACGATCTCGACAGACTGTCGCGCTCGTCCTCAGAAGTTCAGCATAATTTGTTAAATATAATTTTTCTCACTCTGCTCCTGATTCAGTAGGAACTACGAAGTCCTGATTTAGCATCATCTTTTACTGATGACGGGTCAGATTGGGTCTTTAGTGTGTTCCCTTCATCCTTGGACTCTTACCTGTCGGGTTATTCACCTGCACTTTGCATTATGATTATGGTTGGTCTTGTTTTCACCTGACCTCACCTTGAAACTAGAGTTCATAATTTAAGTCAGAGTTTTGTTGAAGCAAAAAAAGTTGTAACAATTAAAGGAGTGGTTTACTCGTTTAATCAATACATTTGCAGTGGTCTCTAGTAGGAAAGAATGCCTTGTAAGTTGATCTCTGTGGGGAAAAAAGCTCAGATGCTCCTGTTTGAGTACGTAGAAGTGAGCCAGAGGAGAAAGTAGCTTAGACGACAGGATTTGGAGTCTTATTTTCTGATATTTGGACATCTTGACTCTGATTGCATAACAACAACGTGACTCTACCACTGACTGTTTGCTCTGCAATGTTTGATGTTTTATCTCCACAAATAACACAAGCCTGGAGGAGTGCTGCTGTGTGGTGGAGTTGCTAATGCTAACGGTTAGCTTCTACTAGCCGAGATGTGCTCTGCTGTTTGATAAAGCCTGTTTGTAAAAAAAAACTTAGACTGCTCTTTAAAATCAAGAGAGTTTATCGTTTAGATCAAAGCTGCAAGTACAACACCCCACATCTCAATGCTTGTCCTCATTCTGTAAAAAAACACATCCAGCTTGAGTTTCAGCTGAACTTTTTTTGACATTTTCAGCTATTATGTGGCAACAGAGAGCGGAGGAGACAAATATCCTCAGAAGCACGTGCATGTGTGTGTGCACGCACACCCCTTGTGGCTTTCATTTCCCACAGTGAGGGGAGTGAAGGGCAGAGGGACAGAGAGAACGAGTGGATGATGACAGGAGCTGCCCCTCCCCATCGGGTCACCACACAAACACCCCGCCCAGCTCAGGTCAACATTTACACGGGTGGAAATAGTCTGAGCTTCCCACTGATACACACACACACACACACACACTTGGATTTACGTTGGGCACCAGCTAAAGCTGGTCGTGGAGCTGAAGGATGAAAAAAAGATTCAAATCCTTTTAGGATCACATCAGCTCCCCCTAGGACCTAAATTTGGAGTGTGTTCTTGTGCGTGCATGTGTGTGTGTGTGTGTGTGTGTGTGTATTCACTGTAGGTTTAGATGTAAGTTTAGGTGGGCTGGGTTCTGGTATGTTTCCATACTGGATTTGTTATGTTTGATAGACTCCTGACACATAAAGGTGTACAGACTGTTGGAACTGCTCTTTTATATCAGGAACATTTTGAGTTTTAGTTCTTGGACCTCGTTTGAAGTCCAGACCTTCAAAAGGACGCCTGAGGTTTTGGGTTGGTGAACTGGGAATGCAACAACTCAACAAGCATCCTCACAAAGCTCAACTTTTACACTGAATGGGCGAGTTTAAACAATGCACAAGTAAACCTACAGGGATGTCCTGATCAAGAGTTTTTGTCCCTGATGCAGATCTGAATCGGAAGTATTTGCTGATACCAAGTCGTGATCTAATACTTGCGCTATTTGAAGGCACATGAAGTAAGAATGACATCCTGCGGTCAAATTTGGGTACTATTTTCAAAACAGCACTTCAGCGTTAGCTTGGTGCAGACTCGGAAACCCCGCGGGCTCACAGATTGTTAACCAAAATACGTCCTTTATTGGCCACTTTGAAAGGAGAAAAATGAAAACCTCCCATCTGGCTGAGAAGGAAATCTGTTTCAATGTAACCTTCATTCTGTTATGTGATTATTTCACTGTAGAATTCGTTCCTTTAAACAACCGTAGATGGATGATATCCTCTGATCTGTGATCAGTAACTGTGAAACACCTTTGAATAGGAATCACAAATCTATAAACACCAGCTGGTGATTAAAAGTATTTATAAATGGTGTTTATGAACGAACGGTGATTGTGAAGGCACCTCTACATCTTGTTCTGTTAACTGCACGATGTTCTGATCATCTGGTTTGAGAAATTAATTTAACAGTGAGCAGCAGACCTGAAGCTGACATTTATAAATGTCTGACAGAGATCTTGAGCCGAGTGTCGTCTTGTGATTGAAAAATTCATTCATCCAATATTGAGATCAGAATGGATCATGCGCTAAAGAAAGAAAAGCTCTTCTCTTTGTTTGTTCTCATTTCCATTGTGAGTTTTATCATCATGTGGTGGTTTTAAATCATGAACTTCACCTGCTGAACTGGTTCAGATGGTGAGGTTAGGTCGCATTCACATCAGGTTTAAGACAAAAATTGATCAGATTTTTCCCATCTTGTTCACAGATTGTTGTTTTCAGTTTTAGAGGCTCCTTGTCAAACATTAAACTCAGCACAGGTGTGTTTATTTAAAAGTAGTTGGAGTTCTCTAAGCCAGTCAGCCTGTAAACACCTGAGATCAGTCCAGACTCATTGATGTGGGTGTGTGTACATCCTGGCGTGTGTTCGTGGTGATGCATGTCATGCACTTGCAGCTCAGTGTTTCTCTCAAAGCTCTATGGCAACCGCTCTGCAGTAAAACAGCATCTGACAATTTGTGGTCTCTTCCAACCAAAACACCTCACTTGAGGTTTCCAGAATCGTGTAATTGAGCTAAAATCCTGTGGTTTTAAAAATGTGGCATTCCCTAGTATAAGTTTCCTGGTTTTCTTGCTCAAACGGGATATTTTTCATGTGAATGTGCTTAAAAACAATGAATGAGAAGTTTCTTCTTTACAGTGTAGAGATGTGCAGCTTTCTGTTTCCAGTTAAAGTAGTGGTTATGTTCTCACACGGGTGGAAAAAATTTCCTTAAATGCTGCGTCGGTCTCCACGTGAAGCAACATTAGAGTCAGATCCTAATATCTGGGAGCTTTAACCAAAGACTCTAAGTAAAGAGCAAGGCAGGAAGCATTTGAACCCTCAACCACAGCGACTGATAGATTCCAAAATACACCAAGGCAGCTGAACGCAACCCAAGGATGAAAAAGCTGCAGATCGTGATCAGTGTAATGTCTGGGGAAAGAAAAAACTTAAAAACAGTCAAATTCAATAAAAGTCATGAAAAATACACATAGATGAGGTACTTTATTTTATGTAAACAAATAGATTTAGGGTTCATTTGCCCTTATGTTTAACTATAGTTGATCTTTTTAGCACATTTAATCATTTATAGAGAAGAGGTTTAGGGCCACTGAAAAAAAAGAAAAAGCGAATTTTGACTTTAATCTCAGAATTCTAACTTTGATTTTAGAATTCTGACCTTATTCTCAGAAGTCTGACTTCTTTCCCAGAATTATGACTTTAATCTCAAATTTTGACTTTAATCTCAGAATCCTGACTTTGTTTCAGAATTCTGACTTTAATCTCAAAGTCTGACTTTAATCTCAGAATCCTGACTTTTTCCCCAAAATTCTGACTTTGTTCTCAGAATTCTGACTTTAGTCTCAAAGTCTGACTTTAATCTCAGAATTCTGACTTTGTTCACGGAATTCTGACTTTAATCTCAAAGTCTGACTTTAATCTCAGAATCCTGACTTTTTCCCCAAAATTCTGACTTTGTTTTCAGAATTCTGACTTTAATCTCAAATTCTCACTTTAATCTCAGAATTCTGACTTTGTTCACGGAATTCTGACTTTAATCTCAAAGTCTGACTTTATTCTCAGAATTCTGACTTTGTTCTTGGAATTCTGACTTTAATCTCAAAGTCTGACTTTATTCGCAAAATTCTGACTTTGTTCTCAGAATTCTGACTTTAATCTCAAAGTCTGACTTTAATCTCATAATTCTGACTTTAATCTTGAATTTTGACTGTAATCTCAAAATTCTGACTTTAATCTCAGAATTCTGACCTTATTCTCAGAATTCTGACTTTAATCGCAAGATTCTGACTTTGTTCTCAGAATTCTGACTTTAATCTCAAAGTCTGACTTTAATCTCAGAATTCTGACTTTAATCTCAAAATTCTGACTTTGTTCTCAGAATTCTGACTTTAATCTCATAAATCTGACTTTTTTTTCTCAGAAGTCAGAATTCTGGATAAAAAAAAATCAGAATTCTGAGATTAAAGTCAGAATTCTCTTTCTTTTCAGTGGCCCTAATCCTCTTCCGTACATTTGTGATCATTTTAATACCAAGAAAAGTTTTAAATATCTGGGTATAATTCATAAAAATAACACAGATCTGTTGTTACACGTAAATAGAAGAACAAATAACACGATTGGGGTTTTATGGAAGAACATGTGCGTGTACAAATCAATCATGAAGTTGAAAGTTGGGCTGTTGAAGCAAAAATGAGGGGAATTACCATAAGAAATGGAGAGAATCAGGATTGATGGAGAGATGGGAGGTGTGACTCATCTTGTGTCCCTCCTCCTCCAGTAAATCATCGACTGCTCTCACAAACAGCAGCAATGGATCCTTATCTCACCTACCTGAAGAATTCAGGGCAGAGGTGGGATGTGGGCGAGGCTGGAAGGAGGCAAACACATCCACGTGAAAACATTTAGCTTCTCAGTGCAAATTGTTGAAGTCAGCTTTTTATTTAGTTATTTTTAAAAACAGCTATAAAACCAGAAAGTATTTAAAAAATCCAAAATTACTGAAAGTCATTGAAAATGCAAATAAGCATATTTTAGGATAAATCTACAGTTTGTAGAGAAAAAAAACAAGAACTAAAATGTACTTAATGAGTTATTAACATCTATTAGATGTTTATTATTTATTGTTTTTTAGTATTCCCCCAGTTTTACACACAGTAACTCACCAAAGCTGTAAAACACATTTTAGCTTTTAGATGATTTTATTAGAACACTTTTACATTCTCTTTTCTTTCTGCTTTCCTGTAAACCCAAACCCTCCTGTAGACGGTGAGTTCTCCTTTTGCCGACTCTCCTGTCAGCTGCACACACTTTCCACAGCGTTGTCCTGGTTCTGGTCTGTAATTAGGCCCGTTGTGGCCTGGCGGCGCCCCCTCTCCAGCTGCTGGTCTCCGAGCCCAGTTCCAGCCCGGACCGGCTAGTGAGCAACACGAGAGGAACACAGCTGACCCAGGGTCAGATTTATAGGTCTGAACCAGATCTGTTTTCATCACGTTTTAGCTCAAACTGAGACTGGATCAGAACTACTAATGGGGTGTTATCTGGACCACTAACGGGCTTCACGTAAATCTTTGGCTCAGACGAGCAGCTTTCTCTGTCATCGGCCTGACGGGAGACGTGACGACAGTGAAAAGCAGGTGAAAGGTAAATAAAGGTAAGGTGTGTTTCATGCCAGAGCAGAGAGGATTCTGGGATTTATTTAAATAGACACACACACCTCCCCCCTCTTTGTGTTCTTACATACCGTACATACGCCTCCATACATCCTGACAGTGTTATCTGTTCCTGTTAAATCACTCTCATCGTCTCGTTTGGAGGCTTCAGGTGCAGAAAATCAGAGCGTTTTGCTCTGACACAGTTTGATTTAACTTAAACTTTTCTGTTTGAAATCAGAAACCCTGAAGTACCTCAAATTAGAAAAGAAGTCTTAAAGGAACGATTCAGCTGACAAATACCTGAATACCTGATTCTAATGAATACAGCCAGTACGATTAAAGATGGCCGTCATGGCTGATCTACATGAGCAAAAAGAAGAGTGGCTACATCAGTCATTATTATATGTAAATATATTAACAGATGTCTCATTAAAATGTTATGTAGGCCAAGAGTTTCACGGACTTGAATGTACAGCACTTTTAAAACTGAGCACAAAGCAAAATATTCAGCAATATTTCAGGAATAGAAAAAGACTCAAGTCAGAAAAGGATAGAATGCCTTGTCCAGGTCAGGGACGATGTCCTGCATCAAGTGGAGGAGTTTAAGTATCTCAGGGTCTTGTTCATGAGTGAGGGAGAGATGGAGCGGTAGATCAATAGGGTGGATTAGTGCTGCGTCTGCAGTGATGCGGGCGTTGTACCGGTCTGTCGTGGTGAAGAGAGAGCTGAGCCAAAAAGCAAAGCTCTCAATTTACCAGTCGATCCACGTTCCTACCCTCACCTATGATAATGAGCTTTGGGTAGTGACCGAAAGAATAAGATCATGGATACAAGCGACTGAAATTAGTTTTCTCCGCAGGGTGTCTCCCTTAGAGATAGGGTGAGAAGCTTGGTCATCCGGAAGGGGCTCATAGGAGATCCACTGCTCCTCCACATCGAGAGGAGCAAGTTGAGGTGGCTCGGGCACCTGGTTAAGACGCCTCCCTGGTGAGGTTTTCTGGGCATCTTTAACTGGGAGGAGACCTAAAAGAAGACCCAGGACCCAGTTTCTTAGCTGGCCAGGGAACACCATAGGACTCCCCGGAGGAGCTGCCCCAAGTGGCTGGGGAGAGGGAAGTCTGGGCTTCTCTGCTTAGGCTGCTGACCCCATGACCCAACCCTGGATAAGTGGAAGAAAATGGATGAATTTTAAGAGTAATTTAGACCCAGATGGGGGTCAGTTTGATGGTCAGCTGGGTGGGGAGGCTTTGTGATTCACCTGATTAATTCAATCTGATCCTCTGCTGCAGCATCAGTCACTTCTCTGTTTAAATTTACCACATTTTTAGTTCAACCTTGTGACCCGGAGTCCTAAAACGTAAGCAGCGCATCACTCTCTGCTTCAGGACGGGAAGCTGAGGTCACAGTGGGTGAAGGGATGTTGAAAGGTGTGAGGGAGGGTAAATATGAGGTCAGAAGTAAAGATGAGGGTGTGAGACTCTCTGGCACCAGAACGACCCGTTTGAAAAACAACAGCAGCTCATCTAAACTCAGTGCTGTTTACCTGCTAATAATAGAGAGCCATCGACAGGCTGCCAGCTCCTCTCATCACCTCAACCACACACGATGCTTCACTGAGGGCCAGGAGGCAGGGCCTTCTACTGTGGGGGCGTGGCCTCCAGGTGAGCTCCTCCTCCACGTGTTTCTCTGGACTTTGTTCTTCTATGGAAGCAGGGACAAACCTTCCACTGAGGTAACTCATCTTATCTGGTGTTTCGTCTCGTCACACCCTCGCTCCTAAAATTCCTAGAAAAATTCTGGAGAAGATACTCCACCTATCAGTAAAAACCCTCTCTGCTGTGGTAGTGATGGTCACAAAACTACCAGCAGGTTCACGTTGAGTTACAGCCGTCTGGTTTGTCCCTATAGCTTTCAGGTTTTCTTGGATTGAGAGGTGAGATTAATTTTGGATTAAACTCAGAAGTCAAGCTGATGATGTGACTGCAAACTAATTTCCTTGTTCCAGTTGGTTTCCTGCCCCAAACACAAAGCTGATGGCGTATTCATGCAAGTTTGGAGTCATTTAATTCGTTCTGTCGTCGACACTAATCGGCGTGTTGATTTTGTTGCTCCAGGGTAGCCGGATCCGACAAATTGAGCTCAGTGTTTCACATCAAATAAAGCGAAGTGAGCCTTTTGGCAGCGGGTAGGGGAGAAGGGGGAGGAAAACAAGGGGATAAAGAGAGAAGAAGGTGGGCTTTCTGCTGCTTTCTCAGCCCCCGACACATTGGGTTCTCTGTCCCAGGAGCAGAAGCAAACCTCACATTTATTTTTACGATATTTAAACAAACAAATAACAAAAATAAATCAATGAGAAACCTCGAAACCTGACCTCAGTGTGTTCAGGAGCCCCTCTGCCCTGTCAGCGACGCAGAGACCACCAATTTCTCCCAGTCAATATTTGAGGAGCTAATTTGGAGAGTTTGTCGTCTTTGGTAGAAAAAAGGAGGGATTTAGTGAATAGTGAGTGTTTGTGCATTTGTATAATGCTTCCTTATCAATTCGTTTGGGGTTGTTCCGTCTTTATTCTCCGCCTGTGCCAATAATACACCTTTAGAGGCTTATAGCAGCGCCGGCGCTCCCCGAGTCACACCTCGGACATGTGACTCCTACAGCTGAGCCATAAAAACAAACATACCCATACGTCTCTTCAAGGATTTATTACCTACAGTCTGTCTGACTCCCACCACACAAGCTCTGAAGGTTAAGACCAGTGCATAATAAACTGGAATAAGTTGATTATATTGTGGTTTTACTGGGTTAAAAGGAAGGAAGTGGAAAATTTGGGGTTTTTATTCCTGTTTTCAGTTTCATAAAAGTTTTAAATTTGAACCCAGATGATCCAGTGAATCTAGGGCTGGGCGATATGGCCTAAAATCAATATCATGGTATATTGAGGAGTTCACCTCGATAACGATAAATGGACGATAACTTCATTTATGCGCAAAAACAAAAGTTGTCCACTAGATGGGGCTGTCACGTGTATTACGTTGAGTTGCTTTGTCATGTGACTCAAGGTGGTACAGCTTCTTAAAGGGACACGAACGTCGCCAACCTACACACATCTTTTCATTTTTTTATTACCAAACTTATTGATATGAGAAAAATAAAATTGGTTAGAGTCAGAAATTTCAATAACGATAAATTTTCCATTTATCGCCCAGCCCTACACGTGAAACTCTTTTCTGTCTCACTGAAACAAAATGATGCATTAATATTATGTACATCATGTGCCATCTTACTCATAATTGTGATAATGATACTTATTTAACTAATTATTAAGTTCCTAGAATTAACTTATCATTTTAGATAAAATATGAATTTTCCAAAAATGCATCTTTTTATTTCATAATAAAGGTTGGTGAATTTGATGAAAAATAGCTTTTATCTGTTTTTTTAAGTCTTTCAATTAATTTCTTCATTTCTATGTTATTTTCCAAATGAGTTGTTTGTTTTTACACAAGTTTGGCTTCAGTTTTGCTTTGCTGGTGTTTCTGGTGACAAACGGCTACGTTTCCTGTTGTTTTTCATTTTAATTATTGTATCTGTCTGTTTTTGTTTCTGATGTTTGATTTTTCGGGTTCTGCTCAGGCTCTTCCGCTACACTGGTCTGAACGCTCCGATGCTCTGGGCTTCGACTCGGACCTTCAGCAGCTGTACGCCACCGTTGTTGCTCACAGAAGTTCCCGAAAACGTAAACCGTCATCGGAGCTCTCTCCTGTGGAGGACCGACCCGCTGCTCAAAAACCTGCTGAGACTTCATCATCTTCATCAGGTGAGTTTCTTTTATCTCCCTCCTGGATTATTAAAGTTAAAGAAAGCTTCAGCTGTTTACATAACCATCAAAACAAAACCTTTAGATGTACTAACTTAGTTTAAGAATCAAAGATGATATGCTCAACTAACGATTTATTTTTTACAGTGAAGAAGCAAAAAAACTTAATGTCAGATAAAATCCTGCTGGCTTTTGGGGTCAGATGGTCACAAATAAAGAACTTCTGTACAAATCATAAAGAAGAAAATGTATTTTATTATATTTTATGTTATTTTAGACACTTTGTGGAGGTTTTTGAGTGTTTTCTGCTTGATTTGTTTAGATGGCAGATCTGTCAGCAGCGAATCAACAAACGACAGCACAAATCAAAACCACAACCAGGAGGTTAAAACGTCCAACATCAAAACAACAAACAGATCCACAACACAGCAGGTACAACAACGACGACCGTTTAAGGGAAAGAGCTTGATTTTTGTGTCTGCTCTGTCTTCTCAAACCCTCAATGAGTCACGACAGATGGCTGCTCATACTGATCCCGGTTCTGTTGGAGGTTTCTTCCTGTTAAAAGGGAGTTTTCCTCTCCACTGTCGCTACATGCTTGCTTAGTATGGGGATTGTTGTAAAGTCACTGACACTAGTAGGTGACTCGATGCAATCTGCTGGGTTCCTTATACAGGAACATTTTAACTATTTGGCATAATGAACTGAACTCAATTGGAATGTTTACTTTGTGAAGTGTCTTGAGACGACTCTTGTCGTGATTTGGCGTTATATAAATAAACTGAATTGAATTGAATTTTTTGAGTATTTGATGTGCAAAAAGCCACTTATCTTTATAAAACTACATTAATTGCTGTTGCATGTTTTCTTTCCTGCAGCCCCTTCACGTCAAGCCCAACGCTGCAGAGCGACCAGCATCCAGACCAAAGCAGAAGAAAGTGGGACTGTTCCGATGAGTCCAGCAGTCGGTCCATTCACAAAACCGTCTTTTTAAAACACTTTTATTTTAAACTCCTCAAATATTTTTAGTCTGAGACGCTGAAACAAATGTTTACACATTTTTAATTTAGATTAAAACATTAATTATTAAATGTTTCTGGTTTTAATAAATCAGGTTCTATTTTTTTAGATAAAATCAGATGTTTCAGGTCATCCGTTCAACTTTGAAGTTTTAGATAATCAGCCTTCATTTTGTTTTAATTTTGTAAACTTCCAATTAAAGGTTTAAAATATGTTTAAATGTTTTGTGTTGATTTTCTTGCTCAGATAAAGAACATTTCTTTCCGGTTCTTTGACTAAAACATTTTCTGTCGTCGTGTAAAGGTTTCCAGGTCTTAGCTCCCAACCTGACTCAGACAGACGGAGCATAATGAGTCGCTCTGGTTTTTCTTCAGACCACACTGAGATGTTGACTCAAGGTGCAGCATCTGGGGAATGCTACTGAAGTCTTCCTTTAGAAGTTTCTGTTTGTCTGATCAACCCTGTCCCCAGATCCAGTCTCCAACTCAGGACCACGGTTAACTTTTATTTGAGCTTTTGTTTAAATTATATTAAAACAAACCCAGAGGTGCTGACAAATAGCACCAGAAAGCAAGCAGGTAAAATTCTCAAATTCTTTAATAAAGTCAAGCATGAAACAGGATATGACAGAAAACTGAGGAAACGAGTTCCTCTGTAGCGATTGATTAGATCAGGATCAGGTGATGATAAAACTGAAAACACACCAAACACAAGCAACTAAACCCACATGAAGGCTGATTTTCCTCCACATTGATGCCATTTAGTTCAGTATCTGACCTGTAGGAGGCAGAAAACACGAAACAGTTACTTCTGGAGCTATTATTAGATGGTTTTATCAAATTTCTTTTGTCTAAAGATTTGACTCCAATCTGCCCTCTAGTGGACAAACGCTCTGATTCTGTTGTAATTTTTTAATCCAAAGTCTGTCTTAATTTGAAATATTTTTCTGTCTTTATTCTGGAGTTTGGTTCAGATTTGAAACTTTGCTCCAAATCTAATCCTGCAGAGTGGAAATCCACCAAACCAAAGATAAGTCCAGAAAATGTTTTGATGTTTAAAGACTTAATTTAAAATGAGTTTTCAGTCTCTTTGATGTTCAGTTCGCTAATACTAGGATCTAAAACAGATGCACCAGCTCAGAGTTGGGCTGTAGAGTTTTTACGCGCGCATCTGCGCTCCTGTCATGCATCTCTGAAAGGACTCGGGTCCAAAAGGCAGAGTGAGCGCGCATCGGGTTCCTCGGCTCTTGGCTGATAGTAAACAGATGAAGCTGGCCGCAGGGACGGTGCCATCCCGATGGGAGGAGAGGACGGAGCAGAGGGCAGGTCCAGCAGGGCGCGGTCTTCCTCTGCTCCTGCGACACCTCATCTGTTCTGTAGGACCTCTGCCATTCGTGCCAACAGCGCTGCGCCACAGCGGCGCACTGAGAGCGGACAAACCGCTGCGGGACGTGCTTTGACCGCCGTGCGCAGCAGCCGGCCTACGCGGCGTGCCTCCGCGTCTGTCTGTAGCTCGTTTCTCACAGCTTCGACACTGAGGCGCAGCTTTGAACTTGCCTGCCAAGATAAACTCACCTCACCTATTTATGCCCCTGCCTCCGCGTCCGCTCGGACAGGAGCGTGTCGCCTGTGCTGGACGGGTTCTCTGGTCTCCAGTGGCGCAGCAGACGGTTTTACGCGCCGGTATGGCGACTTCTGGCGACTCTGCATCGAATCATATCCCTCTTCCTCCTGTTTAAACCATAAAGAGGAACCCACGTGAGCTGAGGGGACACTTCACAGAAGCAGCCGTGACATTTTGGCCATCCGCCGGGG
>SSNS01000429.1:82456-113871 GCA_006937985.1 Aphyosemion australe
GAGTCCATCAGCAGATGGGCTCAGACCCTGTTTGCTCACCCTAACCAGACTCCAGGTTTAGAGGGACACTTGGGACCCCAACCAGCCCACCTAACCCCACCACCATAGCCCTACTGGCTCCCCTCACTTCACCACAGAGAACAAACAACACACCGACCTGGGGCAGCAGTGCTGCATTGTGGGAAGGCTGGGCCAACCACAGAGATGGGGGGTGACCACTCTGGAAGGGGAGTTCATGTTGAATGAGTCTTTATAAAGAGTGTTTTTCTGAACAGTTTTAGAGGAGAAGAAGAAGAAAAGTGTTAAAAAAAATCCAGAAAATCTGGAATCATTTTTTTGTGTTTCTTCATCCAAACAAAGACAAACCTGTTGTATATTTTTCTGCTGCAGCGCTGCAAAGACAAGCTGAACTCTCTGGCCATCTCTGTGTTGAACCACTGGCCCGGGGTCCGGCTGCGGGTCACCGAGGGCTGGGACGAGGACGGCCACCACTCGGAGGAGTCGCTGCACTACGAGGGCCGGGCTGTGGACATCACCACCTCAGACCGGGACAGAAACAAGTACGCCATGCTGGCACGGCTGGCGGTGGAGGCCGGGTTCGACTGGGTCTACTATGAGTCCAAAGCTCACATCCACTGCAGTGTCAAGTCAGGTGAGAAACCACCGAGGTTGTTTCAATCTAACAAATCAGAAAATCCATCTGAAGAGCTCTGGATGAGCTTTCTCAGTTCTGACAGAAAAATAAAACGTAAAGTGAGAGCTTCATTAGTGCGAGGTAGTTCACTAATCAGTCGCACCATCTTGCCTCTAGACGGTTGTTGCCCTGGTCTACACGCATGTTTAACACGGGCGTTTCTCTACGCTTTTATTACGCCTCTTTACCCATCTCTGGCCTAAATATGAGCATGTGAGAAGTAGGTCAATGACCAGTGGCGTGTCCAGACTTTTTAAAATGGGGTGGCCCAGGTGGTAATTTATGCATGGGTGGCACCTATGGTAATGCTTTTCCCCCCTTTTTTTGCATTCTAGTGAATTTGAGTTCCACATTGTGCCATGACCATTTTCTCTCTAATTCTTCTTCTTTGAGCTGTTTTGTGTCTTGGTGCATTACTGCCACCAACTGAAGCAGACTGGGATTGGGACCCGGACTCTAAATACTAGTAAAGGTGCATGCTGCCACCTTCTGGTTTGTGGTTTATAACCCCAAGCCTTTTGTGGACAATGTAAAGTCATATTAAGTGGAACTCAGTGGGGTGGCCAATCAGATTNTCATCATTTAATCATCATTTAATCCATCAGTTTGGAAGTCTGCTTTTGTGACTCCTTTACTAAAAGGTGGTGACCCAGCTCTATTAACAAATTACAGACCAATATCTAATCTGTGTGTCCTGGCAAAAACTCTAGAGACCCTAGTAAGTGAACAATTGAAAGACTTTTTATATTCAAATGACCTTCTCTCAAACCTGCAATCAGGTTTCAGAAAAAAGCACAGCACCATCACTGCAGCCGCAAAGGTGATCAATGACATTCTTGTTGCTCTGGATAAAAAGCAGTACTGTGCCTCACTTTTTATTGATCTGTCAAAAGCCTTTGACACTGTAGACCATGCTGTTTTAAAACAAAAGCTTCCTTGTTTGGGATTGTCTGAACATGCGATCTCATGGTTCACAGACTACTTGAATGACAGAACTCAATGTGTTAAATGTGATGGGTTGTCCTCTGAATTTTTGAGTATCCACAAGGGAGTACCACAGGGTTCAGTTTTGGGACCCCTCTTGTTCATTATGTATATTAATGACATAGGACAAAATGTGTCAGATGCTAATCTGCACTTTTACGCTGATGACACAATCATTTACTGTTTTGGAACATCCCCCACTAAAGCTGTTGAAGTCTTACAGAAAGCTTTTAATGAGGTCCAACAAACACTTCTGCAGTTAAAATTGGTCCTCAATGCTGACAAGACTAAACTAATGTTGTTTTCAAACTCTAAAAAAAGACCTCTAAGTATGCCCCCAGTGACCACTCTGGAGGGAAATATCATAGAGGTGGTCCACACATACAAATACCTTGGTGTCTGGCTCGATGACTCCCTCTCCTTCAAGCCCCATATAGATAATCTTGTGAAGAAACTCAAACTCAGACTGGGTTTCTTTTTTCGAAATAAACTGTGTTTTTCCTTTGAGGCAAAAAAACGACTAGTTACTGCAACATTTCTGTCTGTTCTGGATTATGGAGACCTTTTGTATATGAATGCCTCAGCACAGTGTCTTGGTAAGATTGATGTGGTTTATCATGCCTCGCTGAGGTTTATTACTAACTGTAGACCACTGACCCATCATTGTGAATTGTATTCTCGAGTGGGATGGCCTTCTTTGTCCACCAGGAGGTTGGCACATTGGTACACTTTCATTTACAAGGCCATGCTTGGATTACTACCCAACTACATCTGTAACTTAATCTCACGGAGAAGTATAACTTCTCACAGTCTGCGTGCAAACGATCAGTTGTTACTCTGTGTTCCGTTTGCTCGCACTGAACTGGGTAAAAGGGCTTTTGTTCACTCTGCTCCTTCTGCATGGAACAGGCTGCAGGAAAACTGGAAACTAACCGAGCTTATCTCCTTGAATACATTTAAAACCAGACTGAGAGCCCTTGAGAGAGATACCCTGTGTTGTAATTGCCTTCTGTAATTCTGTACATAACATGTCTGTGTAACTGGAAAATATATATATATATATGTTGTAACTGTAACTCTTGCTGCCTCTTGGCCAGGACTCCCTTGAAAATGAGGTTTTTAATCTCAATGGGACCTTCCTGGTTAAATAAAGAATAAATAAAATAAATAAAATAAATAAAATTAAACTATGTTTAGATGTTTTGTGTTGATTTTCTTGCTCAGATAAAGAACATTTCTTTCCGGTTCTTTGACTAAAACATTTTCTGTCGTCGTGTAAAGGTTTCCAGGTCTTAGCTCCCAACCTGACTCAGACAGACGGAGCATAATGAGTCGCTCTGGTTTTTCTTCAGACCACACTGAGATGTTGACTCAAGGTGCAGCATCTGGGGAATGCTACTGAAGTCTTCCTTTAGAAGTTTCTGTTTGTCTGATCAACCCTGTCCCCAGATCCAGTCTCCAACTCAGGACCACGGTTAACTTTTATTTGAGCTTTTGTTTAAATTATCTTAAAACAAAACCAGAGGTGCTGACAAATAGCACCAGAAAGCAAGCAGGTAAAATTCTCAAATTCTTTAATAAAGTCAAGCATGAAACAGGATATGACAGAAAACTGAGGAAACGAGTTCCTCTGTAGCGATTGATTAGATCAGGATCAGGTGAGATCAGCTGATGATAAAACTGAAAACACACCAAACACAAGCAACTAAACACATGAAGGCTGATTTTCCTCCACATTGATGCCATTTAGTTCAGTATCTGACCTGTAGGAGGCAGAAAACATGAAACAGTTACTTCTGGAGCTATTATTAGATGGTTTTATCAAATTTCTTTTGTCTAAAGATTTGACTCCAATCTGCCCTCTAGTGGACAAACGCTCTGATTCTGTTGTAATTTTTTAATCCAAAGTCTGTCTTAATTTGAAATATTTTTCTGTCTTTATTCTGGAGTTTGGTTCAGATTTGAAACTTTGCTCCAAATCTAATCCTGCAGAGTGGAAATCCACCAAACCAAAGATAAGTCCAGAAAATGTTTTGATGTTTAAAGACTTAATTTAAAATGAGTTTTCAGTCTCTTTGATGTTCAGTTCGCTAATACTAGGATCTAAAACAGATGCACCAGCTCAGAGTTGGGCTGTAGAGAAATTTACGCGCGCATCTGCGCTCCTGTCATGCATCTCTGAAAGGACTCGGGTCCAAAAGGCAGAGTGAGCGCGCATCGGGTTCCTCGGCTCTTGGCTGATAGTAAACAGATGAAGCTGGCCGCAGGGACGGTGCCATCCCGATGGGAGGAGAGGACGGAGCAGAGGGCAGGTCCAGCAGGGCGCGGTCTTCCTCTGCTCCTGCGACACCTCATCTGTTCTGTAGGACCTCTGCCATTCGTGCCAACAGCGCTGCGCCACAGCGGCGCACTGAGAGCGGACAAACCGCTGCGGGACGTGCTTTGACCGCCGTGCGCAGCAGCCGGCCTACGCGGCGTGCCTCCGCGTCTGTCTGTAGCTCGTTTCTCACAGCTTCGACACTGAGGCGCAGCTTTGAACTTGCCTGCCAAGATAAACTCACCTCACCTATTTATGCCCCTGCCTCCGCGTCCGCTCGGACAGGAGCGTGTCGCCTGTGCTGGACGGGTTCTCTGGTCTCCAGTGGCGCAGCAGACGGTTTTACGCGCCGGTATGGCGACTTCTGGCGACTCTGCATCGAATCATATCCCTCTTCCTCCTGTTTAAACCATAAAGAGGAACCCACGTGAGCTGAGGGGACACTTCACAGAAGCAGCCGTGACATTTTGGCCATCCGCCGGGGGAGGGGGTAACACACCGGCCCCGCGGCGGAATGCTGCTCCCTACGCTGGTGACTTGCCTCGCCGGTTGCGCCTTTCTCCTGCCACCGGTCAGTGAGGGCTGCGGACCGGGTAAAGGCCACGGCAGGAGGCGGGCTCCGCGGAAGCTGGCTCCGCTCGCCTACAAGCAGTTCAGCCCGAACGTGGCCGAGAAAACTTTGGGGGCCAGCGGGAAGTACGAAGGGAAAATAACGCGCAACTCAGAGCGCTTCAAGGAGCTCATCCCCAACTACAACCCAGACATCATCTTCAAGGATGAGGAGAACACAGGTGCAGACCGCATGATGACTCAGGTAACCCTCAGCGTCCCCTCGGGACCAGAACCACGACTCTGGTGCTCTTTGTCCTTCCTTGTAGCGCGTGGACGCTCTTAACCTTTACGCATTTTCGTCTCCTTTAAAACAGACATAAACTTACATTTAAACACAGAGACTCCCGTTCTCTCTGATCTGGATTAAATCAGCCACATTCATCTTTAGTTTATTTAAATTTGAATCAGATAAGGTGGATTTTTAGCTCTTTGGATTACAAAAGCAGCCTGTTTGCGCAACTCCTTTCTCCAGTCGATTCTCAGACCCTGCGGCTTGTTGACACAGTGGGTCTGACTCGGTGACCCGCCTGAGTCAGGCTGAAGTTTCAGAGGTTCACTGTGGGCAGCTCGTGCGTAAAGGAGGGCAACCCCATCTAAAAATGAACGCACAGCGGTCGCTTTTAATTAAAACACTCTGTCCTCTGTTTTACATCATGTTTTTTGGTGGAAAAACAGCCAAAAGTCGTATTTGGTTTGAGCCCGGGTCACGCGCGACTTGATGTTTACAGTTTTTAGCCCCGCTGGTCTGGGTTAACAGTCGCCTTTTGGACTGTCAAACATTTTTACGACATCTGCATTGATGTGGCCCCGCGTGGAATTTATTTGACTCCCAATTTCCCCTGGAATAAAGTATTTATATCTGGTTTTTGCGACCGCGGGCTTCCTCCCGAGCTGCTGCGTTTATGTCCACAAACCCACGTGGGGAATGAAAGAGCGCGCGCTCCCGTTTGGAGCTGTCACTTCACTGCGCGCGCTGCAAGAAATGTCCCGAGGAGAGAGAGAGACGGTGCTGCTCCGAGACCCTGGTTTCAGATTTTCTTATGCAGTAAAAATAATAATGTCCAAAATTAAGCCAATTTGTTGAATTGGATTGCATACGTATTAAATTTATTTTGATAAAGATTGAATCACCCTAACAGAGTTTTAAATTAAAATCACCAAGCTGCGCATTTTTTGTGGCGCGCTCTCGCGGCCGCGGCGCAGAACTGCTCACAATTTATGAGGTCCAAGCCGCAGCAGACAGCCTCCTGCTTGTCTTTTACTATTCCGCGTTACTTTGTGTTTGTTTTCGCAGCGCTCAAGTGCAAAAATAGCCCACTTTACTTGTGCTGAAGCCTTAATTATGCGGATTTTTTATTTTCTTTCCCCCTGCCGTCAAACTTGAGTTTTTATCCGCTTTTCCTGGGCGCTGCTGCTGCAAAAAGACGCGCCTGTTCAGAAGGCATCAGCGCTGCATAAAGAGGCACTTCTCACGTTTAAATGCATTCTTGTCATTTCATGAATCGGGTAAAGAAATCCCAATGTTGCTGGAATTGACGCTGATTTTCTAAAATAAGATTAATGTCAGAAATTATTGGCTAAAATTTAGATTTTAATTTTTAACGTGACCAAATTATATTTCAGTCGTGTCAGCATCAGCTTCTGCAGGTTTTTATTTCCTTGAATGAAAAATAGAAACTCAACGAGCCGCTGAGCGCATGGGGCGCCACTTTGTGCAGCGCAGAGTTGCGCACAGGCGCACGTTGTCATGCTGTTTGTGCAGCCAGCGGTTCGGCTGCTGCAGAAACCCCCGTCGATCCGGTACCTTGAAAGGAAAAGCAACAGAATGTATCTGATTTATGAAGTCCAGCTCGGTGCTGTGACCGCAGAGAGAAAACACAAGACGTGCTTGTGAAAAGGCATCTGTGGCCGCAGAGCCGCGAGCTATTCTTATCACAGGCAGCATGGAAAAAGACATTTATAGGGTTTAATCCCGGTCTGCAGCTTTAATAGACCCAGATTCATTCAATGCTGCATCACTCGCGCGCACTCACATCATCCAAACCTCTCTTCAACCCCAACAGATCAAAAACGTAGAGCCTACATCACCTTTAATCAGTTTATGATCATATTTAGATCTGAATAAGGAATCAAATTAATTCTAATCCAGGCAGTAATTAAAGAAACTTGAGTCAAAATAGCTAAATTATTTAATGAATCACACAGTTCTTTATTTTGTGATTTCTTGTTTTTGTTTGTTTATGAAAGGATTCTCAAAACCTCTAATCGCTGATATTTTAGTGTAACTGGAAACAACGGCCCCTGGTGGCGGGGTTCATTATAATTTATAAGCCACGCCCCTCCATGTAAAGGAAATGGACAGAAAAATCCAAATACATCTTAGATTATGTTTAATCCACGTTGTTAGAACCAAAACTGATCATAGAAGCTATGAAGAATTCAATTGTTTCTGCTGCTGATAACCTGAGCAGAAAAACTCCTACAAATGTTGATTTTATTGACTGTTGTTGGACCTTTTTTCTTTTCTCTGATGAGATTTTAGTAGTAAAAATGAGAAAATACATTGAAACCGTTTTTATAAGCAAAGTACACAAAATGTGCATAATTTTGAATTGTTTATAAGAATATTCCAGTGCCCTCTACTTTCTGGGTCTTTAGATTTTTGTTTGTTTTGTTTACTGCTCATTGGTGATGTTTATTTAAATGTATATAAGATCAACTATTGGGGTCGATACAATTTTTAAAAATTTAAATCTCATCCTTTTGATGAAAATGAGCCTGTTATACCTGAGAGTTCACCTGATGAATGTGGCCCAGAGTCGGAGGAAGTTCAGCGAGTCCATCAGCAGATGGGCTCAGACCCTGTTTGCTCACCCTAACCAGACTCCAGGTTTAGAGGGACACTTGGGACCCCAACCAGCCCACCTAACCCCACCACCATAGCCCTACTGGCTCCCCTCACTTCACCACAGAGAACAAACAACACACCGACCTGGGGCAGCAGTGCTGCATTGTGGGAAGGCTGGGCCAACCACAGAGATGGGGGGTGACCACTCTGGAAGGGGAGTTCATGTTGAATGAGTCTTTATAAAGAGTGTTTTTCTGAACAGTTTTAGAGGAGAAGAAGAAGAAAAGTGTTAAAAAAAATCCAGAAAATCTGGAATAATTTTTTTGTGTTTCTTCATCCAAACAAAGACAAACCTGTTGTATATTTTTCTGCTGCAGCGCTGCAAAGACAAGCTGAACTCTCTGGCCATCTCTGTGTTGAACCACTGGCCCGGGGTCCGACTGCGGGTCACCGAGGGCTGGGACGAGGACGGCCACCACTCGGAGGAGTCGCTGCACTACGAGGGCCGGGCTGTGGACATCACCACCTCAGACCGGGACAGAAACAAGTACGCCATGCTGGCACGGCTGGCGGTGGAGGCCGGGTTCGACTGGGTCTACTATGAGTCCAAAGCTCACATCCACTGCAGTGTCAAGTCAGGTGAGAAACCACCGAGGTTGTTTCAATCTAACAAATCAGAAAATCCATCTGAAGAGCTCTGGAGGAGCTTTCTCAGTTCTGACAGAAAAATAAAACCTAAAGTGAGAGCTTCATTAGTGCGAGGTAGTTCACTAATCAGTCGCACCATCTTGCCTCTAGAGGGTTGTTGCCCTGGTCTACACGCATGTTTAACACGGGCGTTTCTCTACGCTTTTATTACGCCTCTTTACCCATCTCTGGCCTAAATATGAGCATGTGAGAAGTAGGTCAATGACCAGTGGCGTGTCCAGACTTTTTAAAATGGGGTGGCCCAGGTGGTTATTTATGCATGGGTGGCACCTATGGTTATGCTTTTTCCCCCTTTTTTTGCATTCTAGTGAATTTGAGTTCCACATTGTGCCATGACCATTTTCTCTCTAATTCTTCTTCTTTGAGCTGTTTTGTGTCTTGGTGCATTACTGCCACCAACTGAAGCAGACTGGGATTGGGACCCGGACTCTAAATACTAGTAAAGGTGCATGCTGCCACCTTCTGTTTTGTGGTTTATAACCCCAAGCCTTTTGTGGACAATGTAAAGTCAATTTAAGTGGAACTCAGTGGGGTGGCCAATCAGATTCCAAGGGTGGCATGTGCTACCCCAGCCCACTCCCTGGACACGCCCCTGTTCATGACAGGAGGAGGTCTGAGGTTTCAGCTCTCCATAACTCCAAAACATCTAGTGGACCAGGACATCAAAGACCTTCTGAATGAAGGGTCATGGGATTCATTTGTAAGCGTGCATTAATGATGCTCTCACTACTGTTAAATAGCTTGGTACTCTGCACTTTTCTGTTCAAATTTAAATATGCTCCTCAAAAAATAAGCAGAACTTCCATTGTTATTGTTCTGGACCTAGAAGGTTCATCCTGATTTAACCATGTGACACTAATTTATCCGTGTTAGGAGGACTTTAGGAGATAAATGTGCCAATCAACAAAAACAGTAGAAGAAGAATCCAAATGAGTTGTTGTTCCGCTGAGATGAACAAACACTGAGAGGTTAAACTTTTATCAGGTTACTTGTTGAGATTCTCTGTCTGATCCTCTGGTACAACATTTTAGCAGTTATTGTAAAACATTAAACATAGTTCTGATAGAAAACCAACCTTTTTTCCCCTCCACTCATACATTCCTTTCCTGGATCTTGTTGTCTCTTCGCTACCTTTCTCTTGTCTTGCTTCACATTGCTTCAAATTAAAAGCTTCTCTGAGTGTCTTCATCTGTTGTTATGAACTAAATCCATCATCCTAACAATTAGAACTCCATCTTGTTTCCAACCTCAAACTGAAGCACATATATTCAAAATAAATGTTATTTTGGGGTCAGGTGTGTGAACTTGGGATTTTTACAAGATCTGAATATTTCTTGATAAATTGATTTAAGTTCTGATGAGTGAACATGTGACTTGTTGATAAAGCAGATTATTTAGCTGCTTCACAGATTTTAATCCTACATTTTCTCAGTTGAAGGAGTTGGTCTATGATCTAGTCACACCCAGGTCATTGCAGCTCTCATTATAGAACTATTTTAGCAGTTTTCACAAGTCAGAATTCTTGGGTTTTGAAGCACCTCTTATAACACACGTATCTTGTCTTGGTGAAGCTCAGGAGCAAATTAAACATTTAAACTCCTGAATCAGCTTCTGCTGGACCTCATTTAGAAGGGCAGCAGGTTAAAATACATTTTTATTATGCCACGTACTTCATAATGACAAAAAGGTGTGCAAAGTAATTCAAGTTCCTTTTCAGTACATTTATTTAAGAAACACTATATCATGTCTATAATGTAAATGTAAATTCAAATGATAATGTTGAAATAATGTTTATTAATAGATCTAAAAGCAGCTGATGAAAGTTAAACCATCCTCAGATAGAAAACATGCAGAAATGACATAACAATCACCTAAAATCACCCCTCTGACACTGAGCAGTAACCCACATCTCCCTTTTCTTTCTCCCGTTTTTCTGCTTCCTCCCTCTCCTCCTCCTCTCTTCTCCCCCCCCAGATCGGGTGGCGAGGGCCCAGTCCTTGACTTGATCAGAAGGGAAACCAATCAAGTTGGTATTTTTTTTCTATTTTTGATTTAGTTTTTTTTTCATCGCTGTGTTTCTTTTAAAACTTCCCTCAGAACCAAGACAGATCAGACAAAAACATCAGCCTCAAACTAAAAAGGTAGAAGCGCAGAGGAAAGTAGAACCACTAGGGGGCGGCAAAGCTGCAGAACTGATGTAGACAAACAACTGATGGAAGGATCAGTTGAGCAAAAAACCTCTATTTTTAACTAAAGAAGAAGAGACAAGTCTCATCTAAAGATGCTCATCCTGGTTTTATTTCCACATTCATTAAAACGGAAACATTTAGCCTCAAAATCATCCAAGTGACTCTAAACCATAAATAAGAGCAGAAATCTAACCGTGTCTGTCTTTAATAGAAAGTGTCTCTTTAACATTTTTAAACTAAGTTTTAGTCCATTTTAGTGATGCTGCATCACCATGGCAACCTAAACTCACAGCTGATGGACATCTGTTTACACACAACCAAACCCTGAAGATGCAAAGTTTCCTTTCACAAAGGGAAGCTTCCAGATCACGAGTTTTTCCTTTCAGCACTAATGACTAAAACTCCTCTCAGCTGTTTCCTGATGATGTGAAAGTAACTAAACGAACACTATCTGTGGATATTTGTTTGTTTACCTGAGAGTGTTTAGATCTTGTATGAAAAACATTTAGAAGCTGAGTTTGAGTTTTCTGTCTCATTTGGATTCACACTTCCTGTTTCTTTGACACATCTTTCATCCAGATGTTGGGATTCTTTTCTCTCTCATGTGTGAAAAGATGAAGGATGTTTCATCCACACGGTTTCATGTTTTTAAATGATCTGATTGTGAGACACTAACATCATCGTCTGATGATAACATTACAAAAGAAGAAATATTTTGATCTTTTTGTTGATTTGACCTGATTTTTTCAGAGAATTGAAATCCTGATTCAAAATATCTTTTTCAAAAATCAAACAAGTTCCTTCCTGACTGATGATTGATCTGCTTCCTCCTTCAGGTTGTCCTTTGCCAGATATTGGAAGAAAAATTCAGAACTGATTTCATTTTTATTTAGGAGTCTGAAGTCACTAACACAAGCCTGCAAAACTGTAAAATAACTATTTAAATGATAAAATTAACATCATGAGTGGATTTAAGACTAAATGTATGAAAGAAAAAGCCACAATATTAGAGTCAAGAAATAAATATTAAACATCAACCCTGAAATGTAATTTATTCAATGCGAGTTTAAAATTCTATAAAATAAAAGCACCTTTGTCTGTTAAAATATTTTAAATCATTAATAATAATAATAATAATAATAATAATAATAATAATAAAAAATAACTATGACTTTATAATTAATTGTTACTGAGTCAGAATAAAAGTCTGTTAAATAAGTAAAACAGTTTAGCTCGACACCGACATAAAAATGAACAAGTTACTAAAAAATAAAATCATGAAAAGGAACAAACTGACATCTTCCTATAAAAACTAGACCGTTGTTAACGATCTCTGCTCGTCTCTGTTCATCCTCAGATCACTCAGTGGCGGCGAAGTCTGGAGGCTGTTTCCACGGCAACGCCTCAGTGATGCTGGAGAGCGGTGCTCAGAAGTCCATCAGGGACCTGCGACCTGGCGAGCGGGTTCTGGCCTCATCAGGCAGGGAGATGGTCTTCAGTGAGGTTCTGACCTTCCTGGATCGGGACCCAAACACCCGCAGACTCTTCTACACCCTGCAGACTCAAACTGGGACTCGGATCTCGCTCACTGCCGCCCACCTGGTCTTTGTGTCAGAAGGGAACTGCTCAAAGGGGGTGGAGCAAGGCCACGACGCCCTCCGGACAGCGTATGCCAGCGACATCCGGCCAGGACGGTGTGTTCTGGTGTCAGATGGTAAAATGAGCCATTTGTCCCAGATCAGCCGGATCAGCATGACAGTGAGGAGGGGGGCGTACACCCCACTGACCCAGGAGGGGACAATCGTGGTTAACGGGGTGGTGATGTCCTGCTACGCCGTCCTGGACCAGCACCAACTGGCTCACTGGGCCTTCGCCCCCCTCAGGCTGTTGTACAGCTGGACCGGGACCAGGAGCACGGAGGGCCACGGTGACGGGTTGCACTGGTATTCCCAGGTGTTGCACCTGCTGGGCCGGATGATTCTGGACCCAGGACGCCTCCACCCTATGGGTGTGGCTCAGGACCACACATGAGAGCAGAAAGGGTCCAAACCTGACCCTGAACCGCCGCGTCTACTCCCGCAGAGCTGCATGAGCCTGAGAGGAACTTCCAGACAGAGACAGGTCAGTTCCTCCTGAGGAAAAACAAACTGTCGACGGATTCAAATCCTCCAGAAAACTCAGAGACACAAAGAACTAAAGGCCAAGAAAGAAAATCCCTGAATCTGTTGAGAGGAAAACTAATTTACTATAACATGAAGCAGATCATTTGTTTTTGGTTCCTTTTTTCATATCCAGAATCCTGTTTTAGTTCAAAGATTTTCTTTATTTATTTCACATGAAAGGATTCTGACTGAGGGTTTTAGTTTGATCGATTTTATCGTTTTAAGGCCGTTTTTAGATCAATTAAAGCACTTTCATGGTTCACATTAGCTGAAGACTTTGTTTTCTAATCTGGTTAAGAGCACTAGACGTGTGCAGCTATCATAGTTTTATATCAGAATTACACACATTAAATATTTGATTACAAACATAAAACAACCTTTACCTGGATTAGTTACAGAGCCCAGGAGACAACATGAAAGTGAAATAATTTACCTGTTTGTCTTTTTTAAAGTAGGATTCTGATGAATACTTTTATTAATTTACACATAAACAAACAGCTTAAATGACAAAAAATGTTATGAATTCAGTTATTTTATTTATAACAGTGAGTTTATTTAACCCAGAATTATCCACATGAACGTATTCTGTCAGAATGTTAACCAGGAGGAGGTCTAAGCTAAAGTAGAGTTTATATATTTATGTTTGTTCACATGTGATTCCAAAAATTTATTATTGTTATTATTATTATTGTTATTATTATTATAATTATTATTATTGTTGTTGTTGTTGTTGCTGTTGTTAGTGAAGAGACAGAGAAAAGAGTTTTATTTTTGAAAATAAATGATGTGTAAATGAACTGTTTGTGTTTAAGTGATCCACAAGACAAACAACTGATAACAATAAATCAGATCACGTGACCATGGTGCTCTGACCTGCCATGGCTCCTGGACGCACCTACCCAGACACCTGGGGCCTCATTTATCAAACGTTCGTAGAAACGTTCCTATATTCCCTCCTACGGATGAAATTTAGAATGTGTGTACGAACAGTCAACGTCCTGATTTATGAAACATGCGGTGGCCTCTCGTACGCATGTTCCTCCGCAATCGTCTGATGATAAATCCCACCTGTGCGTACCAAGGTGCTCGTGCCAGTTTAACGTCATTTACATACAGAAACGCCCTCAATTAACCATATTTGGTCACACTACATCCTCAGATCGGGAGGGGATTCCCTGGGTTCTTCCCGGACAAAAAAGAAAAACTTTATTGACAGCGAGATCGAAGCACCGGACACACTCAGGGAGCAGAGGAGGTTCTGAAGGTTTTTATTTGTAAAACAGAATCTGGACTGGAATTGGATCAGTGCGCTGCGCTCACGGAAGAGCCGTTCCCTCTGGAGTGCACTCTGCTCTGCTAAATCCTCCACTAATAATAATAATAATAATAATAATAATAAACGATGTTTTATATAGCGAATCTCAAGAAAAACCACGGGGTGCTTCCCAAGGTCAAAATAATTAAATTAAATTAAAACATAATAAATAAATAAATTCAAAATGATTTAAAACATCATAAAATGGGAAGAGTAAACATTGTGATTACAAAATAACACGAAATCAGCTGTTCTACAATGTCAGATTCCCGTGGGTCACGGGTGTTTTAGCTCCAATAATAATAATCCACCAAAATAATTATTTATTGGGGAAAATAATTAGTGGATGAGGAACACGCGTGGATCACTGAGACCGTCAGAATTGCGGTTCCCTTGTTCTGCCACTAGATGCTGTTCCTACGCACGGTCAGAGCTGTTCTTATATTTAGGAACGTTTTCACGCACACGTACAAATTGGTAAATACCACACAATGCGTAAAATCGTTCCCACGCACGAAATACGCACAGATCTGTACGTAAGTACGGTTGATAAATGAGGGCCCTGGTGTGCATGTGCAGCGTCACGTGTCATTGCGTGTCTGCAGCTAAGGAGGAATATTGGTTTCTCCAGGGGTTCGGCACCGATTTAGACCGAACACCTGCCTCGATCCGGGTCAGGGCGCTTAAGCAAATCGGCATGTGTGCAACAGTTGTCTGCTAATAATAACAGGGCACTGCACCTTTAAGAGAAACAGGAAATGGAACACCTGTTCTGATTCTGATTCAGGTGAAGTTCGGATCATTCAGTATTAAACCATCTGTGGTTCTGATAAAAAAACGGTTTCTATCTCTCTCTCTCTCTCTCTCTCTCTCTCTCTCTCTCACACACACACACACACACACACACACACACACACACACACACACACCCACACAAACTCCGGATTAAATTACGCACTGCACCTTTAAGAAGCTGTCATCGGGATTAGGGTTACGCGCAGCTGACAGGACCGGGTAGCGCACCGAGCGGAGCGCTTTTACGCATACAGAGTTTCTGCCTCAGCCCGGACCGCCTGGTGTGCATGTGCAGCGTCACGTGTCATTGCGTGTCTGCAGCTAAGGAGGAATATTGGTTTCTCCAGAGGTTCGGCACCGATTTAGACCGAACACCTGCCTCGATCCGGGCCAGGGCGCTTAAGCAAATCGGCATGTGTGCAACAGTTGTCTGCTAATAATAACAGCACACTGCACCTTTAAGAGAAACAGGAAATGGAACACCTGTTCTGAATCTGATTCAGGTGAAGTTCGGATCATTCAGTAGATTAAACCATCTGTGGTTCTGATAAAAAAACGGTTTCTATCTTTCTCTCTCTCTCTCTCTCTCTCTCTCTCTCACACACACACACACACACACACACACACACACACACACACACACACACTCCGGATTAAATTACGCACTGCACCTTTAAGAAGCTGTCATCGGGATTAGGGTTACGCGCAGCTGACAGGACCGGGTAGCGCACCGAGCGGAGCGCTTTTACGCATACCGAGTTTCTGCCTCAGCCCGGACCGGACTCCGCTGCACCGGGACGCCCTCCACGCCACGAGACATGGCCGAGACCGGGAAAGGGGTCACCGCCGGGAAACTTGCCCTGAACGTCCAGAAGAGGCTCAGCAGGGCGCAGGAGAAGGTAGGACACCGGACCGGACCCGTGCTGCTGTGAAACTGGATCCCTTGTCGGTTCTCCAGTTTATACTGGATCAGGGTCCGGTAACGGGACACAGAACACAGAAAAGGATCTTCTGTGTCAGGAGGAGGTGCGTCTCTGACCCAGGCCTGAATTTAGAGAGCTTTAGGAGTCTCGGAGTTAAACTGAACTCTTCTAACATTAATAACAATAAAAATAATCATTGGATCAGAATATTACAACAGATTTAGCGTGGATTAGTGTAGAAATAGCTCTAACAGCGGGTAGCATTGAGAAGGCTGTGTGTGTGTGTGTGTGTGTGGGGGGGGGGTCTCTGAAACTCCCACCAGAACCATCTTTAGGAGTTTGGAGGTTTCCAGAACCCTTCTGCCGTCTCAATAAAGCATTAATTAATATGTTATATTTTTAATGAAAACATGGTGTGCTTATCCAGTTTAGTTGCAGGTCTACATCAATTCCCACCACAATAAAAGTAATAAAGTCCTCCTGCTGCCATTATGATTTTAGTGATGACTTTAAATCTGTAACGATGAATTCCAAGCTCAGACAAGTTCTAAATTCACAATTCTGACTTTGGTATTCGTAAGGAAACATTTTTTTTCTTTAAAAAGATAGAAAAGAGCTTCCATATTAAATGCTTTCCATTAATTTAGCCCCTGACTTTCTGAATATAACTTACCAAACTCAATGAATCCAGAAAAAAGACGAGTTTTGCTCTTTCACATCTTTACGTGAGCTTCTTAACTCAGAAGCATGACCATTTACTGCTTTTTTAGCGTAAATTAGAACTGTTGGCTGTGCGGAGGAGAAAGCAGGCTGAGACTGAGCAGGTGAAACCTGATCATCAGTCTGAGTTATTATTGTCTGTTCTAATCACTCTTGTTGCTTAAGCTGCAGAGTTTTAGTCTCTAATCACCTCGGAGCTGCAGCAGGAGCACCATCACTCACTCACCGTTCAATCAAAACAGTCCTCTCTGTTTTAAACTAAAGTGACTGATCCAAGCTGAGTGTGTGTCTCTAAAACTTCACCAGGTTGATTCTGGATCCACTATTAATGATGATTGGTCCATATTATCAGCTCTTTTGGTCTTCCTGTGTTTTTCTGCTGAATCTCTGACTCGATGTTTAATAAAAATCCATCATGAGGAGAACATGATGAGATTCTGTTCATTTCTGACTCAAATAAATCCTGCAGGAGGGATTTATTTTCTGCATCACTCTGGTTGGAGCAGGTTTATTGTGCTGAATGAAGCTGCAGCTTCTGGATGAGCTGTGAGCAGCAGCTGCAGCCTCTGTGTCTCTCTGCAGACTAAAACAGCTTCCACATTCCCGGTGTGTTAGTCCTGGAGTTTATTTAGGAGCATTCCAGGTGCTGAAGCCTGAACTGAATGAGGGTCGAGGAGCCTCGACTCCGTCCGGATGACGGAGCTGCACTAAACCAGCTAACAGCTCAGAACAAACAAAAAACTGTGAGAACATCAGTGTCGAACTAGAGTTTCCCTCCAGCTCTAAACTCACAGGTATAGGGTTAATAACAACTCCTCTGGATCATCCGTAGATGTAAAACAGATCTAATGGAGCTACTGGTTCCTATTAAATAAACCATCAAAATAACACCAAACTAGATTTTTTACAAATTGTTGTAAATTTGATGTAGCTGACAGGAAACAAACGTAGATTCATGGACTTCTTTACTTTTTTAGATGCATCAAACTTCACTAGATGTAAATAATAATATTAAATGTTAGTTTATTGGTGCTGTGCATCTAGAGGAGTCACACGATGTCTGATCCACACATTATTAACAGCCTTGCAGGCCTATGCCAATACTCTTTCCATAAACTGTGCATCCCTAGAAATTAAGTAGAAATAATAAAAATGTACGTTTGATTTGATTGAAGTCTCTAATGCAGCAGTTTTCTCTAAACTGGACCTGAAAAAATCGAATCGTTTCTCACTAATAAGTGAGATGTTTGACCCAAAACCATGGAAACCAGCATCTGTTACATCAAATACCCCAGAGAAATCTACTTAATATGATAATATTATTATTTAGCACAGATAAACTAATGACACGAGCCGTTTAATGCTAAAAGTCCAGTTTGTTTAAAGGATTTTCCTTTTATTGATCAGCTAATCAACTTAAAAAACTGATTATTGATAACAAATACAAACTGAAGAACAAATGCTTATATTTTGTTTTGTACCGTTCCTCATAATGCGAAGCTATTTTTCCAGCAACTCCCTCAGATCTACAGCAGATTAGCTGCTAACAGCTCAAAGTTTCTATAAAGTCTGAAGTTTGTCTGTTGAAATGTGAGCCAGTGAAAATGGAAATGAGTTGTTGTATTTCTATTTTAGATTTAAATAAAACAGTAAAGATCCTGAATGCATTTAACTTTTGGAGAGCGACAGCGTTGGGACGAGCCGAGGAAGGTCAGAGTATCACCTTCCCTCTGAAGGATGACAGAGGAGGAGGAGGAGGCCTCAGCTGTCTGCTGGCTCGATGCCCTCCAACCTCTCGGCTCATCAAACACACTGAAGACCTAAATAATACTTTATAAATCTCAGTAAAACTGTAGAGAGCTGAAATAAACTCATCTTTAATACCATGAAAGTTTTAAGTCCCAAAAGATGTTTAAATAAATAAAATAAGTATTTTTGTTAAGAGTCAAATGAATTAATGTGACTGGTTAAAGTTTGCCCCTCAAATCAAAAGTGAGTTAATTCATTCATCTAAAACACTTTGACTCAGTCAGGTTGTCTGGTTTGAACCACACCCTGTTTTAACCCAGCATGCCTCAGTGCTTTGGGTGGGCGGGGCATCTATATTTACCCCCTTCAGTCTGAATCTCCCCTCAGGGTATTTTAGGGTCTGAAACCGAACACCCACACACAGAAACACATTTGTTCTTCTGTCTTTGAGAGGACCAAAACATTTATTAATAAATTAATTCTAATACTAGAAGTGAGCCGTAACCGTCCCTTTCCTCTGGAGCAGGAACAGTTGGGTTTTCCTGCAGGAAATCTGGATTCTTCCAGATTTATTCCTCCTTTCTGAACTCCGATGGGTTTGAGCCCTGTCCTCACTCGGTGAGGTGTTCACAGCCTTCAGCTGAGGGGAAGTCCCCTCCGTCACCAGATTAGTGCAGCAGGTGGTGGAGGTGACGAGGTGGAGGCTCGTCCATGTGCTCAGTCAGTCATCTGATCAGATTAGCTGCTGACCTCCGTCACCCGACCACAAACCAGGCAGCAGGATGGACCGACTCAGAGACGTTTGGCTGTTTGGACTGAGAACTGAAACTAACTCAGAAGTAAACATGTCAGTTTGTCCAAAAAGTTTTCAAACTCTGAATTCTGTAAATAAATAAGACGGTACAGTTTATATTAATGTGAACAAGAACACAAAATAAACATTTAAAATGAATAACGCACAAAAATGAGAAAAAATTAAAGTGATCAAAACCATAAACATGACATTTATGTACAAAAAGTGAAACAAAACCAGTAATAATAATAATAATAATAATAATAATAATAATAATAATAATAATAATAGACAAATGTCCAGAAAATGTAAAAATAAAAAAATAAATCAAAGTAAATTTTATAAAATGTGGAAGGGTTATTTAAAAAATTGTGTTTGATGTTAGAACAAGGCTGCACAGTGGTGCAGTTGGTAGCCATGTTGCCTTGAAGCTAGAAGGTTCTGCTTGGAGTCTGTTATGAGTGTGGGTCTGGATGGATGGATGGATGGATGGATGGATGGATGGATGGATGGATGGATGGATGGATGGATGGATGGATGGATGGATGGATGGATGGATGGATTTAAGTCGTCTTACCTGTTTCCAGCAGAAAATGACCTCATATTCCACCTCCATCATGTCCGCCGTCTGGATCTGGACCAGGACAGAATCAGAACTGGTCTGAAGGGCTCTGACATGTTCTCCCTTCTCTCAGACCTCATGTCTTGGTTTAAATCAGCTGCATCCCTCTGAAACCATGGATGGACAGGTAGATAACAGACAGGTGCTCCTCTCCTCCTCCTGCAGGTCCTACAGAAACTGGGTAAAGCAGATGAGACGCGGGACTCTGCCTTCGAAGATCTTGTGTCCAACTTCAACAAGCAGATGGTCAGCAGCGTTTATCTCAGCAGCTGCCAGTAGAGAGGCGTTAAAGCTGCTCATCTTCCTCACTTGCTGTGTTTGATGTTTCAGGCTGAAGGAACCAAACTGCAGAAGGACCTGAAGGCCTACCTGGCAGCAGTCAAAGGTACGTCTGCTTAAGACCAGATGTACGAGGTGTGACTTCACGTTTCTGTGGGTCTGTAGTGATCTTCTCTGTGGGTTTTTATGTGTAAATGTGTTTTGCAGCAATGCACGATGCATCACGGCGGCTGCAGGACTGTCTGGCTGACATGTACGAACCTGACTGGTTCGGAAAAGGGGAGATGGACACGCTGGCCGAGGTGAGACAGGAAACTTTACATCCTGAGAAATCAGAAGAACCATGACGTGTGTGTTACCTCTGCATGACCCCTGTGTGACCTCTTTCCTTCTGCTGACTCTCCCTCTCTCCTCTCTAACTGCATGCCTCTCACTCTTCACCTGAAGGAGCTGATAGAGAAAGAACTGGACTATAACCTGGAGGTAAAGTGTTTGAACAGCTCTGGTGGGTCCTACAGGTCCCGTCTGATCAGCAGCGATGCTGTTGTGGTCCCTGTAGGGATGCACCGCAGCAGCTTTGCAGGACAGGAAGTTAAAACGTCTGGTTTTTCAGTCAGGGGTCAGACTGTAGAGCTGTGTGTGTCGTGTTGTTGTGTTTTCACTCTAAGCTTCAGACAGAATGTGAAACCAGGAAGACCTTAAATGGACATGACCCTGATGGACACGTTGTGTTTCAGGACACGGACACTCTGTGGTTGGACTATCACCAGAACATCACAGACAAATCTCTGCTGTGTATGGACACATACCTGGTCCAGTTTCCTGACATCAAGGTAGGTCTGGAGACCAGAGACACACCAAGCAACACACACACACACACACACAAAGAACACAGTAGATGTGTGTTGTGTTCATGTGTGTGTCACACAGGCTCGGCTAGCAAAGCGAGAGAGGAAGCTGGTGGACTTTGACAGCGCTCGCCATCACTTCTCCTCCTTACAGAAAGGAAAGAAGAAGGATGAAGCCAAGATCGCCAAGGTAACCAGGTGATGGAGTGTGTTTCTGCCATGTGTGTGTGTTTGTGTGTGTGTGTAATGGGAGGGGGCATGTTTGTAATTTGAGATCAGGTTTTGATTTAAGGTGGTATGAAGAAATATTTGTGCGTTTTGCTTCTCAGCTTCAATCATCTGATGGGAATTCTGACTCTTCTTAAAACTAAACATGTAAACAAAATCAGAGAAAATCCTCCTGTGATGCTGTTTCTACTCATTCTACCTTAAATCAATTAATCCATTTTATTTTATCGCAGCTAACAGACTTTTATCGGTTGCTAAAACTTACTGTTCTTCTCGCTCGCTACTCACTAATGAATGTGTCTGCACTCTTTTCTGTCTCGCTCTGTCCTTCCTCACCCCTCCTTCTCTCCCTCTCCTGCATGGTGTGTATGTGTGTGTGTGCATGTGTGTGTGTGTATGTGGTCAGCAAGCAGCCCTGTTGGAGATGGCGACTCCCAGCTGGGCTCAGGGTTTGATTTCTGCCCACCAGGTGGCTCAGACTAACCTCTCCTACAACCAGGTGACCCTTTGGTTCATCTCCTCCTCCTTAACCCCCCAGGACCACCTTAATTAGCTCTGCTCATACGAACAGCACCAAGAGAACCAAGTTTTGGTTAGCTTCAAGATGAAATCGTCCATTTAACGTATGTTATTATTCATGGTGTGTGTGTGTGTGTGTGTGTGTGTGTGTGTGTGTGTGTGTGTGTGTGTGTGTGTGTGTGTGTGTGTGTGTGTGTGTGTGTGTACAGGCAGAGGAAGAGCTGGGTCGAGCTCAGAAAATCTTTGAGGAGCTGAACGTAGAGCTACAAGACGAGCTCCCGGCTCTGTGGGACAGGTCAGAACTAGACCAATCAGAACCTGTGACAACCCAACAGATCAAACAATAACAACATGTGTGTGTTTGTGTGTGTAGTCGTGTTGGCGTCTACGTTAGCACATTCCAGAGCCTGGCAGGTCAGCAGGAGAAGTTCCACAGAGAAATGAGCAGCGTAAGTGGAGGTTTTAATAGATCAGAGTATCGATAAATCCGTCAGTAACACCTTGTCCTGGTCTGTCTCTGCAGCTCAGCCAAAACCTGAATGACATCATGACCAAACTGGAGGAGCAGCGGCAGCTCAAGTAAGTTTAGTCAGATGCTTCCAGTGCTTAGAAGTATGTTGAAGAAATTATAGTAATTTACCTCATGGTGCCACCTGCTGCAGAAAAGATGCTACTGCAGATGCAGCAAAGAAAGATGGTGCAAAAAGGTACAACCTGCTCTGCTGAATGTGTGTGTGCATGCATGCATGTGTGTGTGTGTGTTATGAAACTAAACTAAACACACCGCCTGCAGACCCAGAGTTGTATTACTGTTGTGTTACAACCACGTCTCAGGATAAAATCTACTGATTAAGTAACAACCTGGATCAGGAAATCACATTTGTATCATTTTGCATGAAAATGACTTAAAAGTTATTAAATGAACACAATTATTAGATTTTGTTCTGTTTTAACTTTATGTGCAGTCTGAGTTTCTGTTTTTCTAGTTATTGTTTATCATGTAAATGATCTCGGATCACAGTCAGTGAGAATAAATCCTTTATTTAACAGTCTGAAGGAATTAATATTAGACTAATATGTCTGTAAAGAGAATACAACATAAAAACATCTGCATGTTTTTGCTCTGAACTCTTTAATAAATGAATTTCTCTTGATGCTTCTGATCTTTGCACTTTTGCACCCCCGTGTGGACAAAACTCAGAACTGCCAATCTGTTTCTCTGTGGATGCCATTTTTATACTTTTGTCCATTTTTTTCTTGTCTTTTTCTCTCCTCTCAGTGAGGAAACAAACCACAGCGAATCAGCTGGCTCAGCACCAAAGGTAAATATAACCTAATGCTCACCTGGACAGGGACTCCATAAAAAGGCTGAACATTTTCTCAGGAGAGTTTAATCCTGCAAGGGAATCTTTCATTTCAAATAAAACCCTTTTAAAAGCCAGAAGGAAGTTCTAAAACGGGTAACAAACACTACAGCAAATATATGAAATGGTAAAAGGTAGATTATTATTACTATTGAACTGAATATATCTGCCTCAGATTATGATTAATATGTAATTTGTAAAATTTGACACATTTAAAAAAAAGCTTAAAGAACACATTGAATGACAACAAATATTTCTGTGAGTTGTGCAAATCCTTACCACTACGACTCTAAAGCTTCAGGTTTGCATCAGATGTTTATTTTTTACTTATTTGGTAAAAATGAGTGTGCACTCTAACACATCTGTATGATCCTTGCTGCATTTGCATGCATGCATGTGCATCCTGTGTGTTGGTGGTGGTGCAGAAACCCGCTCCTCCTCTCGGTCGACCTCCACCGAGGCCGACACCATCTCCGGACCCAAAACAGCAGAACGCCAGCCTGTCTGATGACGAGGCCGTGGAGCCTGTGACTCACAAAAACCCAGACGACACAACAACACAGGTCAGACTCACCCTAGGAGACTAGATCTACCTGCAAAGGTGTCAAAGACAGAGCCTGAGCCATTGTGAAATCAGATATTTTACACTTTATATATCACACATCTGGAGGGTTTTTATTTTAAACAGTGTTTCATTTAAAATAACTAAAACTAACAAGTCTATTCCATAACATTTGTTGAGGTACTGACATGAGTGTGTGTATACGTAGCAGTGTGAACCCTGGTCAGGGGTGAACCTGCTCAACTGGGATGTTGAGGTTTTACAGCCTGTTACATCTCCAGCTGTGAAGGTCAGTGTGTGTGTGTGTGTGTGTGTGTGTGTGTGTGTGTGTGTGTGTGTGTGTGTGTGTGTGTGTGTGTGCATGCCTCTGCTTCACTTTGCATGACTTCTACTGTTTTCCTTGTGAAATTAAACTAATTAAATCACTTTAATGAATAAATAAGAATGAAAGGACCTGAGTTTTTTATTTAACCTGATTAAGGCATCAGCAGTTTTAACAACTCTCAGAAAAATGTATGACGCTGAGTGAAAATCTGACTGCCTTCAAGTTCAGACAGTAACAACATGAAGGGTTACAAACACGCTGATGTTTGATGTTGGTTAAACGTTTTTCGTCTTATTCCCTACTGCTCCATGGCAGGCGCCAACATGGGACTCGTGGGTGAGTTCATCATGTATTTGGAGGAAACCACACCTGCATTTCTTTCTATTTTTATTCTTTTTACGATCGGTGAAATAAACATTGCAACTCTTTGACCTTCTGGCTTTGTAAACCCCTGCACCTGTCCCGGTCAAACTCGTTATTATTCCAACCTGAATCCTTCTCTGCCGTTTTCTTCCTGCTCTCCATCCTCCTCCCTTCCATCCTCTTGATTCAAAACTCCATGTGATCCAACACAACCACTGGTGTTGTAGCAAGAGCAGACTGCCACAGCGCAGGAGCCAGAAGAGGCCCAAAGTGGCTGGAGTTACCAGGAACAGGACTATCAGAGCCACAACTGGGACGAGACGGCTGATTGTCAGGAAGACTGGACCGAAGAACAAGGATATGCAGCTCAGCCGTACACTGAGCCCAACTGGGACACGGATGGTCCTGATGTTGGTCAGGGTGGATGGGGGGACGAGGAGGAGGTAGAGTGGAACCCTGAAGGATGGAAACGACTCTTCTGTCCTCCCTGTGGCTGTTCTCTTTATTCCCACCCTCTCTGTCTTTGTTTGGTGAAGCATTCTCAAACACATCCTGACTTTTCTCTCCATTTCTTTTTAACAGACTCCAGCAACCAACAGCTCCAACGGTGAACTTCCTCCAGGGTTCCTCTACAAGGTCAATCCACTTCTGTACTTAGAGTAGACATGGGTCTACCTTTGGTTTTAATGAAGTTCCGTTTGTCCTCCAGGTGAAAGCGGTACACGAGTACACGTCTACGGACAACGACGAGCTGGAGCTGAACATCGGAGACATTGTGCTGGTTTTGGCTTTTGAAAACCCAGACGAACAGGTCAGAGTTTATTTTTGATTTTTGTAAGACTGAGGTGACATTCTTTCAAGTCACCATCTCATTTGAGTGGTGTCTGTTAGTAGCCTCTGTGTGTTTCTACTTTACTGCAACGATTAGGTTCATTAACCTCAAAATGTTTACCCTGTGGGTTTGTGATGTATCTTGGAGCATTCTGATCTGATTGATGCTTTCTGTCTCTGCAGGACGATGGCTGGCTGCTAGGCGTGAAGGAGTCCCACTGGATGCAGAAGAAAGACATTTCAGCCAAAGGTGTTTTCCCTGAAAACTTCACTCAGAAGGTTTGACGCGGTCATCATTTTAACCCAGAGGTGTGAACTGAAAGACAAAATCTTGTTTGAAACAAAATGAAGGAAAATAGTGCCTGTAAGTGAAAAATCCAAGCGACTCATTTTACCGTGACGTTTTAGTCAACTTGTGAACCCAGAATAAAATATTTTGTTTTGATTTGTCCTTCGAAAACAAAACCCACGTTTTCACATGTTTGTGTTTTGCATGTAAGTCAGCCATGCATGTAAAATGTACTGAATATCAAACTGTTTTCTGTTGTGTATCATCTTTTTTAATTACCGTTTTTGGAACAGTTCCTTGCATGAAGTATTTACAAGATCCACTGCAACACCAGGTGACCGTCTAACGAAACTGTGACTGTCTGAAAACTGCAGTTGTCCCGGTACGCAGCCGAGTGGAACGCCACATCCATCAGCACAGTTTTCAAGAATCTGCTAAGACTTATTAAAAGGAAGTAATGCTTCTTGTAGGTTTATCAAAGGGAACAGTAGATTGTTTTTTTTTTTTTCTAGCTCTGATCATTTTGATGACAACTTGATATGTGGCTTAAATTTTCTAATGTGCAGGTGGTTTTATTACTTCTCAGCTTTTCATTGAAGAATAAAACTATAATCCTTCTACTGGAACTACTTTTATCTGTGGAACTGCTACTTTTTGGCACATGATAAAACTCTAAGATGTGATTTTATAATGTGTCAGGACCTTTAGTCCTCTGCTGCATGAGGCTGGATCAGTACTTCTCCTTTTTATGTGTTTTCAAATTAAAATTACATTTTGACTCTAAACTTTGAGTTTAAACTGAAGACATTTTTTTTTTACTTTTATGAGAACCACAAAAAAGAAACTGATCCATGTGGAACGTTAATTAACAATTTAGTGTCATTAAAAGGTAAATGAAACAGCATCTGTGAGTTTTTTTCATTCTGAAACTATAAGGATTCTATTTGGATGCTAACATTTACATTTGTACTTTTAGTTTGTGTGTTTTTATATTCTTGTGTATAATTTAATTTGGCTACATTGGCATCTAATTTAGTTTAGAATGATACTCCATTAAAAGCTGCACTTTTTTCAAATTTTTTTTAGTTTAGTCCTGTGGTAAATGTGTAAATTGACTAATCCAGTTAAAAGCCAAAGTCATTTTTGAAGTGGTGTGGTTTAAGTAGGAAGTGCTGATGACAAGTGAGAAGCCACCTATTCAGGGCTGTAGTAACAGCTTGTCTGCCAGAGGGTGGAAAAATTACTGCAAAAAAAAATGAACTCACCATTAAATACAAAATGCACCTTTAATGTCTAGGAATGCACCAGACAGCTGCATGAAACAAACTGTACTGAAAGGTATTTTATTTCATAGACCAATACCAATTTCATCTTTAATCAGTCCAAACACATTATCCTTTAAACCCATACTAAAGCTAACTGAACCATAAAGCTGTTTAGATTCTTGCTTGTATTTGAACAAGTTTAACTTTGTCCCAGGACTATTTTTATTCATAGACCGGAAACAAAATCCCTGATTTGAAAAAAGGATTTTAATGTTAGCTAACGCGCTAAACCAGCAGTATGTTGATGCTGAAGATCCTAATGTAGCATCAGAAAGAATTCTACACAATATAAATTTTGATCAGACTAAAGGTACAAGTTGAAACAAATATGTTTTTGCAATATTTTAGATCCAGAGGAATGTTAATCATTTAATACCTGCTCTTTGGGTTGTGCCAAATCCATTTGAGATCCAAATAGTGAATGTTTCTGGTTCCTTCCCACGGTAATCAGAACGTGTACACCCGACCCATTTTTCTATTGATATAAATTAAAGTGTATCTAAAAAAAAATTTACCTTTTCACATGTCAGTTACTGAATAAACCTTTATATGATGATTAAGTTAAACTTGAACAAAAGTCAATCTGATATTTATTTAGTTTCAGGGTTTTACAGAAATGTAACATGATACATCCCAATGTTTCACATGATTTATCTGGACAGTTAACAGAAACAGTGAATCTTCACACCATCCTGTACTGTAACCTGCTTTTACCTAGAACTAGATAAACAGAGTTGCAGAGGTTACAGCTAAACTTCCAACTGCATGTCGATTAACCAGGACATATCACTTTGCCCTCTGGTCTGCGCCTTTCTAACTTCTCAAACTTGTGAAAAAACGTACATTTTAAAGAATGAGGTGCACAAAAAACAAACATTTAAAAAACAAACATTCAAACAATGAAGGTGAAGATCAGACTTCCATTACATGTTTCAACAGCACAGAAACTCATTCACAAACAAGGAGACAGAAAACTACAAGACTTTAGTACTCCTCCTCTCCCTCATCTTCCTCCCCAACGCTGTCAGTGCCCACCTCCTCGTAGTCCTTCTCTAGGGCAGCCATGTCCTCCCTGGCCTCGGAGAACTCGCCCTCCTCCATCCCCTCACCTACGTACCAGTGGACGAAGGCCCTCTTGGCGTACATCAAGTCGAACTTGTGGTCAAGTCGGGCCCAGGCCTCAGCGATGGCGGTTGTGTTGCTCAGCATGCACACAGCTCTCTGCACCTTGGCGAGGTCTCCTCCAGGAACCACAGTGGGAGGCTGGTAGTTGATTCCCACCTTGAAGCCAGTGGGACACCAGTCCACAAACTGGATGCTGCGTTTGGTCTTGATGGTGGCGATGGCAGAGTTGACATCTTTGGGGACAACGTCTCCTCTGTACAGGAGGCAGCAGGCCATGTATTTACCATGACGTGGGTCACACTTCACCATCTGATTGGCTGGCTCGAAGCAGGCACTGGTGATGTCAGCCACTGACAGCTGCTCGTGATAGGCCTTCTCTGCTGAGATAACAGGGGCGTAGGTGGCCAGGGGGAAGTGGATACGCGGGTAGGGCACCAGGTTGGTCTGGAACTCTGTCAGGTCCACATTCAAGGCTCCATCAAAGCGCAGGGAGGCAGTGATGGAGGACACGATTTGTCCAATCAGCCTGTTCAGGTTGGTGTAGGTGGGACGCTCGATGTCCAGGTTCCTGCGGCAGATGTCATAGATGGCCTCATTGTCCACCATGAAGGCACAGTCGGAGTGCTCCAGGGTGGTGTGGGTGGTCAGGATGGAGTTGTAAGGCTCCACCACAGCCGTGGACACCTGAGGAGCCGGATAAACTGCAAACTCCAACTTGGACTTCTTGCCGTAGTCAACGGACAGCCGCTCCATCAGCAGAGAGGTGAAGCCAGAACCAGTTCCCCCGCCAAAGGAATGGAAGATGAGGAAACCCTGTAGACCGGTGCACTGGTCGGCCTTAACAGGACAGAGTTTCATGTTAAATATGACTCAAAATGTAACCACAAAGAATCAAAAGAAATAAAATTAAATTTACCAGTTTACGGGTGCGGTCCAAAACCAGGTCAATGATCTCCTTCCCGATGGTGTAGTGACCACGGGCGTAGTTGTTTGCGGCATCTTCCTTTCCAGTGATGAGCTGTTCTGGGTGGAAGAGCTGCCGGTAGGTTCCTGTACGAACTTCATCTGAGAAACAAGAATCAGACTTTAGTTAACAGATTTTTGAAAAAACTATGATAGAGCATAATTGTCTTTAGTCTAAAATGTGACCACATGAGCACTAAATCAGTGATCTTACCTATGACAGTTGGCTCCAGATCCACAAAGATGGCTCTGGGAACATGCTTCCCTGACCCGGTCTCACTAAAGAAGGTGTTGAAGGAGTCATCTCCTCCCCCAACACTCTTGTCGCTAGGCATTTGCCCATCGGGCTGTATTCCGTGCTCCAGGCAGTAGAGCTCCCAGCATGCGTTGCCCATCTGGACTCCGGCCTGGCCGACATGAATAGAGATGCACTCACGCTGTGGGACAGAAAACAGACATGAGTTTAATGATTATGGACCTAGTCAACAAATTTGCACTCTTTCAGTGAAAAAAAAAAAGTTTAACTTCGACGTAAAAAATGTACTTTTTTACCAACAAAGCACAGAGTAAAAACTACACGTGACGCTAAAGTAATGGAATGCAGCCCTACCTGGAACACGTCAAAATGTCCGCCGGTAAACAGGCCTTTTTTTAACCTCATCTACTACTCCAGTTATTAAACATTTAAACAGTTTCTGGGAGTAATTTACTCGAAATACGTTTTTAAGTTCGAGTTACCTAAAGTTCTAGTTTTAAAACTGATGACGGGATGTTCCTTTAAGACACCACGAGGCGCAAATTCTGCCCGGCTTAAAACTCTATATGATGAATAAGTCAAGTCACATGGAGGGTTACTCCTCGAGGGGAAATCAGAGCCACTCAGGAGGGAAAGTTTAAATACGAACACGGTCGACAGGGCAGAGGCGAGCGGCAGATAACCGCCCTGCCCCCAATGGCCGGGCCCGAAGTTAAGCTAAAACTTGAAAATTACCGCTTAACGGTTCGATTCGGTTCAACTACTAACAGAAAAAACCCCACTAAAGAATCTAACCATCAATTATAATACTTTAACTCACTGAAGCGGTAAAAAATACCGAATGTTTTAAAGCGGTAAAACTTAATTTTTAACTGCGCCAGTTTACCTACGAATGACTGGTTGATACGTTTAACATGGAAAATAAATGGGTAAAATGGGTACAAAAGTTCGGTTGGTCCTACCAGCACCTCTTAAAAGACGTTTATTTAAGTCAAACACAACTTTTTAAAAATGTTCCCGCGTTTTACTCACCATTTTCAGCAGTTATTTATCCCTCTGACCGACGTTAAAGTATCGCGTTTGGGAAGCGCTGTGTCACGGCGGAAAGCAGCCTATTGTATTTATAGCCTTACAAGGAGGCGGGGCTAGTAAACGTTAGGCTTCAGTTTCGGCGGGAGCCAATGGGAAGCTCCAGTTTAAAAACACAACTTTTTTTTCAAAAACGAAAAACTTTATTTGCAAAACGTGTGTTCACGCATCAGGAACGCAGCAACAAATCAATTAAGTGCAATGTTCTGGAACTAAAACTACATAAAAAGGAAACAATTAATAATGTATCTTTATTACAAATGTTTGGCACAAAGTTACTAATGTAAAAAAAGGATCATGGGCAGTCAATGATCAAAATTTTACACTTATACATTTTACACTTATTTTAAGAGGAGGATCATTTAAGGATTCTTTTGTAACCTTAAAATTCTTAACACATTTAGCCCTACATGTAGAAAAATATTTTTTTTGTTTGGATGTGGAGTAAAACTATGGAACAGACTGAATGTTGAAGCAAACAAAGCAGTTAAAAACGGAATAAACAAGAAAAGAGAATCATGTCAAATAAAGATGAAGGGGATGTCTGAATTAAAGTAAACAAGATACAACTCAACACCACATGCTGTAGATTCCTCTCTTAATAAATACAATTACGTTATTAAAAGGTAATATAAATAAAATATTTTTTATTTATAAAATTATTATGTAAATTCTTTATAAAAATGTTACCAACATAAGTTTGTAATTTCTAATCAAACGTGTCAGATTTCAGTGATTGGTTCAAGACTAATAATAACCCAATACGGTTAATAAACAAAATGGCTTAGTAAATAAAATCCGGTTATTAAAATTTTTTTAAAAATATACTTATTTATAAAATTTTAGCAACATAGATTTGTAATTTTTAATCAAATACGTTGGATATAAAGTATTAGTTATTAGTTCCAAGACTAATAAACACCCATGGAGAGAAAGGATTTTGTCGCCCTCTAGCGGATGTGAGCTGTTACTACAGCCATCTTAATTGTCTCTTGAAGCTTTTCAGGCTTTGATTTGATGTTTGGCTGATAAAATCTAAATGAAATGAATCCTGGGGAACTCAGAACTTGTAGAACCACAGTCTAGTTCCTGAAAATGTGACTAACCTAATTAGCGTTTATAATTTACAGCTGTAATGTACCACATCAGGAAGTCACAGAAGTCAGAGCTGTTGCAACACTTAAACACAGGTTTATTTGAAGGTCTCACAGATACAAAATAGCTTTTTTTTGTTTTATTTTCCATCTTGCTTGAGGTAAACAACAACATACCCAGAGACTGAAAGAGGTAAGAGTGGCACACAGGAGGGGACAGAGGCTCTTCTGCTGCTTTTAAACACGAAGACAGAGAATTTAGCGAAGATGCAGATACCAGATGTGTTTATGTGACGTCCTGTTGCTTTAATATTCAAATATTTAATTTTTCTGACAGAGTCCAAACAAAAAGCATATTTTCTACAGACTGCAGTCACACGAGGGTCAGAGCATGGCTACAGAAATAAAACCACGTCATCATGGTGCATTCACATGCAGTTTGGAGAAACATCCTGAAGCAGTCTAACCCTAACGTTGGTTTAGAAGTGCAGTGTGAGGGGAAGGTCTGAGCGCCTGAGTCGTAG
>SSNS01000429.1:145798-160798 GCA_006937985.1 Aphyosemion australe
GGTCCAAAACCAGGTCAATGATCTCCTTCCCGATGGTGTAGTGACCACGGGCGTAGTTGTTTGCGGCATCTTCCTTTCCAGTGATGAGCTGTTCTGGGTGGAAGAGCTGCCGGTAGGTTCCTGTACGAACTTCATCTGAGAAACAAGAATCAGACTTTAGTTAACAGATTTTTGAAAAAACTATGATAGAGCATAATTGTCTTTAGTCTAAAATGTGACCACATGAGCACTAAAGCAGTGATCTTACCTATGACAGTTGGCTCCAGATCCACAAAGATGGCTCTGGGAACATGCTTCCCTGACCCGGTCTCACTAAAGAAGGTGTTGAAGGAGTCATCTCCTCCCCCAACACTCTTGTCGCTAGGCATTTGCCCATCGGGCTGTATTCCGTGCTCCAGGCAGTAGAGCTCCCAGCATGCGTTGCCCATCTGGACTCCGGCCTGGCCGACATGAATAGAGATGCACTCACGCTGTGGGACAGAAAACAGACATGAGTTTAATGATTATGGACCTAGTCAACAAATTTGCACTCTTTCAGTGAAAAAAAAAGTTTAACTTCGACGTAAAAATGTACTTTTTTACCAACAAAGCACAGAGTAAAAACTACACGTGACGCTAAAGTAATGGAATGCAGCCCTACCTGGAACACGTCAAAATGTCCGCCGGTAAACAGGCCTTTTTTTAACCTCATCTACCACTCCAGTTATTAAACATTTAAACAGTTTCTGGGAGTTATTTACTCGAAATAAGTTTTTAAGTTCGAGTTTACCTAAAGTTCTAGTTTTAAAACTGATGACGGGATGTTCCTTTAAGACACCACGAGGCGAAAATTCTGCCCGGCTTAAAACTCTATATGATGAATAAGTCAAGTCACATGGAGGGTTACTCCTCGAGGAGTTGAGGGGAAATCAGAGCCACTCAGGAGGGAAAGTTTAAATACGAACAAGGTCGACAGGGCAGAGGCGAGCGGCAGATAACCGCCCTGCCCCCAATGGCCGGGCCCGAAGTTAAGCTAAAACTTGAAAATTACCGCTTAACGGTTCGATTCGGTTCAACTACTACCAGAAAAAAACCCACTAAAGAATCTAACCATCAATTATAATACTTTAACTCATTGAAGCGGTAAAAAATACCGAATGTTTTAAAGCGGTAAAACTTAATTTTTAACTGCGCCAGTTTACCTACGAATGACTGGTTGATACGTTTAACATGGAAAATAAATGGGTTAAATGGGTACAAAAGTTCGGTTGGTCCTACCAGCACCTCTTAAAAGACGTTTATTTAAGTCAAACACAACTTTTTAAAAATGTTCCCGCGTTTTACTCACCATTTTCAGCAGTTATTTATCCCTCTGACCGACGTTAAAGTATCGCGTTTGGGAAGCGCTGTGTGACGGCGGAAAGCAGCCTATTGTATTTATAGCCTTACAAGGAGGCGGGGCTAGTAAACGTTAGGCTTCAGTTTCGGCGGGAGCCAATGGGAAGCTCCAGTTTAAAAACACAACTTTTTTTTCAAAAACGAAAAACTTTATTTGCAAAACGTGTGTTCACGCATCAGGAACGCAGCAACAAATCAATTAAGTGCAATGTTCTGGAACTAAAACTACATAAAAAGGAAACAATTAATAATGTATCTTTATTACAAATGTTTGGCACAAAGTTACTAATGTAAAAAAAAGGATCATGGGCAGTCAATGATCAAAATTTTACACTTACACTTATTTTAAGAGGAGGATCATTTAAGGATTCTTTTGTAACCTTAAAATTATTAACACATTTAGCCCTACATGTAGAAAAATATTTTTTGTTTGGATGTGGAGTAAAACTATGGAACAGACTGAATGTTGAAGCAAACAAAGCAGTTAAAAACGGAATAAACAAGAAAAGAGAATCATGTCAAATAAAGATGAAGGGGATGTCTGAATTAAAGTAAACAAGATGCAACTCAACACTACATGCTGTAGATTCCTCTCTTAATAAATACAATTACGTTATTAAACAACATAAGTTTGTAATTTCTAATCAAACATGTCAGATTTCAGTGATTGGTTCAAGACTAATAATAACCCAATACGGTTAATAAACATAATGGCTTAGTAAATAAAATCAGGTTATTAATTTTTTTTAAAAATATACTTATTTATAAAATTTTAGCAACATAGATTTGTAATTTTTAATCAAATACGTTGGATATAAAGTATTAGTTATTAGTTCCAAGACTAATAAACACCCATGGAGAGAAAGGATTTTGTCGCCCTCTAGCGGATGTGAGCGGTTACTACAGCCCTCTTAATTGTCTCTTGAAGCTTTTCAGGCTTTGATTTGATGTTTGGCTGATAAAACAACTGTAATGTACCACATCAGGAAGTCACAGAAGTCAGAGCTGTTGCAACACTTAAACACAGGTTTATTTGAAGGTCTCACAGATACAAAATAGCTTTTTTTTGTTTTATTTTCCATCTTGCTTGAGGTAAACAACAACATACCCAGAGACTGAAAGAGGTAAGAGTGGCACACAGGAGGGGACAGAGGCTCTTCTGCTGCTTTTAAACACGAAGACAGAGAATTTAGCGAAGATGCAGATACCAGATGTGTTTATGTGACGTCCTGTTGCTTTAATATTCAAATATTTAATTTTTCTGACAGAGTCCAAACAAAAAGCATATTTTCTACAGACTGCAGTCACACGAGGGTCAGAGCATGGCTACAGAAATAAAACCACGTCATCATGGTGCATTCACATGCAGTTTGGAGAAACATCCTGAAGCAGTCTAACCCTAACGTTGGTTTAGAAGTGCAGTGTGAGGGGAAGGTCTGAGCGCCTGAGTCGTAGTGGAGAAGTTCAGTCCGTCTAACTGAAGGCTGGTCTGGATTCTACTGGTCTCACTGGGGCAGAGCTTTGAGGATGGCGTTCACCTCTTCAGCAACTGCTGTCAGAGCAAACTCAAACTGGTCCTGAAGCGAGAAGCAAAGAGACCACTGTGGGTTGTTTTATTTTTTTATGAAACCTTGGGAAAGAATTTCTGACCAAATATTTGTCAAAGTTCAAACCCAGGCTTGGTTCTGTGTACTAAACCATCTGACTAGTAAGTCTGGTCCAAACCCACCTTGGTGCGCACCATCCCAGGCCTCTGGTCTCTGATGTGCTCCAGCGTTGCAGCGATGTCGATCTCTTTCACGCCTGCAGGTAAATAGACTTGGATCACAACAACTGACTGAATATTCATCTGAACAATGACACAAAACATCAGGGAGCACAAATGTTTCACCTTTAGCCATTCGATTCAGAACCATGTCAATCAGAATGTAGGTCCCAGTCCTGCCGGTACCATCGCTATGGAAACACAAGACCCAAAGCTTAACCTGATGTTTGAAACATCACTAACACTAAAACACAATGTTTAGTGTAGAAAAGCAGATACACATTAAAAAAGCAGTAAAAGAAAGAGCAATAATCAAAATTAGTTCCATCATCAAACTCTGACCCGAGGTGACCTTTAGTCACCCAATCATAAACAGAAGTTAATAAAATGAAGCAGAAGAAGGTGTTTGATTGAACACTGTAACTTCAGGAGATGTGATGTTTCACCTGCAGTGTACGATGATGGGGCAGGATCGTCCTCGGTAGCATTTATTCACCTTCCTGTGAGGCAAACAAAATAAGATTCCTCAAAATAAACACAGTGAAAGAAAGAAATACTACAGGAAGGTTTATTTGTTTAGTCTTTAGTCTAAGAATGAATCAGAGTCATATTGCAAAATTAATGTCAAGTGATAAAAAAAGACAATTGGTTATCTACAACTTGAGCTAAAAATTACAGGAATTGTCAGTTTCAACTCAAGGTGTTTAAAAATATATAATTAAATCAAAATTATTATATTTTTTGTTCTAAATCAAATGAATCATCATCAGTTATATTGGTTATGATCATCTAAGAAACCCTCAGAAGCAGGTTTATATCAGGATGCTTCCTGTGCAGCATGCAGTACCTGCGGAAGTCCAGCAGGGGGCGCGTGGAGGTTGGGATGCCCTGAGCAGGCCAGCTCAGGAAGTGGAACTGCGTGAGCGTGCGTGTCTCCTGCGTCTGCACGTTCTTCAGGTAGAAACTGCGCACCAGGAAGTCATTACACCAGATGTGTTCTGACACCAGGTTCACCTGAAAAAGGAAAAATAACATAATCATATCTGCAGACTCAGAGTCACACTCACACACCGCATGCATGCACACACACACCTCATAGATGTGGTAGAGGGATGAGCCTTCATCAGGCCAGTAGCGGTCACACTGTTTCTCCCCATCTTCCACCAGAGCGGTCATCATCACGATCACGGTGCAGCCGTTCTCCCACACCATCTACACAACATGAGTAGAAAAACTGATGATAATGACGTGTCTCCCTGGACTGGGATGAACACACACTCGCATCAGCTGGTGCTGCGACTGACTGACCTGCCAGAAGTCAGAGATGGTGTGGGACAGGGGACCCTGAGTGGCAATGTAGGCTGGCATCCGAGGGTCGTGCTCAATCTGCAGGATGGACCACAAGGAGATGACTTTTATTTAATAAACACAACCAGAAAGATCCCGTTTTCTTCCTGGGACCATCAGATTCATGACACTGAACTCTCACTCATCAGCTCTACTGTTTCTATGGTAACGAATAGACTCACAATGGTGCTGGCGTTGATGTAGTCAGAGCGTGATGGGTTAATCTCTGCTTTCAGCTTCACCCTTGAGTGGTCGTCTGCAGGAACAAGACAACATCAAAGACCAGTTTCCATGGGTGTTATGGAGTTATCCCATCATCATAATCTCAACGTTATTCTGACCTGTGTTTTTCTTCATTTATCTGATGGTTATACTGGAAACTTTATTAAGTTTGGGCTGTTAAAGCTCTAGTTCACACATCTCTAGTATAAATGAATGCCTTGTGGGTCGATCTGTGTGGAAAAGGAGCTCTGGCGCTCCTGTTTCAGGAAGTACAATTTGGAGTTGTTGCACAGTATTATTCCTGATATTCAGACATCTCGTCTCTGATTGGCTAACAGCAACATGACTCTACCACTGATTCTGTTTTCTCTGCATCGTTGAGGTTTTATCTCCACAAATAACACAAGCCTGAAGGAGATCTGCTGTGTGGTGAAGTTGCTAATGCTAACGGTTAGCTTCTACTTGTTGAGACGTTATCTGGATTTGTACTTCTGGTTATTTTCATTTCTTTCTCTATATTATCTCTGGAACTTCTGATCATTTTAATAATTATATATAATAACACTTCCCGATTTTTGAGGGACCAGAAAGTGTTTAGGACATTAAATGCTGCATTTAAAGCTCTGCAGTGTGAGGTCTGAGTCTCTGGCTGTTTATAATGAACTCCATGTAATGAAGTAAATGTTCTGAATTGTGCTGAACTCTGAGGCTTAAGTGATGCTAACACAGAGATGAGACTCACAGGGAACAGAGTCGCTGCAGCGGTTCTTCTTGCCGTTGGCGTCGCTCTGAGCCACAGACACAGAACTGGGCTCAGCCTGGTAGGAACACAGAGCCTCCCATTCCTTCATCAGACGGTCCTTGTTCCTCAGGTGGTCCTCCATGTATGCCTCAATCAGGAGAAATTACAGGAAGTGATTTTAGAATCAAATCAGCTTTTATTCAGGTTTCTAACAGCGTCAGGAACTGACCAGGATCATGTGACCTGTGGAGATGTCCATGTTGGCCTGGGCTGGTTCCTCGCACCAGGATGGAGTGCTGCTGTGGGAACTAGGGCTGGGCTGGGCTCCGTCACTGAACTGGGACGACACGCTGCTCACCCTGGAGTCAGCCCCTCCACCTCCTGCTGCTCCTCCTGACCCCGCCCCGACACCTCCACTTCCACCGCTTCCTCCACTGGCTCCTCCCACTGCACCCAGAGCAGCAGCCTCCATACGCCCAAAGGCACCTTTGGAGGCCATGTGCTGGCGACACAAGTCCTGGTGAGCCAGTTGGCATCAGTCAAGTTTAGGTTTATAAATGTCTTTATCTTTTATCTATTTTAAGCAGATCTAAACTCCTCACCTGGTACTCCTGGTGGCTGAAGCCACCTCCCTCTGGTCCCAGGCCCAGCTTCTTCGCCGCCAGCCGGTGAGCATGGTGACGTAGGCAGGCAATGGTCATGGCCGCCACCAGGATGCCGCCAATGCAGGCCATCGCCACCAGTGTGGCAAACACCCAGCTGGAGCCAGGCTGGACTCTGGTTGCCAGGGGCAACGACTTGCCCTCATTAACCTGTGAGACATGAGCAGAAAAGAAAAGGACCAGATCCATCAGCATCAGGATTAAAGTCTGACCTGTTTTAGGTTTTTAATTCTCCGTCACCTGCTCGGCTCCACTCTGCAGGACCTTTAGACCCGTCTCTGACTCCAGGAAGTTCTTCTCTGCTACTGCAAACATCAAACACATCAGGAACATGCTTAGATGTTTCCCAGCTGTGGCTGCAATGTAGCTCATCACTGTCAGTGGGTGAATGACTTCAGTGCTTTCAAGTCCTCTGGCTCAGAAAGGTGCCATACAAGTGCAGGTCCTTCACATTATCTAAAAATTGCTAAAAGGCTTTCATCTTTCCTTTAGTCAAACATCAGATCTGAGCTCCTCAGGACTACATCCATCAGAACCAAACTGCAGCCATTACCTGCTTTGCCAGCTACGTCTGCAGCCGACAGGTTCTTGGAGTTTGGTCGGATCCGGAATGTGACAGAAGGTCCAACGACGCTGCAGAGGAGGAAAGAGATCAGAGACAAATGGTGAGTCTCAGATAAACAATATAATCAAAACCTAAAGATACTCTTCATCTTCTTTTTCATAAAACAACAGCTCCACTTTGCTGCAAAGTGGAGCCGGCACCAGGGAGCCTTTGGTCATTCATTAGTGGTCAGCCTGTGGCGGTAATGTGGTGCAAAAGATTACACAAAGGCGAGGGTGGTGTCCGCGCTGTCACAGACATCCTTTTAGCTGCTTTTTTTTTCCCGACTGAAGCCACACCCCTGAAGTATTTTCCAGGAGTCGCTCCAAAAGGTGAACTGTCTGGTGATCTGTGCTGCAGCTCTAATGGCCAGAAGCTCCCGGATCTCTGCATCGCTCCAGTTTTCCATCTCAGCTGATAATGTTTACAAATGCAAAGGGACTCCCCACGTTTACTTGCATTTTAAATGCCGTTGTCGGCGGGGCTTGGCGGACATTTCACACGTGATCATGACATCACTCTATTGCATGAAGCACGGTGCATTCAAAGGACACACCGTTGTATTACCCTGATACACTGCCACGGTGTGTCTTTTGAAACCGGCTCCAGTTAAATCAGTTTTTTTTTTGTTTATTGCGTCACGTCTGGAATGCTGCTGCTGACCATTGACCTACCTGATGTTGATGATTGAACCAGAGGAGAGGCCGATCCTCTCTGACATCAGCTCCAGCAATCGCACCCCATCATTCAAACTCAAGGGGCTGCGATGACAAAACACACACACACACACACACACACACACACGCACACACAAACACAGAGAGACACAGACAGACAGTTCTCCTGATTGGCTGATGAAACAGGAATTTGAAGTGGTCTTACCTCTGATTGGTGACAATGTATCCAAACTCCTTTGCTTGTTCTGTCTCTTTCTGTCCTCCTCTGTCCTGATTGGCTGTCTCAACTGGAGTCATCTCCTTTGATCCTCCATCAGGTTTGGCAGCAGGGGGCGGAGCCTCATCAAATCCAGTTTTATAGGCCATTGAACTCTCTGTGCCCTGATGGATGGAGACAAAGGTGACGCGCGTCTATGAAACAACCGATTTGGCTGTCGGTGGACTTGTTTAAAGAACAAATACCAGAGGTTCGGAAGGTTTAAATCATAAAGTTTAGTTTACTTTAAAAAGTTCGAAGAAGCTCAGCAGATCAAAATCTATTTGAATTTGAAGACGTCTGCATTTGAAACATATTTTGGTAAAAAAAAATATATGAACTCAGAATCCAGTAATCTTTGGTAGAAGCAAACAGAAACCACCTCAGAGCTGCAGGCTGCAGACCTTGGTTTACAACAGGAGAATCCACTAGATAATAAATAAATTAAACCATACTGGTCTTAACTCAATAAAGCTTTGAAAGTGTCTATCTCTGTGATTCAGCACAACAAAATCCCATCTGACTCACTAAACTGTTATTTTAGAGACGTCCTCACCTTCTTCAAGGCTGTGTTGTCCTCAGACTTATCTGATAAACAAACAAACAAAATCATTTATGACACCTGACTATAAATATATTTAGAACACTCAAAGAGCTCGATTTAAGCTCTAAAGCAGAAAAGTTTCTGCAGCTCTGTCTGACAAACCTTTGTTCTGTTTGGAGGCGTAGGAGTTCTGCAGCTGCTTCAGAGCTGCTGGCAGCTCGTCCTTCTGCTCCGGAGACAGATCCTTCATGTCCAGGCCGTAGTGGTCGGCCAGCAGAGCGAGTCTCTGCAGAGAGCGCTCTGAAAACACAACATGCAGCAGCCTTAAGAGCAAACAGCCACTTCACGTGCAAATAGTTCTAGTGCGGTTATTGTTGAATCATGTTGGCTTTTGTCTCCCAGGCAAAAAAAAGTAGAAAAGTGATAAATAGATTTGTCTAAAAGAAAATGTTTTTAAGATATAAAGAAAAACGGATTAAAAAAACGAATATTGCGAAATTAGAAACAATAATAATAATTTTAATAAATTGGATTTTCTCCTCAAGGCACTCAAAGCGAGTCACAAAGAACCCATTCTTCATTCACACTCTGGTGGTGAATCAGTCAGTAGTCACAGATGTCCTTGGCAGTGTGACACAGAGAACCTGAGATTTTACTAGACCGCTTTGCTTTTTATGTAAATAAAACTGAAAATTACACAAATATACAGTCAAAAGGAACGTGAGATAAAACAGTTAGAAGGGGTGATTATATTTTACATAAAGTCTCCAGAACAGAAAATTTGAATGTAAATTAAACTAAAAACTAAAAAAACAAAACACCAAAACTGACCCAAAGGAACAAAAGTAACACAAACGTAAAATCCTGAACAAATAAAAACCATAAAGCACTGAGATGCAGGCAAAAACAACTCGATATGAGTACTAATAAAGGCTGTTACCGTTACACTACTTACAAATAATTTGAAATTGTTTTATTTTCATTAGAAATTTTTCTGCAAACTGTTCACTTTTTCAGTATATTATGCTTTTCTAGACCTAACAGAATCACTCTCAGAAGAATATCTGACACAAGACAGCAGCACTAATCACAGTTTCAGGGCACCAACATAAACAAAGCCCATCTAAGTGTTTACCAGTTAAAACTGGCCTCAAACCCTCAATACCCCAATTTAATCTGGTTACTTTGTTCTTGTTCTTCTATTTTATGTTGCTTGGATTTATGCAGTTTACTCAAATATTTGCTCTCTGACCCTTTGCGCATGAAATCACGCTACTCATGGGAACGCCTCTTTCACCATGTTGGATGTGAAAGTCCCAGTGGTAATAGATAGAGTGAGAACAGCAGGGGGCCCAAAACAGAGCCCTGGGGAACACCCCACCTAAGATCAGCATCTCTTGATCTCTTGAGATGAGGGTGTAAACCCAACTTGTCTTTATATTGAATAACTTTGATGAAGGCAAAAGACGGGGATGGACAGCAGCACTCAAAGTGGATTTTCAGCAAACACTTTTTAGTGTCTACTTCTACTGGAACACCCTGTGTGTCCCCCTGCACAGATTCCCAAATGACTCCTGGTGCCTCTTTTAACTTTGTTCCGTTTACTGTAGAGCAAGTGCATAAAATTATTAGAACTCTGGATCCCAGAAAACCCTCTGGCCCAGACATGATTGAACCCAATTTTTTGAAAATGGCTGCTGATTTCATTGCAGAACCTCTTACAGTTCTTTTTAACCTTTCTATCAAAAACAAACAAATACCATCAGTTTGGAAGTCTGCTTTTGTGACTCCTTTACTAAAAGGTGGTGACCCAGCTCTATTAACAAATTACAGACCAATATCTAATCTGTGTGTCCAGGCAAAAATTCTAGAGACCCTAGTAAGTGAACAATTGAAAGACTTTTTATATTCAAATGACCTTCTCTCAAGTCTGCAATCAGGTTTCAGAAAAAAGCACAGCACCATCACTGCAGCCACAAAGGTGATCAATGACATTCTTGTTGCTCTGGATAAAAAGCAGTACTGTGCCTCACTTTTTATTGATCTGTCAAAAGCCTTTGACACTGTAGACCATGCTGTTTTAAAACATAAGCTTCCTTGTTTGGGATTGTCTGAACATGCGATCTCATGGTTCACTGACTACTTGAAGGACAGAACTCAATGTGTTAAATGTGATGGGTTGTCCTCTGAATTTTTGAGTATCCACAAGGGAGTACCACAGGGTTCGGTTTTGGGACCCCTCTTGTTCATTATGTATATTAATAACATAGGACAAAATGTGTCGGATGCTAATATGCACTTTTACGCTGATGACACAATCATTTACTGTTTTGGAACATCTCCCACTAAAGCTGTTGAATTCTTACAGAAAGCTTTTAATGAGGTCCAACAAACACTTCTGCAGTTAAAATTGGTCCTCAATGCTGACAAAACTAAACTAATGTTGTTTTCAAACTCTAAAAAAAGACCTGTAAGTATGCCCCCAGTGACCACTCTGGAGGGAAATATCATAGAGGTGGTCCACACATACACATACCTTGGTGTCTGGCTCGATGACTCCCTCTCCTTCAAGCCCCATATAGATAATCTTGTGAAGAAACTCAAACTCAGACTGGGTTTCTTTTTTCGAAATAAACTGTGTTTTTCTTTTGAGGCAAAAAAACCGACTAGTTACTGCAACATTTCTGTCTATTCTGGATTATGGAGACCTTTTGTATATGAATGCCTCAGCACAGTGTCTTGGTAAGATTGATGTGGTTTATCATGCCTCACTGAGGTTTATTACTAACTGTAGACCACTGACCCATCATTGTGAATTGTATTCTCGAGTGGGATGGCCTTCTTTGTCCACCAGGAGGTTGGCACATTGGTACACTTTCATTTACAAGGCCATGCTTGGATTACTACCCAACTACATCTGTAACTTAATCTCACTGAGAAGTGTAACTTCTCACAGTCTGCGTGCAAATGATCAGTTGTTACTCTGTGTCCGTTTGCTCGCACTGAACTGGGCAAAAGGGCTTTTGTTCACTCTGCTCCTTCTGCATGGAACAGGCTGCAGGAAAACTGGAAACTAACCGAGCTCATCTCCTTGAATACATTTAAAACCAGACTGAGAGCCCTTGAGACAGATTCCCTGTGTTGTAATTGCCTTCTGTAATTCTGTACATAACATGTCTGTGTAACTGAAAAATATATATATGTTGTAACTGTAACTTTTGCTGCCTCTTGGCCAGGACTCCCTTGAAAATGAGGTTTTTAATCTCAATGGGACCTTCCTGGTTAAATAAAGAATAAATAAATAAATAAAAAATACTTTTGAGTTTAGTGTGAAAATGGTGTTATTTATTTAGCACGATGAGCTTCACCCTTATGATTTATTTATCTCCCCTCAGTGTGAGTAACAGCTGAACCCGGACACCCGGTGAGATCTGGACATCAGCTCCAGTGTAAAGTGAACTCCGTTTATCACATGGTGTTATAAATCCAGCAGGGTGAATTCTGGCAAAGTCAGAAACTTCCTAAAATTATTGAACAGCAGCAGGGAGAACGTAAGCTAACGTCAGTAAGATAGCTAACATTAAACTTTTGTAAATACCGCTCCCTACGAGCCCCACCCAGCTCTGCTATATACTTCCACAAGTGAACTGGGCTTGAACTAGTAGAAGCCAGGCTAAACTGTCAAAACAAAAAAATCTCACCACAAAAAAAAAAGTCACCACTTTTGCCGTCTGTTCAACGCTCCTTGACCACGATCAGTATCCAGTTGTGTAGTATCGGGGCAGTTTTTACAAGTACGAGTACAAAGCAACATGAACCGTATGGTGCCGATACCGATACTGGTATTGGTGCATCCCTTTTAAAAAGTTTAGAGATGGTCTTAATGAGTCTTTAAGAGTCTTAAAGAGAGAAAGTAATGCAAAACGAATGACAATAGAAACACAAAACAATAAAAGCAAAACCAAGGAGATTCCGTTTGTCCCTCATCACTCACCGTCCAGTCCTGACAGGATGTCATACGCTGACTTCGTCTTCTTCTGCTGCTGCTGCTGTGACGGCGGTGGCTTCCTGAGCTGAGTGACCTGGGAAACGTAGTCCTCCCTGTAGTCCAGAGGGAAGTCTAGCTCAGGGAACAAAGATGAGGAAGAAGAGGAGGGGAGGCCTGGAGAAGCTGCTCCCCTGAGACGGGGCAGAGACTGTGAAGAAGAGGAGGACGAGGAAGGAGAGCTGAGGTACAAGGAGACCAGGTCCTGGAGAAGCTGCCGGTCTTGGTCTAGAGTGTTTCCTCTGGATCTGGAAGGGGGGAAAGCTGGATTATCATCCAGAGAGTTGAGGGAGCGCTCCTCTTCATCCTGGAAGCCAAACTGCTGCTGCAGCATCAGAGACAACAGGAAGTGGTCACAGGAGGTAAGCACAACTGGAAAAGACACAACAGGTGTTTACATCCATCCAACAGACTCCTGTTCTACCTTGTGGTAGGTGTATGGGTCCAACAGGGGCGTCTGCATGTGGACCGAGGACCTGGACGGGTCCAGGACCATGTAGTCTAGGTACTGCTGCATCATCTCTGGATCTGCTGGATCTCCAGGACCTAGATCCTTCTGTGGACCATGACCCATGAGCCTGGACAACCTGAGAAATCAAATAGTTCAGGATCTCAAAGCCGTCTTTCAAAAAGACGAGAAAACCAGACTTTTCATACTGTTTGGGTGAATTTTGCTGAAGTCCAGAACCAACGGTGGGAACGTGACTCAGTTCTCGTCCGATGATGGCCTGGGTCACATCGTCCCTCCAGGTCAGGCCTGAAGGTTCAGATGACTCGGTTAAACAGCAGGTGGGGTGGTGGCTCTGCTACTGTGTTCAGACACTCACCCTGCACCATCAGGTCTTTGAGAACTTCCTGCAGCTTGTGCAGAACTGGAACAGACACCTGGTACTGGACAGGCTCCTGGTTTGGAACCTGGCACTGTCCAAACAAACCATCTGCACAGAAACCAACAACACACAAACTCACATAGGAGTAGTTTCTTCTATTAGCACTGAAGCTTTTACTGCTGGTGGTTCCGCTTCCAGGAGAACTTTGTCAACCTGCAGGTGAAACTCATGCACCAAAAACCAAAACACTAAAAGAAAACCCCACTGGTTTGAATCGTTTAAAAAAAAAAACATTCTGAAATGATCCTGGCTGAGAGAAATACAACATCCTCTCTGGATACTTAAACTGGTGTTAAAGTATTCCTGATTCACAACTGGTCCTCTCTGCTGAAGGTAAAACCTTTGATTACTTCCTGGGAACAGCAGCAGACAGAGCCCGACCCGGATCCTTTACAAACGATAACGCTGTTCAGAGAAATGAAACAGAAACGTTTCCTGGAAACAGCAGCGACATGAAAGTCTGTCACCATGGTGTCACAGAGAGATGCTGGAACATTTTCACATGGGTTTTAATTTGATCAGAAGTTATCAGACGTTTTCTTCTCTTGTATTTTTTAGCTGACTGTGTTCTCTAAAACGGCTCTTTTTGATGTCACATACTTAAAATAATTTTATCCAATTCTAGGATAAAAAAAATTACATTTCTGCAAGATAGTTTCTCAGGATCACTCATTTTACACGAACAATCCAAAACACACACACACACACACACACACACACACACACACTGCAGTCCGCAGGCCTTGGTGAGTCATCACCTCCATCTCTCTCCCACCTCTCATCAAACAAACACATGAGGGAGACACACGGTCCTCAGGCGAATGATGTCACTGTTGTCATGGAGATGGACAAAACGGGCTGTGATTGGTCGAGGGGAAGGCCTTGTTTACGTTGGTTGGGTTCTTTTTTTCTCTTTTTCATTCTGTCAATTCATCGCCACTCTCTCCCTTCTATCGTACTGTAACCCCCCTACACACACACACACACACATGCACGCACACACACACTACACTTGTTGAAGTGTAGTGCTCGCATCAATCTATTCATTAAAACTAGACTAAATTTATGTTCCGTTAATTTTTCTGTAGTTATCCACCTTCTAAAGAGTTTTAACTTAAAAATATAGTTTTTTTGGGTGAAGAATAATTATTTAAATAATTAATATAAAATAGATGTTTTGATAATTGGATGCAACTGATTCAAATTTCTTCTATTAACTAAAACGGCTCAGCTTCTATAACCAGAATGTTCTGTTGATCAGAAAACACCTGGTGCACCTGGGTCAGGTGTCATGTTGTGCTGCTATATAACTACATCTAACAACATCCTCTGGATAGAAAACAAACCATCAATAATGCAGCATCTCTGTGCACACACAGACTAACGTCCTCGTCATTTTGATGGACAGGAGGTGGGTCAGAGCTTTCATTTCCTGTGGATCGTTACTAACAAGCCTGGCTTTGTTTCAGATGGCTCTGTGATGTTGCTGGGAGGAGGAGATAGAATCCACTGGCAGGTGAGATGAAGGATCCCGAAGGACCAGGATTCAGGAAAAGTTAAATAAATGTGATTTTGTTAAAAATAATGTTTTTCCTTCATCTTTACAAAATCTGTTCAGGAAATTTAAACCCAAACTGAACATTAGTGCATGATCTTGGCTCAGATTACAGCTCATTTGATTCTGAAACCAGCCAGTCAGCTTCCTCTCTGAGTGACGTTTTTCTGTTTAGTTTGAATCGGGAGTCAAAAACTCACCATCGCTGCACAGCTGACCTCTGGGACAAAGTTTCTTCTCAAACAAACACCCTGCAGACACAAAGGGACACAAATCAATCAACATCAAGCAAATGATTTCAAGAAAACACAAAA
>SSNS01000429.1:166822-231516 GCA_006937985.1 Aphyosemion australe
CACTGGAGCTGGTTTGCGCCAGTGACGCAATTTGGCACCGATGTAAACAGATGAGAAGGAGAAAAACGGAGCAAGAGATCCAGGAGAGTTCAGTGTTTCTCTCCACTTAGAGCTAAACGGATCAGACTACAGGAGTCAAAACAACTTAGTGAGAACGTCAGGTTGATAAAAGAAGAGACACTTATGTAGAGTGAAGGAAAACCTGAAACTTCCTGTTATAAAAATACAGAAACACAACTAAGATGCAAAAACGAAATAAATATTAAGCCACATGAAGCTATTAAACAGAACCACAAACGCGCTCTAAGCTGCTACCCTTAAAGCAACAGGGACTTGGCATCGGGAAGTCGTGATTTACGCGCCGAGCGCACTTCATCAACCACGAAGCGCATCAGTCAAAGCTGGAGCAGAAACACGGACCTTACCGTGTCGGGCGGCCGTGCACAGCCTGCAGGAGGCGGTGAGGAGGAGGCACAGAGCCGCCCAGAACCGCGGAGACCTCATGGTAGATCCGAGATCCACCGAAGAGGAGGAACAGGAGAGAGATGCCGCTGCTGCGCTTTTACCAGCTCTCCATGTCTAAGGATAAGCTGCTGCTGCTGCTGCTGTCAGTGGAGGAGGAGGAGAGAGGAAAGGGGAGGAGAGGAGGGAGTGATGGTGGGAGGGAAAGAGGAGGAGGCGGACAGGGGGAATAAAAGCAGAAGGCAACTACTAAACTACACTGGAGTCACGTGAGGGCATCAATGAGCTGTAAAGCAAAAAAAAAAAAAAAAAACAAGAAGAAAAGAAAAAAAACTGTTACATTAGGTCACATTTACCTCCTGAAACAATAAACTGGGTTAAAGTATCACGTAATAAGTTTCTTTTCTTCTCCCCCTACTGGTGCATAGCTGAACTACAACCCTGCAGAAGCGGCTCACATATTGAGCTAATAAAACTAATGCAGCCAACAACTGATACTAAGTAAGCCATGAAGTAAAAAGGCCCAAAATATGAAATTTTGTGCCGATACCGATATCTAATATTGATATCGCTGTTATGGCCGATAACTGATATTTGCCGATACAGATATAAACACGCTTGTGGAAGTTGGCAAGAAGGAGACGAGAAAAGGTATTTGCAGTCTCACCCTTTTAATCACGAACTTCCACATTCAAGTAAAATACAATAACTTCCTCTTCCGCTACCTCAGGACGACTTCCTGCCAGGATGCTCACACAATTCCTCTAACATCTCCTTCACAATAAGAGTCTGTCCTTCTAGTGTGAGAATATGCATTTAACAGTTCACCACACGCTGACATTTATGCCTCTGAAATCAGCAGATTTTCTATAGACTGAAAATTATGCAAGCTGAATTTTTAATGTCTTGCTTTATTTTTATAAAATGCAAACTAGATTACACACACACACACACACATATATATTAGTCACATGACTAAACAATTACACATCATCACCCTCACCCTCTGAAACAGATACACAAACAGAAACAAGATGGAAAAAGTATTGGTTTTTAATATCAGCCCAGTTTTACTTATCGGACCAATACCAATATGTTAGAAAACGACTAACATCGGCCGATGCTGATATTGATGCCAATATATCGTGCATCCCTAATTTTAGTTATTTGCTTCGCCTCCAAAGACACTATCTTACTTTTACTTCCATGCTCTGACAAACCAACAAAAAAAGCAAACTAACAAAGCTAACTGCTAGCATTTAAATTAACTACCAGCACAGTAAACAGCTACTGCCATAAAGTAGGTGGAGCAGCAGGTAGAGGACCTCCCACTAGTGTCCCTACCCGAAAAAAGAACCTGAAAATAAAATTCAAATCTGAATAAAACAATTTAAAAGTGTAAAAAAAGGATGTAAAAGTGAAAAATAAATCTGAAACTGGTTAAAAAAAAGAACTCATATCCTGTTCTTGCACCAGATTGTGACAGCATATTATATTTGAAATGAGAAACTGAACAACAAAAGATTCAGGGCCATAAATAATTCTCCGTCAGGTAACATTTGTAATGGTAACAATCCATCAAAGACCTGAACCTGAGAGATGCTTCATCCTTCAGTACATCACCTGAAACATGTGCAGTCCTGGAAAGTATCTATCATTTATTATGACCCCAAACACGTAACACCACCTGATGAATCCGTGTCAGACTGGCTGAACTTCAGCCTCCACATCCATTTGAAGTTTGTTTTTAGTCTTGAACACAGAGTTTTACCCAATTACCTGAGCATCAACACCTGGTTAGCTCTGCTTATAAACCACACTGGTTCCTTCTCTGCCTTCTGGTCTGTCTTCAGCTTCAGTGATCCAGCATCTGTTTGTCCTGGTTCTCAGGAGGAGACGTTCTCCTGCTTCATGGCTCACCATCATGTTATAGGAACCTTCTACTTCCTAAGATGCTCCACATGAGGGCTCAGCCTCTCCCTTACGGCCGCAACATCACCACACTTACCTTCAGTTCTGGCTGCAGTGTCTTAGCAGCACCCTGAGATGCATCCACACACGTAAATAAATAAATAAATATATATATATGTATATATATATATATATTTTTTAAGCACAAGAGTAATCTCTCTCTTATATTTGAGTAAATCAAGTATTTAAGACTAACTAGCCTGCTTCTCAGTTTGGTTGCTGAGCTGCTGATGAGACTGCCCATCGTCATGACGACAGCTTATTAATAAATACATATGAAACCTTCTGTTTGATGACTCTACGGTCCAACCAGTAAAATTGCTCTTTTTTCTTAAAATAACTTAAGTATTTAACATTTTTTTGGGATTATTTAATTAATGTAAGCTTCAGCATGAAGTATCTCAACCAGACAGAGGAAGATGTGCTGAATAAAACTAAAAGCAAAGACTTTCTGCGTCCAGACTTTGGCTCTCTGGGTGATCTCACGGTGCCAGAAACCTGTCAGGACACTTGGCAGAGCAGCAGACTCTGCAGATCGCTGCACTTTAATAAAACTGAGGAGGAGGTGAAATGAAATTACTGCAGCTGCTCCTGCAGGATCAGACCCAGCACTGTTACTTTTAACACAATCAGACTCTTCAGGAGGAAACGCAGGAATAACAGGAGGTTTTCAGCACTTTATTCTCTTAATTAAATCGCTTTTATCAAGGAAATAACATCTTTCTGTGTTCTTACATTACAGTTAAAATGATTTTGTCTTTTAGATCAGGCTCTGTTGGGTTTCTGTGTCGAGCGTCAGATGTCGCGCTTCAGTCGACAACTAGCGAACTCCTCACGGTGGGGAAGAACTCAAAGAAACCCTGCAGGAGGAAGCATAACAGGAAGTGGATGTGTACAGTTGAAAAGCATTTATAAAAGTTTTCAGAATAAAAGCTGCAACATGTGAAGCTGAATAACTTAAAGCTTTTCAAAAAATCTCCATCGGCTGAAACGCGAGTGAGTAGAAAAAATGTTTTCATTAGATTTTCAGACAACAGCTGAACACAAACGCCATCTTTAGCTGCAGTGAATATGAACCTCACATTCATCTTAAGGTCACATTTCTTGGTTAACAATAAAAGATTTGGGTTTAAACTGTAAAATAAAATGGCAAATAAAATCTTTTATTTCCTATTTGGGTTCTAATTTGATCTAAAACAAACACTTCATGAGATCAGTTCATGTATTTATACAGAAAACTCTAAACACAGAGAAACACACTGACGGTTAAATGTTTAACATTCTTTTGTTTTTGTTATAAAATTGTTGTTTTAACAGTAAATTTCCTAATCAGGTGTTTAAAAGTTTATTTAGCTGTTAGAACATGAAAAGATTTTCTTTGACTCAGTAAAGTTTCAGATAAATAAGACAGTTGAAGGGCGTGGTCTGTGTTTACCTTGAAGAGGGTGGTGCTCTGCAGCACGCTGGAGGTGCAGCACATCTCCCTGATGGAGTGCATGGAGAGCTGTGGAGCACCAATATCCACCACGGGAACGCCGAGACGGGCTGCCAGGATCGGTCCGATGGTGGTCCCACAGGGGCTGTCGTTGCGGACCATCACGTCCTGCAAGGTGACAACAGGAAGTCTTATTTTGAAATTCCCACTGTAAAAACTCAGCCTCTTCAGATATTATTTTTATGAATTTAAGTTTCTGGTATTTTTTTGTTATCTACACATAAAAAAAACTATAATATTACAGTTGTGCAATGTTTATATGTAAGAAAAGTTTAGGTAAACATCTTTTCTAGTGAGAGCGAACCTGCAGCGGCACGCCGACCCGACCGGCCACTTCTCTGATGATGGAGGCGGTCACAGCTGTGGTGGCGTAGCGCTGGTTGCTGTTGAACTTGATCACCGGACCCTGAGAGGAAAGTTCAACTCAACAAAATCCGTTTTAAACATAAACAGGAAACGTCTGGCTTACCTAGGTGATAAATGTACTGACCTTGTGGAAAGATGGTCGGTGGTTTTCTTCGTGTTTCTCCCTGAGAATCAGAAACAAGCAAGTCAAATGAAACAAAGCATCAGCTTTTCAACAGAACCACTTCCTGCTTGTATGTTAGAATAAATAAACTCGTATGCTGTATGCTGCTTTAATAAAGCTACTGGTCTGTTTCCGTGTTGTCGGTACTTACTGGTAGTTTGGGTGCACGGCATGCGCCATGTCAGCACTGATCATGAAGGACAGCGGCGCCGCCTGCTGGAAGGCCGTGAGGTTGGAGGAGGAGGCGGAGAGCCGACTGAGGATCATCTCCGTCAGGTTGGACTGAGCGCCCTGAGCGCTCTCAGATCCTACCTGCAGCCACACGAAACTCAATAAACAAACATTCTCTGACGTCTACGATCACACGAGAACTACAAACGTTGTTTTCCTGATATTCTGTCTGACCTGAATGTTAAAACCCTCTTGTTTCTTAATCTGAACACGATTATTTAGTTTTATGTTAAATTGAACCTCAAAAGTTCCCAGAGCTGAAAATATCCAAATGTTCAGAAATATAAGTTTAATGTTAAAAGCCCCTGAAATCTGAGAAGAGGGGTTTATTAATGTCCTTTAAGCATTTTAAATCTATCCAGCTGGAAAGAAATGATTGACCTCTCAAACCCAGACTGAGGGAAAATCCTGTCAAAAGTCTTTCTTGCAGTGGAAATGAGAGGACGAAGACTCACCTCCTCGTTGTCGTACAGAGTGATCATGCGAATGTTTGGATCTTTGGCCAGAGAGTCTCCGCCGCACGACTCCATCAGTCCCTAAAATGAGAAAACAAACAAGAGCAAAATTTTATTACTTAAAACAGGAAGAAAATTTAATTTTTTTACCTAGTCATGTCAAAATGAAGGATATCTGTCAGAAAAGGTGTGTTTGTGTGTGTGTGTGTGTGTGTGTGTGTTTTAATCAGACCTTCAGAGCGCAGTAGCAGCTGTGTAGGTTATCCAGACGAGGTGAGTAGATAAACTCCTCAAACACTCCTCCTAACGCCTGCGGAGACGAGAACAGAACTTCAAAATAAAACATGATAGCAGCGAAACACCTAAAGACTACTGAGTTCTATTTTTATTTGACAATTAAACACATTAAATATTGAATTCAGTAAGTTTCTTGCAGGTTTTAAAAAGTTATGTTTTAGAATCAAAAATGATTCAAACAAAAACAAGTTGTGCAGCTGCAGCTGTGTGTAATAACTCAGTTCAGTTATAATAATAACATGTCGTTCAGTACCAGCCCTGTTGGAGCCATAGGTTTTATGTGTCTCTCTGATCCAGTTTGTTTGTGAGTGACAGGAAGGGAGAGGCTCGTTTCCTGACTGGACAGGAAGTGACTAGATTGTTTACAGACTCACCGCCGGCTGCGTGTCGGCCAAACACAACTCAAAGTCCAGCAGGACTTCAGGCTCAACGCTGAGCTCTGAACACAACACCTTCACAAGGGCTGGGTGGTGCTTTTCCATCTGAGAGGGGTTTGGAAAAAAAAAGACATCTCAGGTTCTCACCTTCTCTGAAACTGAAAAGGTTTCAGTGATTTACTGAAAAGAAACCAGAAGCATGTTGGAAAAGGCTCCTACAAAATAAAAGTTATTTAAAAATCCCCATCACATTTTAAACATAATCATGTAAAAAATAGAAAAAACACCACTCATCTATAAGAAGGTGCTGGATAAAGTGTGAATCTAGTAAGGAAAAAATCTGCACACTTCAATCTGAAGCAACAATCTATTTAATAATCAAGCTTGATTATTAAATAGATTGTTGCTTCAGATTGAAGTGTGCAAACATAATCATGTAAAAAATGTTAAAGAATTTAATAATTCTCATAAAACATTTAGTGACAAACGTTGGAAGATTGTTTTTTCATTATTTAAAAATATTAAATATATAAACAGATCTGAGGTTTTTACCGTGCTAGAGGCGCAGGAAGCATCGCCAGATGAAGACGAACCCGTCTCCAGCTCCTCCTGTACAGCCGTGGCGATTATAGGAACTCTGAAACATGGAAAAGAAATCTTTTTATCATCGAGGCGTTATGTTAGATCACGTTCACACAGCTCTGGATTACCAAGACCGCCTCCTCCAGCAGGCCTCGGTACTTTTCTTGTGTTCTGCATCCTGGTGAGATTACCGTGTTCACACCTATATAAACAAACCGCCCAAAGGGGAAATCAGACTAAATGAGACATGTAGTGATGTAGTTTACCACCTGGTTATGACATCATCAACAGGTAAAGGAAACTCTAACTAACTCACTCAAAAGGAGATGTGGAGTTTTAGCTTGTTTCCTAAAGTCAGCTACAGAGAAAATGGCTCCAAAGACAGAACATCTGAGAGGATTTTGATGCTGGATTTTCCTCTAAACCAACGTTCCACCATGACCTCAGACTGTGAAAAACAGCCAGAGGCTGAACTCACAAGTGGTTCTCCTTGTTTGGGCCGAAGGAGTCGTTGATGTCACGCTGCAGGTGGATGGCGAGGTGAGGAATCCTGAGGAGAGGCCGGGGGACGTGGACCAGCCGGTGGACGAGCTTCCCACCGCTCTGCAGGGACAAGATCAGGGTCCATGACTCCAGAAAGCTCATGAACGTCACAAACAACTCTGACAGGAAGACTTAGTCCTGTGTGGTTACATTCACTATAGGAGAAAAAGTGATTTCTTCTATTGTAACAATAACCAGAGTCAATAATAAAATAATAAATCTGTTATAATCAGCTGTGAATGAACAAAATAACCACATAAACACAAATAAATCATATTTCTTTATGTCAATAATAAACAAAACCCCAAAAACACTCATCAGCTGTGATCCAAACTGATGAATTTATCAGAGTTTGACCTGGAAACTGACAACATGAAAATGTTAAATGTTTCAGATTAGATGTCTCTGGTGCCCCCTGTAGTTTAAACACAGTAAAAACACCTTTTCATTTCAGGTTGATTTCTAATTCAAGAAGTAGAAACTTATTTTATCATCTAAATAATCTGAAATGCTAAAATCTTTTTAAAAATTTTAGACTTATAAAATCCAGAGTCCACCAACAAAATTAGTTTCTGATGAGATGCAAAAAATAGACATTTTAAAGTAGAAAAATGTCTGAATAAAAAACTAACTGTAGAGAAAGATCCCAACAGACCTGAGAAAATTTCACAGCATTTTTCAAAATTTGTCAAAGTTTCTCATTTGTAAGTCTGAAGGTTTTTGATGCACAAAACTTTTCTCAGAACAACACAAGGTAAAAGAAAACAAGAATAAATCCAAAACAACAAGTTTAAAAGTGCTGATGGAGTCCAGCAGCTTTACGTGATCGCATCACGTTAACGATGACATAAGTCCTGGTACCTTGACTATCACACGGCCGGCGATCGTCAGGTCTCGATCGAACCAGGTGTTCCAGATGCCGCCGCCGTAACACTCCACACCAACCTGCAGACAGCCCTGCTTCGTTCTCTTAGACCTCGGCTTCACCTGGAAGCACAAACACACTGAATGATCTGATCCTAGTTTAAAGACAAGTTCAGTTTTTTTTTAAGTCTGAACAAAGATTTATCAAGAAAGCAATTCTGTAACGTTTTCAAGCAGTTTATCAGGACTTCAGATGTTCCGGGTTTTTTTTTTATTTCTTTGGTATGACTCTTATTGTTGGACAAATAAAACAGAGCTGTGATTAACAGGAGGAAGTGGGTGGGACCTTACTCTGAGGCAGGGGCTGTCTGTGTGGGCTCCAACCATGGAGAAACCATTTCCTGGCAGGTAGCGTCCGCCCACTGCAAAGGCAATGAGACTGGAGAAGTTCCTGGTCACAAAGTACTATAAAAAGGAAGATGATCAGCCATGAAAGCTGTAAACTCTCCCCTGTGACCTTTAACCCCGACCCACCTTGCTGGCTGGCTTGATGTCCCACTGCTCAGACTCCTTCAGCTCAATAAATCCAGCCTCCAATAGACGTCGTCTGCATTCTTCAACCACTGAAGAGCAGAAAAACGTTTGTGATTGTGACATTTAGTAACAGTAATAAAATAATCAATATCAGTTAACTCATTCATTCATGATTATTTCTAATCTTGCAATCTAATTTCATTCAGAGCTCCAGTAATTATATGTTTTAGTTTTTCTCAGGAGACTAAAACTTACAGAAACTCCAGGAAGGAGCAGCATTCAGAGACATGACACGTTACAAAATATCTGTTCCACCTTTATCTAATCTGGAGCTCAAAGTCATTTGGAAATCTGACCGGCGTCTTGACTTGGAATCAAGTTAATGCTGACACCTGCACATCTCTTTGCTCTCTGATTACAGGAGAAACAATAAATCCCACCTTACTGCTATCAGCTGGCAGGTTTTAGTCCTCTATCTTATCAAATATAACCTGTTAACTCTTCATTTGACCTTAGATAAGAGTTTAGGTGACAAAATCTGAGCTTTAAAATGTTTTAAGGCAAAAATATTTTTAATTTTGCAGAAAAAAACAGACTAAAATGACAAGGACCTAAACATTTTCAATCTAGGAATAAAAAAGAAGCACAAAATCACAGGTTCAGCTTAATTTTGACTTGTTCCTGGTTTTCTCCAAGGACATAAATAACAAAATGTGATTTCATGTTAGAATGTCGACAACAAAGAAACAAGAAGCCTAAAGTTAAGACGTGTTAAAAGGTCTGGTGTTCATATAAACATTTTCCTGCATCAGGTTTGTTTACAACATGAAACGAAATAGTTAAACGACTTTACCATGATATGGAGACACTCCTTTGTTGACAAACTGCAGAAACTCTTTGGCTGCTGCTTGAACTGCTTCTTTCTTCATGATCAAACTCTTGAAGAAAAGAGGTAAAAGTGAAAATCGAAACTCTGTTAATCAGCAGCTAACAGCTAAGCTATGCTAGTTGCAACTCCAGGGCAACAGGTTCCAGCCTTTATCTGCAAAGGTAAATCAGACAAACTAACACAAATATATAAATCGAGTTCAGAAGAGAGAGAATTACAGCAAAAACCTTTTAGGGTGCAACTCAACACCAAAACAATGACTGAAATTTGGACTCGTCCGATAAAGGAAGCACCGGGGCTTAATTCCAAACAGCTAACCCGAACGGGTTTGCTCCTTTCCTGTTATCTTCAACCGTAAACTAAAGGAAAATCAGGTTTCAGCGAAGAAACAACACCCAATCATGAGCCAAATTTTATGACACTTACCAGCATTAATTACAGTGTCAAAGTCAGGAGGAGTAAGACAGGAAACAAGCAGCTAGTGTTTATTATTGTAGAGCGCCAGCGACACCCTGCGGTCGGGAGGTGCAATTACATACTTGCGTTTTTAATAGGATTTTCTATTATTTGAGAATAACTCAACACTATGTTTGTTTAATCTAGTGTACAATAATTATGGGTTTCATAAACACTAAATATACTTTTGAAATTTTACTGAAATTTCAAAAGTGAATAATTTGGATTCATTTCAGTGATAAAAATGACCTATTTCAAATAATTTGTAATCTTCAGACAGTGACAAACCTTTATTAACTATGCTAACCAGAATGTTAATAGTTCTATATTTTTTCCATTCTGCTTCTATTTTAATTTCAAAGAAATCTGTTTATTATTTTTTCTTTATTCAGTTCAGTTATTCAGTTACAATCCATAATAAAAAAGTATATATATAACAAAACAAAAACCTGATATCTCACCAAAATTAAAAAGATATCTCACCAAAAATATATAAATAAAAATAATTTACCATCACTGTCTGTAACTGAACTGATCTATACTGTTTATAATGCAAAGTGACAGCTGTTTATCATTGTACTGCCACAGGAACCAGCCTTACATAGTCCTCCTGAGCGCTACGGGTGGAGGAGGAAGAGGAGGAGGTAGGCTGGAGCAGTGGGGAGACAGAGAAGAGGAGGAGGAGGAGGAGAAAACAATGAAGAGATGTTTACCTCGGCTGTCAGCTTGCATCTTCTCTGCTGCTTTTCGAGGAAGCCCAGAGGGAGGAGAACACACACTCACACATTCAGACTCTATTAATAGATGTGAGAGCAACAGGCTGCAGCGCTGAACATCTTCAGCATCAGATCCATGAGGGAATTTCTCTAAAAGCACCAGCAGCGCTCTGAATTTATGATGGTTAAATGATGTGAGCAGCTGCATCATCTGCACTCACGCTGAAAATAATGGTTCTTTATCTACATAACAGGTTTCAACACAAAAGTTACAGCTCATAAAACCGACTTTAGATTTAATGAATTATAAATCTTAAAGCATGGGTAGATTTTTAAGAATTGGAAAATTGAACGCAAGAGGTTTTGTTTGCATCATTGCATCACTTTTGTAAAAAATGAAACTTTAGCAGCGTCCTTGGCTCTGCATGATATCGTACTCTTGTTGAATTTGTTTTGGACTTGGAGGCAAAACAAAAAGAAAATCAGGTACAGATGTGTTATTTGAGTGTTCACAGTTCCAGTCACAACTGCAATCACTGAGGTGTTTATGCTGCAGGGTTTTAGATATTTTTGATGTTTATTTAGTCTAAAGGTGAAGAAATGGGAAAGTCATTTTAAATCACAACTTCCTCTAACATATGTCCACCAGTCTTCTCACAAACCCATAATAACCATCATTTTTACAAGCAGCAGCCTAAAAAACGGCTTTAACCTTAAATTAAAAGTCCAGATTTGCTTTATGAGGAACAAACTACAGCTCCGTGCATCTCTGGCTCACAGGATAGTTTTCCTTTTTAAGGCAGGTTAGTCTGAGCCTTCCCTCGTCCAGTGTTGTCATCAACAACCCGAACGCCTCGCCATGTGAGGACGGCACAGAGCTCCAAGAGCCGCCATCTTTACGCCCTCACATTGATATGCCATGAGATCACAGAGAGGCAGGAAGGTTTTTACTTTAAACAAGATTCCTGTAAATGACTAAATCACAAGTCACTTTCTAAAACAGCACACACACACACACACACACACACACACACACACACACACACACACGGTTTTATTATAGCAGTAATATCATGTAGGTGTAACTGTTAAAATGTAAAAAGTAAAATTTATAGTGATTTTTATTAAAAACCAACTAAATTAATGAACTCCAGAGTTTTATTTTGTGCATCATTCCCTTTAACACCTGTCATTGTGTCACATGACATCCTGTGTCAGCCTCTTTTCAACATTACAACTAATTGTAGAGGCCGCAGCAGCTAAAACACACGTTTCCTGGGTGAACTGGAGGCATTGATCGCTCATGACACAAGAACATTTCAACAAAACATCGTTTTTTAAATTAAGCTGAATCAGCTGACTGACTTTCCAGTTGTTCAGTAAAAAAAGTTTTGGTAAATAAAACTTTCGAGATTAAAGACAACCATGATTAGGACGAGCGACGGAAGGAGAGAGAGGAGAGATTAGAGGCAGAATCAGGAGGAGAGGGAGCGAGGGCTGTTCACTGGTAGGAGGGGGTAAACTACAAATACCCAGGAGCAATCGCTTCTCCTTCAGTGCTCCTCTCTGCTGCAGCCCTCCAACATGACCTCCTACGCCTCCTCTGCCCAAAGTGCCTCTTCCTACAGACGCACCTTTGGTCATGGCACCTACGCCTCCCCCACCCTTAACCGCTCCCTGCTGGGACACAGTGGAGTTGGTGGAGGTCACGTCACCTCCAGGGTCTATGAAGTGACCCGTACCAGCTCCACGCCCACTTATCGTGTCTCCTCCAGCCACTACGGCAGGCCTCTAGGGACATCCCGGGCTTCAGTTGGGCGCTCCTACGCTGGCATGGGCGAAACGTTGGACTTCAGCCTGGCAGACGCCCTCAACCAGGAGTTCCTGACCACACGCACCAACGAGAAGGCCGAGCTGCAGCATCTGAATGACCGCTTTGCCAGCTACATCGAGAAGGTCCGCTTCCTGGAGCAGCAGAATCAGGCGCTGTCGGTGGAGGTGGAGCGCATGCGAGGCCGCGAGCCAGCGCGTATCGCTGACTTTTACGAGGAGGAGATGAGCGAGCTAAAGAGGCAGGTGGAGATCCTGACCAATCAGAGGTCACGCATAGAGGTGGAGCGAGACAACCTGGTTGATGACTTGGACAAGCTCAAAATCAGGTAGGAGGAGCCATGAGGGTGTGTGCGTGTCTCTTTAAGAAGAGGCGGGGTTTAGTTTCCAGGTAAGTTAGTCTGATCCTGGAAAAGTTTGGAGTTTATATTTAGTTTAAAGAAAAATTATTTTGGGGTTTGAAGAAAGTTGGAAGGGTTTAAAGCTGTTATAGCAAAGATCGGTTTTGAACGCAAACACGGAACACTCACCCCTCCCCTTGGGTATCTTCCCGGAGACGCTTCTGCCGGAATCAGAAACCCGCAATGCCAGAGGAAATGAAATAACGCTAAACACCAGTCACCGTTTTCTAGGTCCAAATGTCTTTTGTTGTCCGTGACTTCAAATGGTGTTTTTCTTTTTTGGGACTCTGGTAGCTTGTCCTAAAGTTCAAATGGTAGCAGCCGGCTGTTTCTCCTTGTCTGATATTATTGAGCGGAGAACCTCTCACACCAGTGGTGTTCTGTTGATAAATACGTGAGTGTGTGATGAATGGAGGGTCCAGGGAAGTGCAGCGGTTCTGCGAGACCGACAACTAGATGGTCCAGTAGTTGCTTTAGGTCATCTCCACAATATATTCATAGCTATACTATGTTAAAACATAGTTAAGAGGCATGAAAAAAATGTTTTAAGCTAATTTGTTTTCCTAATTTGTTATAGCAGCTTTAAGTTTCAACTACAAAATAAAAGGCTTGGTTAAGAGAAGATCAGGATCAGATCAGCAGGTGGGACAGTGGATTCAGAATAATTAGATTTACATGGTAGAAGGTTAGTTTAAGGAGGGATAGGGTTATGTTAGGGCAAAGGTTATTTAATTTAGATAAACAATTGGTTTAGATAAGAGGTAAAAGTAGCTCAGATCATGCAAATAGTTTTTCATGAAGGATATGCTGGACCCAAGGCATAGGTGAGGCAGGCCGTTGAACATGTTTAGTAAAAACAAAGAACCAAAATGAACGAGTACCTGGCAGGAAAACAAGACATAGTTGGCTAAAACAACTGGAGAATGACGGTGGGGGTGTTCCAAAGTGAGAACATGTGAGGAGACTAAATGATGAGAAGCATATGTGCAGAGGGAGCCGAGGGAAAAACTAGACTAATAGAAGAACATCAGTTCACGCCATGATACTTTTAAGATTTGCACAAATCAACGGAAACTATCTTTTTTCAGCATTAGATGATCTTAGTTTAAAACAACAAATAACAGATTATTCCTCAATGGAATTATGGGACTTTGATTATTCTCTCACTTTTTGCAGGATATAATTAGCTTTAATTGATGATTGATTACCAGTAACACAGCTGGAACTGTGAAGGAAGAGGAGAGAGAAAACACAAACTCTGCCTGGATCAATGGTGAACATTTATTCACTTTTTTAGATTTATAAAATAAATACACTAAATTCAATTTGCATGATGAAAAATGCATGATGCAGTAATAGCATTTAATGTCAAAGCATCTAATGAAAACCTTAAGAATATCACCCAAATCCAGCAAACCTATAAACTAATGTTATTATGACAATGCAATAAAAATAAAAACATCCATTTTCTGTACCTGAGGAGAGCCCATGCATGCACAGGGAGAACATGCAGGCTCCATGCAGAGGAACCAGGCTGGGATTTGAACCTGGGACCTTTTTGCTGTAAGGCAAAGGCACTAACCATTGTTCTACTGGCTCAGCCCCAAAAATAAAAACAATGTGAGCAATAAAAATCAAAATTACATTTATAAACTAATATTTTTTACATTACTGAGTCCAAAAAGTGCATCAATTCATCTGCAAACAAAATACATTCAGTTCAAAATGTGTTTAATTTATCATAACTTCATCATCCTGAACATTTTTCTTAGTCTCTCAAACAATTTTATGGATTCAAAACCAGAAATGTGACCAAAACAATTCATAATATCAGCAGAAATGAGTGAAGTTAGTTTAAATGTGACCAGAGTTGTTTACGCTCCACTCTTCTATAAAAGGAGAGGAGTCATCTGCAGGTCTGAAACATCTCCAGTGATCTGTTCTTTCTCTTCCTGTCTGTGGTTAATGTGATCAGTGCCAGTTTGTTTAAGAGTCTGACTGTTCAAATATAAATGTCTGTATTTACAATAAGCTAAAAGGTTCACCAGGAATGAAAAATGGAGTTTCTCTGTCCCAAGAAGTCATTTTACTGCCTGGCCTTTTTAGTTTGATTTCTTAAATACTTTTAGGATTGATGTAAAAAGTTTGCAGCGCAGGATGTTAGGAGCATCTGGTAAATGTCATAAAGATAGTGAAATATTCAGCTCTAAACTGTGGTGTCTGTGAATTTTTAATCTCATCTATTTTTCTGGGCTATCATCCAGACTGCAGGAAGAAATTCTTCAGAAGGAGGAAGCAGAGAACAACCTGGCTGCTTTCAGAGCCGTAAGAAATGAAAACTCATTTTATTCACTCCTAATTTAACATAAATTAGCATACATGATCTCAAAGGAAGCATTAACTTGGTTTATGTAAAAGAGATAAACAATTCATTTAAATTAAAACAGCTTAGTGGAATTGAATTTTGGAAGTCAGATTCTTTCTCCAACTGCTGCAGGATGTGGACGCTGCCACTCTGGCCCGCCTGGATCTGGAGAGACGGATCGAGACTCTGCAGGAAGAAATCGCCTTCCTGAAGAAGATTCATGAAGAGGTTTTCTCCTCTTCTCCTGTTCTTGCTGCTCACTTTTTGTTCTTGAGAGGAACATGCCTTTAATCCTTCATCAATGTCCTCCTGCAGGAGATCCACGAGCTGCAGAACCAGATGCAGGAGTCTCAGGTCCAGATCCAGATGGACATGTCTAAACCAGACCTGACAGCAGCGCTGAGGGACATCAGGGCCCAGTACGAGGGCATCGCTGCCAAGAACATTGCTGAGGCTGAAGAATGGTACAAGTCCAAGGTCAGGGCTTGTGGTTTTATCTAATCGGTACTTTTTAGTCATATGTAATAAAAACTCGACCTCAAGGAAATATCTAACTCACTAGTTTAGATACAAGGATATGTTTCTTACTCCTCCAGTGGTGGTCAGAGGTCCATACATCTTTTGATGTCATATGGAGTAAGCCTGCAGAATATCTGACCACCAGGGGTCAGTAAACACAACACAAATGTCAAAATCATCTCCTGGAGGTGGACTGACTTGCTCCACATCCTGATGGCAGATTTAAAATATGCAAAACAACAAACATAAATAAATAAATAATAAATGCATACCTCAGAAATCAGAAGATAAACGGACAAAAAATAACTCTAAAATGTGCAGAAACCATAGATGAGGTGGGAAAAAATATCACATTATGTACAACAAAAAAAAGATAAAGAAAACTGTTTCTCTTTTTCTGAACTTGCTGGATCTAACACCAGATGCATGACCGCTGACCTTTGACCCTGCAGGTGTCGGACCTGAACCAGGCAGTGAGTAAGAACAATGAGGCCCTGAAACATGCCCGGCAGGAGACCATGGAGTTCAGACACCAGATCCAGTCCTACACCTGTGAGATCGACTCCCTTAAAGGAACCGTACGTAACGCTCACCTCTGACCTCTCTGAGCTCATTAAAGCTTTCCTCTCATCTCATCAAATCTGGTCCCATCTCATCTTCCCTCATCGTTTCTCATCTTGTCTCTAAAATTCCAGAACGAGTCCCTGATGAGGCAGATGCGGGACATGGAGGACCGCCATGGACGGGAGGCCTCCGGCTTCCAGGACACCATCGCAAGGATGGAGGCGGAGATCGCCAACATGAAGGATGAGATGGCTCGTCATCTCCGTGAGTACCAGGACCTACTGAATGTCAAGATGGCTCTGGATGTGGAGATCGCCACCTACAGGAAGCTGCTGGAAGGGGAGGAGAACAGGTACCGTTCAGGACAAAGATGAACCAGAACCAGGTTTTGTTCAGATGGATTTCACTGACCACTGTGAGTCTTTGCAGGATCACTCTGCCAATGCAAAGCTACTCCACCCTGAGTTTCAGAGGTACAGATTCTCTAACTATTCCCTGAACGCACCATTAGAGAACACCAAGCAGATAGAAATGCATCTTTAAAATGTTGATAAATCTAAGTTTTTTACACAGATTTCAAACTTTAAAATCTAAAATGACCTAATCTGGTTGTGTTGGATCAGAAACAAGTCCTGAACACCAGCAACGTTCTTCTGAGATGCACTCGAAGAAAAGCGTCCTTATCAAGACCATCGAGACCCGTGATGGAGAGGTAAAGCACACCAACAACAGTTTCAAAAGAAATAATCTGGATCTGCTTTTTAACAAAGATTAAGTCCAAAAACCTTATCAAGAAATGTTTTTTATTACTGAAAACGTAAAGCTGGGTTGTTTCCATAAAAGTGTTTTAACCTTTATTTAACCCATAACCTCTGACCTATTGATCAGTTTAATCTCTCCCGTTTAAGCTAATGGTCTGTATCGATCAGACTGAAGGTCAGTGCTGATTTTTAATTAATTCTGCCCTAAAAACTCTTCATCTAGTCCTCCCTTGTCGTGACTAAAGTAAAAACAAACAGAAACCCCTGGGAAAACTGATCTCCAACATGTTCAGACAGGCTGGGAGTTTTACATTCCTCTGTCAAAACCGACACGCTCCTGTGTTTCTGTCTCCAGGTCGTCAGCGAGTCGATGCAGCACCAGCAAGACGTCATGTAGCGAGACCAGAGACGTGAACACATGGGTCTCCATCTGAGTTGGACACAAAACAAAATAAAACTGAACTAAAATAGAGCTTAATTATCTGCATTTGTACTGATTTTATTGGACAGTTTTTTTTGTTGATCTATGTTCATGTTTCCAGATGGATGAAGCTAAATAAGGATTTACATGAGAAAGGTTCTCCTGTTCCTCTAAATTCATTCATTACAGGAGAAAATTCTGTAAAAACTTTATTGATGTGACTGTTTTGTCAGTGTCAGTATTTCAGGGTTCAGAGTGGAGAGGATGCTTGGTCAAAAGGTAAACGGACAAAAGAAAGTAGGGTAAAAGAGAAGGAAAACAATGGGTTATATAGTTACCACTAAAACCAGTCTGACACTGGGCTGTGACTGGTGGTGACTAGTTGGAAAAAAGGCAAAATTTCAGTTGAAATTAAACTAAATTAGACATCTTAGGAAAATTTTTACATCTGACTGGTTCATGTGGGACATGTGATGCAACTGTGAACTCGCTGCAGCAGTTGTGCAAATTTTCTTCCTGCAATATAGTCAAAAATGTCTGATTTTATTCACCATTTCACCAAATCCTCTCAAAATTCTCTATTTCGGTAACACTTTACAATAAGGGTCCCTTTATTAACATTACTTAGTGCATTATTAAGCATTAATAAACAAAGGGTCCCTTTATTAACATTACTTAGTGCATTATTAAGCATTAATAAACAAAGGGTCCCTTTATTAATGTTACTTAGCGCATTATTAAGCATTAATAAACAAAGGGTCCCTTTATTAATGTTACTTAGCGCACTATTAAGCATTAATAAACAAAGGGTCCCTTATTAACGTTACTTAGTGCATTATTAAGCATTAATAAAGGATTCCTTCATTAACATTTCAGATATTGTTAACTATTAAGTGTCCTTAAGGTTAGGGGGGGGGCAGGGGGTGTGTGGGTCTGCTTAATAATGCATTACATGATATGGTTAAGCAGTCGTTAATCTTTATTTAATAGTTTATTAATGCTTAATAATGCACTAAGTAACGGTAATAAAGGGACCCTTATTGTAAAGCGTTACTCATATTTCTTGCATTGTTACATTTTTTGGAAGAAATTGTCCTTATTAGAATATTACATAGACGAGAGATGAACTAAGGCAGGAAAACTGTGAAGCTTTAATTTGTGTTTAGACTTTTTTGAACGTTGTAATTACTCTCCAACAGCCACAACCCAGTCTGGTTTTTAAAATGACGCTTCCTTATTTCCTTTTGTGTTGGAGGTTAGACAGAGATCCTATCCCTGCAGTCAACATTGCATGGACGTGCAGATCATGTCTATATTGAATTCATCAGCCTAGACCACATCTATTGGACGTCCTAAGTAGGTCTTTGCACAGTGGGATTGTTTTAGGATTCCCAATCAATTTATTGATTATCATAGAATTGCTGTTTTGTGAGTTTTGATGCTGTTTGAGGTGAATAGAGGAAGAAAAAGGACAGAAGGACAGCTGGCAGGACAGAGAACCCTGATTTATCTGTTTTTTTAAGTATATTGGACTTTTTTTAAAGATGACTCTTACAGTGTTTGTGTACAGGCCCATTAGAGCACATGCTTTAATAATCATAATTCAGAGTTTAAAAAAGCAGAACGTCACTGGCCTACAGAGATGACACTGAAATCAAACAAAAATAAATAAAATCAGCAAATAAATACAAACCGTTGTGTTACAGCATGTCTCGTTTTAAAGTAAAGTCATAAGAGAAAAAAAATGTTGAAATGAAAAAAAAACAATTAAGTGCTGTGTTTTATGCACAGAATTCACATTGATGCAGATGAGGTGTTGCAGCGGATCAGGATGCAACGATCATGCAGATTAGTTTCCAACAGATAGAAATAAAAACCCGTCCTCCTCCCCATATGGTGGTTTGTTTTTCCTTTAAAAATATAAAGACAGTAACAAAGTATTCACATTTCTACTGTGGGACGTCACGTCGTCCAGAATAAAGGAAACCAATGAAAGCAGTCAAGTCCAGGTCCAACACACGGCTGACTTACACCGACACCTCTAACGGGCTCACACGGGTTAAAGGAGCTTTCAAGAAGATAAAACATCACAAGAAATATCATTTAAGACTTTTAATGATGTCTCCTTCAGCTGTTTACTTGTTTCTTTATTCAGGCACTCCTTTAAGGCAGCTTTACTCATGTTTTTAATATATCTGGATTCATATTCAGAACTCTGAACACAAATTTATTTATGGTATTTATTTATTTATTTATTTATTTATTTATTTATTTATTTATTTATTTATGTTCTATGTGAGGAAATATGAGCAGGAACATTAGTTTTTAACCAAAACGACTGAGCCATTAAAACAAAGAAGCAAAAAGCAAAAATAAAAAGGATGGACTTATTAGTTAAAACACGTGGTAACACTTTACAATAAGGGTCCCTTTAATAACGTTACTTAGTGCATTATTAAGCATTAATAAACAAAGGATCCCTTTCATTCGTGATATTGTTAACAATTAAGTGTCCTTAAGGTTAGGACAAAGGGCCAGGGTTGGGGGGGTGTCTGCTTAGTAATGCATTACTTAATATTAACATTAATATTAAAGTGACTGTGTGTATTTTCCCTGGCGATAGGGGGCAGTACATATCTAAATCATTGCAAGCGGTATTTTTGTGTTCAAGTAAGACCTTACCAACGGGTGGCCATTAGGGTCAAAAATCCCTGGGAGTGCAACCTCCAGCAAAATGACATCAGACTCCCTTTTATCACTGGCAGCAAGAGAAGAGGTAAATGTTTAAAACAACATTTATGAACGGCTAAAATTTTGTAATCGTTTGTTACAAATCATTAAATGCGTTTTGTCCTCACGGGCTCCCATAGAAGGAAACATTGCATCCAACATGGCATCGCCCAGATACTTAGACCCACTTCCATGTGTTTTAGACCCAAATTTTATGGTCATTTGTTACAAAGCCGCCAATATTTTTCAACATCTGGGCATCATTTAATTCATTTTCAACAACATTTTGATGGATATTTCCAGAGATTAACAGTAAAAACTACACTTTAAGCAGTTATTAATACAGTTTATTAATGCTTAATAAATAACACTGATAAAGGGACCCTTATTGTAAAGTGTTACCAAACATATTTTGATTTTTGAGCTAAAATATCAAAGCATCACATATGATGTTATTTTTAAGATTTGCCCAAAGTGACCTGGAAGTGTAAAAGTTTATATTCTACAACTAAAAGCAGAAACAGCTGGTAACCAAACATCAGCTCTGATGAATTATTAGTGTTTTAATGATTTAGGAGACATCTTCTAAGAGGTGCCGGTGTAATCCAGGCATCAGTGAAGACAACTAAACACTTTTAAACTTGTTGCCCTGACCTGGCCACTCTCGTTTCCATTTTACCAGAACCAGTTAAGGAAATCTCCCATCTACTCTCTGCTGTTGGTGTTCAGCCCAGGAAGGACAAAGCTCCCCTTTAGACGTCTTCCCGGGTCTTCTTTGAGCAGTTTGACGCTTGAAGTAGAGTATTGTCCAGCACCATGAGTGACAAAGGGTTTCCCCTCTAAAAATAATAATAATACAAACTACATCAAAGATTTCTCTTGTTGTTTTAAAAGGATTTTCTTTTTTCAGATGGCACAGAAAACAAATAGGATCCCAGTTAAGGGTCCCTTTGCAGATGTAGGCCGAGGAGCTGGTTGGTTCTGTAAAACAGCACAAGAACTGTTTGATTCTTCTGTTAGAACCTGAGTTGGTCTGTAGTGGAGCATTGATCTGCATGGTTCAAGAGGGAGACAGGTGTATCGGGGTAGGCCGCTCCAGGTCCCCACATCATCTGTTAGTTTGTCCCAGCGGTGTGTGTTAGTGTGTGCATGGATCTGTACATCTGATTGCACTGAAAGAGAAAGTGAAAAATATGAGATAACATCTGAAACACGCAGCCCGCTGAGGTCTGGAGAAGGTTTCTGGGTTTTTGGATGGGAAAATCCAGCCTGAATTATCATTTTCTTCCTGTTAGAGGAGACTGGATCTGCTTTGCTCATTCACCCCGTGGTAGTTAGCTGTAGCACAGGTGTAATGATCCACAGGTAGGGTAGTGATCGCAGAGTCTGGTGCCTCCCTGTTCAAGCATCTGGGAGGTGGAGGAGGGGTCAGGCCCGTAGAGGAGGTCCACTTGCTGCCGTGAGGGGAGTGGTGGAGCTGCAGTCGTAGCCCATCTCCACGACAGCATGAGAGCCTCCAACCAGACGGCCAGCAAACGGCTGCGCCTGGACCTGCCGGTCCCTGAAACTCTGGATGTAACTCTGCAAAAACCAAACAGGCAACTGAAACATGCACACCTTTAATCACCTACATGACCTACAGTATCAGAGCCTGATCGTCATGTCAGCGATGCTCCTTACCGGCGACAGGACGTCGGTGTCGTAACGGCGGATTGGGTTGGGTTTACGCCGGTAGGCGGGCTCAGCGTGGAGCTGCTTGGCCTGGTTGTGGGCGGGGCCATGCTGCTGCTTTTTCTTCTTTTTGTTGCGATAGCGGTCGTCCCGCTGACGAATCCGCATCACCTGCATCCTCCTCTGCTGCCGGCTGATGATCACTGAAAAAATTACCCACAAATCAACGAGCATGACTCCAAAACCTCTGAATATCTCTGTCTGTCCATGGTAGCTTAAAACTTTATTTATATTCAACACAGTAGAATATCTAACACACAAAATCAATAGAAAATGATTAATTTACCCTAATGAAACTTTCCCATTGTGAGAAACATGAATTTCTCAGAAGGAACATTAATAATTAACTTCTGGACTCAGAGGGTTAGGGTCAGAGATGTCTTCATTTCCAGTTTGTAAACAGTTTATAAGTTTTATTCTAATCAGTGATTAAAGAAAGACCAGAGATCAGACATCCACATACCCTTGGTGTGGGAGTATCCCTCAGCCGTCACCTTCCACTGGACTATGACCCCCAGCAGGGTGAGGGAAGGCCATACTCCCAGAACCACCCAGGTCATCCAGCACAGTGGCTTCCCCGGTTCCACTTTAATCCTCTCATAAACGTAGAGCACAAGGGCAAAGAGCTCCACAAAGTAGTCCAAGGCCACCGTGATGACAGCCGCTCCGAACACGGCTGTGGACAGCGTGGTGAAGAGGCGCTGCCACTGCAAGGTCAGTACAGCAAACAGCATACCCAGGCCCAGCAGCACGCCTAGGGGCACCCAGACGGAGCGCGACGGGTTCTCAGAAAGCTCCACCATGCCCACCAGGGTGGCCACGGCCACCAGCAGGCCCAGCAGCAGGCCCACCATGAAAAGGCCCACGCTGCGGACCAGCATGGTGACGAGGCCGCAGAGCGTCCCGATGCCCAGCCCGATTCCCACCGAGGCCTCCACACTCAGCTGGGTGTCCAGAACGCGCTCCTTGTAGCAGAGCATGAAGATAACGACGGAGCCAAACATCAGGCCGGTCAGGAACATCACTGCTTTGAAGCAGCGGTACCCTGAGAGGACGCAGAGTTCACCAGGTCAGTGAGAATGTTAAACAAGAGGGGGTGGGGGTGTCAAATGTTCAGGACTCACCAAAGAAGCAGTAAATGATGCCGAAGAGGCAGCACATGGAGCAGACGACTGAAGGGACCACGTTGTAGCGTCCGGCAGCGTCCCCGCAGGTGTCCAGCCGCTCAGGGCTCAGCTCCTGGTCCGGCTGCAGCAGCATCGTCTCCAGGGTGGTTGTCATGGCAACGTGGAGAGAAATGTAGGAGCGGGGTTGAGGTGGAAGGGATGTTATGGAACACTGCTCAGGTGCATGTTTTCACCTGAGGGAAGAGGACAGAGAGGAAGAAGCAGGTTAAAGCAGGTGGACGAAACTGTAGGAGTCTGTCTCCTGTAATCTCATTTTAATCCACTGATCAGGGAATTTTCTCAGACGTTCTCCTTCTTCTCCCCTTCAATGCCTCTCTGCCTCCACGTTTTGTTCTTCCTTCCAGCTGAGTCTCACCCCTGGTGTCCTCCTCAAATCTGCCCTCATCCCCCCATCCGTCTCCATCCTATCCCCCCCTTTTCTCTTTCAGGTTTTAAATGTGAGAACTGTGAGACTATTGGGGTGAAATGAGCATTAAAACAGTCTCCCTCCTTCCCACGTCTCCCTCGTCCTTCCCCTACAGCTGTTTTCCCTCCATCTCAGGAGTTCAGACCAACTGCAGAAGGTTTCTGGGTCAAAGGTTCTTATGTAACTCAGTCAGGAAACTTCACTGGGATATTTATGAGCTCCTCCTCTGTCCTTCTCTGTTTCAGATATTCACTCATCTGCTCTTTGGTGTTCGTCTGATGCTGTCCCTTTGTTTATCCATGATTTAATTCACTTTGATTTCCAGGCTCTTCTCTGCTGGCCTGACCAGACCTTCATCTTTGAGATGATGTTTATCTGAGTAAAATGTATTTTTATTTTGTCTGAAACTCATTGTTTTAACTTTTTTTTCCCGTTTCATTATTTATTGTTGAAAATTTCACAGGAAAAAATGTCTCTGGGCAAAATAAATGGTCTAAGTATTTAAATAAATTTAAGATGTTTATTAAAGAAGTATCTGTTAGACTAAAACATAGATAAATGTCCTTATGATGAGGGCAACAGCTGCCTAACGCCAGTCGCTGCTCGATCCGACATAACCTGAAATAACCGGCTTAATACACAACGCTCAGCAAACAGGGATGAAATAAGGCTAAAGCGTCTACAAAGAGGAGAGAAAATTGCCCGTTTCACCAACAGAAGGATTACCAGCATCAATTAGTCCACCATATTTCTGTTTTTTTTCTTTCAGAAAACACAAACAGGCTTTAGCATTCTAGTCGTGTCTCCTGGTGGAGTAAATAAATAACTCTGCTATCTGCTGAAGTGAATTACCACAAAACACACTCTTCAAGACGGAGTTATGAATAAACACACACACACACACATGCGCACACACTGAACTCAGGAACACAAATCAACATTTTTATCCTCTTTTTATGTCTACATGTTAGTAATCATCTTTTTGGTTGGGGATTAGGTTTCTGCGTGGCCTCATGTGTGTGTTTTGTGTGAGAGAAAGAGAGAGAGGGAGAGCGAGTGTGACCAGTGTGTGTGTGTGTGTGTGTGTACGCATTAAGCTATTTTGTCCTGCGTGGTTGTGTTTAGTTGTCAGACGGATCATCCTCTTAAAAAAAACAAAACAAGTGACAAGAGATTCTTCTTCGTCTGCTGCAGCACAAACAACTCTCTCCTCCTCCCGACCTGCTTCCTGTCTGTTACCATGACAACGTGGGGATGCTAACTGACAGGAAAGCATCTGATCCTGGTCCAGAGCCTGACCAATAGGAGGAGCGACTGAGTCTCCCATAGCAACAGGAGGAGAGCCAATCAGAGGGCAGGTCTGCTCCCTCTGTGTGTGTTCAGGAACGTCAGAGTGTGTTTGGGTTTCTCTGCTCACGTTGTAAGGATCTATTTACGCACTTTCATCTGGAGGCCTCGACTTCAACCTGAGAGAAGAAATGAGTTACTGGAATCCAGAACATCAGGAGGAGGAACAAACTGAAGGACCTGCAGGGGTTCCTTTTTTGATCTAAGGGGACACTAAAGTCAAAATGTAATAAAATAATGAATTTCAGGAAACCAGAAATCGTGTGTGCCTGCGTGCGTGCGTGTGTGTGTGCCTGCGTGCGTGCGTGTGTGTGTGCCTGCGTGCGTGCGTGTGTGTGTGTAAAAATAAGATGCCTCTTGATGAGTTAATGTGCATACAAAAATGTCTCCAGTGATAAAGCACAATTCATCTGTGTTTTACTAGTTTAAAGGTTTTTAATTTGAGCTCTTTTTTTAGGTTTTGTTCCTACTTGAGTGTTTCTGAACGTTTAGTTTGATTCCTGTGTGTTTTTGTTTCTGTTTGAAGTGACTTCATTCAGTTTTCTGCTCAGTGAACAGGAGCTCTGTGCTGTTTCATAACCTCTGACTCACAAAACCTGCTTCATCAGAGAAAAGGCTGCTGCTCTGATGAAGCTGTGAATAAATCAGAGCTCCTGCAGCCGCCAGTCAGCCGATCTGAATAAAACATGAATCCAACATTTATGTTTTCAGAAATAACTTCAGCTTCTCCACAAACTGACTGACTCCTGCTGGGAGTCAAAGGTCAGATGGCTCCATGCAGAGCAGCAGCTTGGACTAAACATTTGTTTCATTTGAGCCAATGAAAGGCCAGGAGTCTCAGTGACATCATCAATATGTGCCTGTTTGGTGTTAGTGGTTGGACAGCTGTCAGAAAACCTTTTTTAATCTAATTCAGAGGTTAAAAATGTGTTTGCTGAGTTTTCACACTGAAAATAACAGTTTCTGAAGCAAACAGGAGGTTAGGACTTTGTTTTTGTTTTCATACATAAGAACAGATGGAAGGCATCTGAGATCAGAGTCTCCTTTTACAGATATAATCGGTCTCCTGGGCTGAACCAAACCAACAAGTTCTTGCAAGTTCATAGGACCAAATATACCATGAAATTGCTAATTGCACTGTTTGGGGCAGGATTTTTATTATTAGTAACCACGACACAGCATGGATGAAGCTGCATGTGGAGGAGAGACAGAGACAAAACATGTTTTCAATTAACACGCTCCAAAGCTACAGAGCTTGTTCCTAAACGAAGGACAGCATCACTTACAGCAGATCATCTAATGATGTCTAAAACATGAACAGCATTCATGGTTATTTTTGTGCAGAATAAATCTGAAGAGCAATCAATTATGTGACAACCTACACATGAAGTTAAAGGGACACTAGTCAGTTGTGGCTTGTTTTTAGCACCCCCTAGTGTTCGTTGGTGAAAGCTAAAGTAAAACTTATCATTAGTGTCTACAGGAGCGGTTCATCACTAAATCAAACAAATCAGCTGTGTTCATGATCTAAAACATGCTGGAAGCAGACTGCAGAGTCAGGTAGGTCAAGCTGAATTTTAACAGACCGGACCGGCAACTGTGAGGTTGTCCCAGGGGGCGACAGGGGCTGGGTGGCTTTTCATTAACCCTGTAAAGGGTCATTTTAGCACATACTGGCTCAAGAACATGATTTAAAAATATAAAAAAGTTGCAAAGTGTCCCTTTAATTAACTTTAGCCTCATATAGCTAATTATTTATAAAAAAATTAGTTCAGAATCAAAATAAATTCTATTGTGAAATAAAACTTTGTAATGTTGCTTTATAAAGGTTATTTCAGTTATTTATATTAAGTCCTGTGAATTCAAACATGCAGCGCCAGTAGAATTAAATAAACATCATGAGGTAGAACACGTACATCCTACTCACACAGAGGTCAAAGGTCATGACTGAACAATGAGGCCTCCTGGTTATAAACCATTTAAACAATCGTTTATTTGATCCTAAACACAGTTTAATTTGGTTTTCTGACATTTTTACAGAAAAATAATCCAACATGTCAGTTAGTCGATTTGCTGAACTTTCAGATTATTTCCTTTATCATTTCAAATGTTTGGATTTGTTTTTAAAATCATTTTTTCCCAGAAATGAAAGGCACTTGAGTTTACAATATTAATGTTGTTGTTTAATATTTGATTCTGTGCCTCACTAAAATTGTTTACAATAAAAAAAATTGCTTTGGGGACAACATTCCTTGAGCAATTAAAATGTGATTAATCAAGATTAATTCATTACAAAGCCTCTAATTAATTAGATTAATTTTTTAATCAACCCCATGAATATAACAATGCAGTCCAATAGTATAATGAAAGGGAGCAGGTAGAAGAGAAACTCAAGGAGTAAAATAAAAAAACAACATCAAGTAAATAAATAACAGACCTAACAAATACGACAAACAATTTCAGAGGTGGTTCACACCCAATGCAACCAATAATATTTCCATTTTAATCTGTATAACTTTAAAAAAGCAAGTGATTTAATGTTTTCTAAGTTTGCTTAATGACCCTCATCTTTAGTTCCCATGTCTAAGTTGTTCCACAGTGTGAGTCCATAAACTATATACCACCAAACTCTTTACCTCTAGGTCTAAACTATAGGCTTCTTAAAGACTTTAGAGTCTTTCAAGTTGTAAGTACTTTCTCTTCTTACAATACAATCTGAACATTGGTCGTAAATATATTTATACTGGCCTTGTACACAAGTTGTAATACCTTCCAGCTAAGTAAATCATAAAATTTAAGTACTCTATATTTTAAGAAAAGAGGGTTAGACTCTATATAAATAAATGATCCGCTTTACAGACAAGAAGCTTTCATCCATTCATGCATGATGCACCTAAATAACAGATACGGGGCCTACAGGGTATCGCATAGTGGGAAAGCTGGAATCAAACCACCGGCACCCTCATCCCACTGTAAAGATGACAAAATCATATCTGGAGGTGAATAAGGGAAAAAAAACTACTACTCAACAGAAACAATCAGCTGTTGATGTGTCACTGAACAGATTGAGTGTGTGTGTGTGTGCGTCTGTGAATGTGTGTGTGTGTGTGTGTGTGTGTGTGTGTGTGTGTGTGTGTGTGTGTGTGTGTGTGTGTGTGTGTGTGTGTGTGTGTGTGTGTGTGTGTGTGTGTGTGTGTGTGTGTGTGTGTGTGTGTGTGTGTGTGTGTGTGTGTGTGTGTGTGTGTGCGTGTGTGTGTGTGCGCTTGTGCATGTGTGTGTGTGTGTGTGTATGTGTGTGTGTGTGTGTGCATGTGTGTGTGTGTGTGCATGTGTGTGTGTGCATGTGTGTCTGTGTGTGTCAGTCATGACTGATGCTACAGCCTGACTGATGGTGACAAACAGAAGGACGAGTGAGTCCACGGACCTGCTGCTGTCGGGGTGATGTCAGCCCAACTTCCTGTCAGGAGGCGAGCTCAGGACCAACCCAGAACCTCAGCTGGACCAGTCCAAGTCAGCTACAGAATCATGTCAAGAAACTAAATAGGTCCTTACAATAACTTTAATCACAAAGGAAAAGGTCATAAAATACATTTTTTTTTAAATTTATATTATTATATAGAAGGCCAGGTTCCTTCTGATGGTGTTTTAAGTTAATGAAAACTTTCAATTAAACCTTGAATTTTATAGAAAAAACTATCTCGTATGAGATGGAACCCAAAAAGATGCAGATGCGTCTGTAGGAGTGGACCTCACCGGTTAGAGGGTGAATATTTAACCAGTTCTGACAGAAATTGTCCCGTCAAAGAGGTTCTGGATGGTTTCTGAGCTGCTTGTGTTGTAGAGCTGAAGGTGGGTCAGAATCCAGTAGGAGTGACTAAATGTACAGCTATGTTTAAACATACGTCAGTAATGATTCAGTTTATAATTCACCTCCTAAATGTTTAAACAAACCCATCCCTCCCACACTCCTGACTTCTCTTTACCCCACCGGCATCCCAGAACCTCCTCCTCCGTGTCCAGTTCAGTCAGTCAGGATGTTCTGACTGGAAACACGGACCAGAACACAAATATAAAATAATCCCAGAAGATTTATTAAGAAACAAGGAGCCGGAAATAAACTCAGCTGTGGATAAAATAAGATTTAGGGAAGGATTTAAAGTGAAATGCAGAAAGAAAATGATATTTATAAACAGTAAAACTGAAATAAATTAAAAGATGTTTTAAAATGTTTTGTATGTTAATAAATAAAATGTTACTGTAAAGAAATGCACTGAAAATCTTAAACTTTTAAATGATTTTCATAACATTTTTGTTGTTTAGATTGCTTGTTTCTATAGAGTTTACCTTCTAAATGTGTTTCCAAATCTTTAAGTTAATAAAACAAACCTGAACGTTAAACTGACTCGTACCTCTCCACTGGTGGAAGATTTTTATTTCAATAAATTCTGATTCTAGATTTCTGTTTTAAAGAAGGAAATAATACTTGACAGTGTTAAACCTTTTAGAGAAGGTCTTGTTCTTTTAATTCCCATCAAACTGAGCAGGAAGAGGATGAATGAGGCCTTCTCACCACGCTGTTACACAACCACATGAAAGCATCACTCTAACCATTATAATGAATCATAGCTGGAACCAGTTCAGAACAGGTGCAGCATGGGAGAAAACAACTCTGAGGTCCAACATAAGAGCCTGTGTTCTGTAAGACTTAAAGATTTAGAGTAACAGACCATAAAATAATAATCCGACATGTGAAAATGAATTATTTATGTTTATGTATCTTTCTAGGTTTCAGATTATTTCCTGAATAAGACACAAGTCTAAGAGATTTAAATCTAAATGCTAGTAAACGTTCTGTCCTGTAGACCCGGACCGGCTCGGTTTAAACCAGAAACAATCATTCTGACCTGAGGAACGGGTCCGAGGCTGTAACATGTTCTCCTTCCTCCTCGCTGCGCCTGAATGCCGGCGCGTTGATGAGAGACTAGTGATGAAGACAGAGCTCCCTGTGTCTCCGAGTCATTCAGGAGGTAACAGGCTGGTGGGCGAGAGGCCAGAGACGAGCTGCCAGCGTCCCACCGCTCACACAGGAGGACAGAGTGTGTCATCGCTTTACATGTCAGCTTCCGGGACAGATAACACAAACACAGAGATGCTCGCTGGCGTCAATCGGCCTGCCGATAAACCTGCTCTCTGTTCTGGACAAGTCCATCAATACCAGCCAGGGGTGGAGAGTAAACGTGACCGGGATGTGCAGAGGCACTGCATGTCTCTGTGAGACAGAACAGGCAACAGGCAGGACGGGAGGACATGAGCTGCTTCAGACACAGGACAGGAGGACAAAACGCCAGGATAGAGGGACAAAACTGCAGAATGGGAGGACAAAAATGCTTCAGACACAGGACAGGAGGACAAAACGCCAGGATAGAGGGACAAAACTGCAGAATGGGAGGACAAAAATGCTTCAGACACAGGACAGGAGGACAAAATGGCAGGATTGCATAAAAAATTAGGAGGATGAGAGGACAAAACAGTGGGACAAGGGGACAAAACTGCTTCAGCCTCAGAAAAGGGGAATGAACAGGAGTTGTCCCTGGAATGCCTGCCATTCCCAAAGGGAAAGTCAGAATGACATTTAAAACTATTAATGTTCAAACTGACCTCAGTGAATCACCATCCTAATGATATCAGATGTCCACATTGGACAAAATGGACACAACGTTAATCAGCTGTTAAAGCGAGACTCATTAGGAGGAAATCAGATTTCAGTGCTTTGTTCCACTATAAAATGCCTCACTTTTCCTTTTCCAAACTCCCAACGTTCCAACAACAGGAGACACCAGTTAACCCTGACATCAGCACACTCTACTCACCAATGTGTCATTGTTTGTTTACACCTGTGTAGGTTAAACTTAAATAACCAAATACAAAAATAAAATTAAGCTTCCAAAAATAAAAAAATCAATCTTCTGATCCTAAATGAGGAAAAATTGCACCTGCTGCCACTAGGATGGAGACTATGCTTAGGCCTTGAATAATAAAAAAAAAATCTTCATTTGAAATAAATGCACACTGTAGTCATTTCCAGTCAAATTAAAGTTTAACAGATTATTATTTCTGTACATGACTCCATGTCAGCGTCAGAAAATCCAACATCTATACTTGAAGAGATGAAATTATCTAAGTTCTCTAAACTTCTCCTCCTCTGAGGTGATTCACGGCTCAGGACCAGTTTAATAGAACATGCAGATTATTTTCAGCTCTCACCCACAAACAGCAGCGTGACTCGGTGAAGATCAGAGCGCCGAGGCGTTCTCACGCCTCCTCAGACGCTCGCCGAGCCCATTACATAATGCTGGGAGTGAATGAGCCACTCCGTTTACAAAACCTGCTGCTGAGGATGATGTCACTTCCTGCTGTTGGGCAAAATGTGGTACATTTGCTGATGGAGTTGGAGGAGGAGACACTGAGCTCTTTGTTATGGAGCGATTTTACCTCCAGAGAGGAGTCAGCGACACATAAATTTAGATCTCAGTGTGAATAAAGGTCCGCTGCTGAAACCGAGGAACAGAACCATCACGAACCAGTTAATTATCTAATTATTATTCAAAACCTCTTTTATTGGCTGGTTTTACATGTAACAAATTCCTCCATGTAATAATATAAATAGTTTTTGTGACTGAGATTATTAGAAGTCTATGAGACAAACTGGTTTTGACATCAGCTACTGTGACATCTGAGTGGTTTTATAAAATAATATATTGACTGAATGCTGTGAGCTTGAGGCGAGGTCAGATGAGTTCTGAATAAACACTTTCTTTCAAAATTAACTTAAAAAAACAAAAACTAGAAGCCTAAAGATTCAAGAGCCATCAGATCTGCTGCTACAGATTTATGGACCTCTCAGAAAAAACAATAGTTATCGGCTTCATGTGAAAACATATTTTAGGCAACATCCTCCTTGAATAAAAATATTTTCACTCTGTGATTCTTCAAATTCTACAGCTCATGAGAATGAACATCTTATTTAGATCACTATTTCCTGTCTCAGACCACAATTTCCTTTCTCACTTCACTATTTCCTGTCTCAGGTCATTGTTTCCTGTCTCCGATCACTATTTTTTGTTTCAGATCACGGTTTCCTGTCTCAGATCACTATGTCCTGTCTCAAATCACCATTTCCTGACTCAGTTCACTATTTCCTGACTCCGTTCACTATTTCCTGTCTCAGATCAATATTTCTTGTCTCAGATCATCATTTTCTGTCTTAGATACCTTTTTACTGATTGAGTTGTTCACTATTTCCTGACTCAGTTCACCATTTCCTGTCCCAGGTCAATGTTTCCTGTTTCAGATCACCATTTCCTGTCTCAGATCACTGTTTCCTGTCTCAGGTCACTATTTCCTGTCTCAGATCACCATTTTCTGTCTTAGATCGCTATTTTCTGTCTCAGATCACTATTTCCTGTCTCAAATCACCGTTTCCTGTCTCAGATCACTATTTCCTGTCTCAGATAACCATTTTCTGTCTTAGATAACTCTTTCCTGTCTCAGATCACCATTTTCTATCTTAGATAACTTTTTCCTGACTCAGATCACTATTTCTTGTCTCAGTTCATTGCTTCCTGTCTCAAATCACCATTTTCTGTTTTAGATAACTTTTTCCTGACTGAGTTCACTATTTCCTGACTCAGTTCATTGTTTCCTGTCCCAGTTCACCATTTCCTGTCTCAGATCACTATTTTCTGTCTCAGATCACTATTTTCTGTCTCAAATCACCGTTTCCTGTCTCAGATCACCATTTTCTGTCTTAGATAACATTTTCCTGACTGAGTTCACTATTTCCTGACTCAGTTCATTGTTTCCTGTCCCAGTTCACTATTTCCTGTCTCAGATCACTATTTTCTGTCTCAAATCACCGTTTCCTGTCTCAGATCACCATATTCTGTCTTAGATAACTTTTTCCTGACTGAGTTCACTATTTCCTGTCCCAGATCACCATTTCCTTTCTCAGATCACTGTTTCCTGTCTCAGATCACTATTTCCTGTCTCAAATCACAGTTTCCTGTCTCAGATCACCATTTTCTGTCTTAGATAACTTTTTCCTGTCTCAGATCACAATTTCCTGACTGAGTTCACTATTTCCTGTCTCAGTTCACTATTTCCTGTCTCAAATCACAGTTTCCTGTCTCAGATCACCATTTCCTGTTTCAGATCACTGTTTCCTGTCTCAGATCACCATTTCCTGTTTCAGATCACTATTTCCTGTCTCAGTTCGCTATTTCTTGTCTCAGATCATTGTTTCCTGTCTCAGATCACCATTTTCTATCTTAGATATCTTTTTCCTGACTGAGTTCACTATTTCCTGACTCAGTTCACTGTTTCCTGTCTCAGTTCACCATTTCCTGTCCCAGGTCACTGTTTCCTGTTTCAGATCACCGTTTCCTGTCTCAGATCACTGTTTCCTGTCTCAGTTCACTGTGTTCCTTTACTCAGCAAGAGGAACATTTTCTGTTCCCTGTTTCAGATGGGAGGTTAGAAAATCTGCTGTCGTACTCCAAAGAAAAACTAAATTAAAACACAAAACAACCATTAAAATTCATATTTAATTTATGGTTGTTTAAGTTCTTTTAAGTGGTTTTTGTATCTATATAAACTACACTACTGGATCTGGATCATATTTGGTAAATAACATCCAGCATTAGTCTGTTTCCACTGCAAAAAAACCTATAAAATCATCAATCGATCCTTTAAGAGAACAGAACCACAGACCCGTGGCCATCAGGGCTACATCACTTCACACACAGCTGTAAACAGCAGCCTGAATGCAGATGAATTATTTAGATTTATCTCATTGTGTGTTTGAACCACACCACAGCTATGTTTCTGGTTTCTGCCTCCTGAAGCTGATCACTCTCTGAAACATTATGCTCATACAGAAATCACCCTAACACATCAGCAACAACCACCCTGCTAGGGTTAATAATAACACTCACAGGGTTTCACATCAGCAGCTTTACACTTTAACAACACGTCTGAGTGGGAAACACAACAGGAACACCTGAGATGGAAAAGTTCTGATCATGACACTTTACGTCACGTTGTACACAGTTTCAGTTTCTTCTAAATGAAAAAATGCTCTAAATTCGTGATTCACAACGTTTTATTTTTTAGGTTTGCCTTTAAGGAACTCTGACTCTTTACCAGTAGATCTGAACAAACATAAATAATCAATACTCCTGAGAGTTTCCAGCACCAGAACCCTCATACTGTGTTTCTGTTGTCTCCATCTGTTTACAGGGATCAGCTTCTCTGCACCTGTCAGCTTCAACAGCTGAACAAACATCTGGCCTTCAGCCGCCTGCAGCTCTCCAGAGCTTTCCTTGCCTAATTAGAATCGAGTTATCCTGCTGGACCCTGAACGCCTCGTAGAGGACTGACAGAACACTTCCTGCAGCTTCTCAGGTTTCTGCTTCCAAACAACAACTGTGACACAGAAGAACAAACTCTTTATTGATGCAACAGAAAGGATACTTGAGACAACATCTGGACGGTGAAAACTAAACCAAACACTGTTGCTTTAGACTATCTAGGAAAAATTGCACTTAAACACATCACTAAGAAAAATTCTAGGAGACATGTTCCTTTTCTGTCCGACCTTCAGGTTCTGGACCCCTCAGCTCTCAGAACAAAGTCAACCTTCTCCACATCACACTCAGACATGAGAGGAGGCTGAGGCTGCGACTCTGGATCAGAAGTGACGTGTTGTGGCATTTTTCTTTCCCCGGCGGGCTGCAGAGCCCGAGCCGTGCTGCATGACTACACTGATAACACTCACACAAAGAGCTGCTGGAGCTCTGCAGCAGTTTCAGAACTTTTTTTCTTTTATTTTTTTGCACAAACAAAAACACATCAGGAGTGGTTTGTGGAGATGAGATGGTGGCTTTCAACCTGCTTCACTTAGTACTGACCTACATTTCCCAGAATGCTTTTCACTGGTCTCCAGAAAACTCAGATGAGGTATAAATGAGATTTTAACGTGGCTCTAGAGATTTTAGGATCCTGTGGGAGCAGAACCTGCTCACTTTCATCTGTCATTATGAACCGGTTTCATTCAGCTTCTACATAAACACTTTAAATGGCTGCTCAGGGAATAATCAAATAAACTCATTTGGGTTTTTTGTGCAACAAAGATGCTGCAGGAATTTAGCATTTTCCTGTTCATCCACCAAACCTGTGATGCTTTCTTTACCAGGGTTCTATCTCTCCTTTTTCATGACATTTGCTTTGGTGTAAATAGTTAGAAATAATTTTCTGAGAGTCAATTCTACAAATACATCAAACATTTTCCATGAATGAACAGACACAAGCAGATATATTTCTGCATAATGACCACACAACTGCCCTATAAAAATTAAAATAAGATCCAGAATAGTAAATTACTTCAATAATAGGAAAGTGCATGACTAATTAAAGTAATTCCATAAAGGGGTGCGCTAAAATCAGCCCTGATGTAACAAACAGTTAAGAGTCTGAAGATCCTGACTGAAACAGAGAAGTTAACCCAGAAAATCAGCTCATCATGAGAAACCGAGCAACCCTGAGAGGCTACGACCTGCAGAGCTTCAACCCAAATATAGCATCTCATTCAAAGCTTCCAGATTTCACCTGGAGGATGTCCAAGCTGGGATGGAACATGATCAGAACACATTTGAAACACATCCCAGAATTATCTCACATTGTTTTCTGAGCTGCAACAGTACTTCAGTGCAGCTCTGGTGTTTTTATTTGTCTTTCATTTACAAACTTAAGATATTGTGACAAGAATAGAATAGTCCTTTATTGTCATTATTAAAAGCCCAAGCATAAAAGGTTTGTTTATGTGCGTGTGTGTGTGTGTGTGTGTGTGTGTGTGTGTGTGTGTGTGTGTGTGTGTGTGTGTGTGTGTGTGTGTGTGTGTGTGTGTGTGTGTGTGTGTGTGTGTGTGTGTTTACGTAGCCACAAGTATTTAAATTTCCCATAGCCCAGTAATAATTATTATTTATAAGCTTGTTTTATTTAGGCTAAAAGATGTTTAAGTAAGACAATAAATAAAAATAAGAGTCACAGCATCTTTTACACACACACACACACACACACACACACACACACACACACACACACACACACACACACACACACACACACACACACACACGTAAGTATTTATTATTCAATATCATAAAAAGCAACATTCTCCCAAATAACCTGTAAGAGGAAACTGTTTCTGTGACTTTAATTGAAAAGAGAATTGATGACATAACCTCTGAGACTAAAGGACAAACCAGACCTGAACCTAAACAAAACGCGTGTTTGTTTATGTACTGGAGATCGTTTTTAGGTTAAACTGGGATCAAACTGGTCTCAGATCTGTCCCAGACGCATTCACGGACGCCTGGGAGAGTTCACACCCCGTCACATTTCGGATCAGACTGATAAACTGACAGATCGATCCCGATGCGGCCATCCGGGTCAGACACACGGAACCATCACCCTCCATCATGCTGAACCCGCTCTTTTCTGAGACCCGGAGGACACCTGCAGCAGGTGTTTCACTCACCATCATCCCCGACAGGCCGACACGTTCCAATCTGGGCCCAAAGCCGCTACCGAACCCAAAACACCGACTGTTTCCGTCGCCTTCATCCCTATCTGGATGCAGCTCGGTCCGTTTCCCAGTGGGTTGCAGGGCGGTGGGTCCTCCCCCCTCCTATTCACCCATCAGGGGGGAGCAGAGCCCGATGGGATAAGCAATAACCCGGGTTACATGTAGTCCGTTAAAACCAGCTGCAGAACCACCTGGGCTGTGGTTCGGATGGATGGAGGCGCTAGACCCGGTGCGTCGGTAGGAGGAGGAGCTGCAGCAGGAGGAGGAGGAGGCCTCAGCTATAAAGGATGACGAGTTCAGACTAGTGACAAGCTGCAGCGTTTTATTATAAAGATAATAAAGGAAGGTCTGCAGCGCCCCCTACAGGAGGAGGTTTTAAATATACCCTTAGATCAAATCTGCCATCTTAATATTTGATATTTATTATCATACTGAGATTATGTTTACTTCACTACATTCAAAGCTTAATAAGAAGCCAAATCAGGTTAAATATAAAATCATTAAGTGACTAACTTAAATTTCACCTTCACATTAAAAACCTATCAGGGCATTGTTATGATGAAGAAAGACTGTTTATGTTCAAACCTTCATGAGTAAAAATCAAGCATCAGCTCAGGTTTCATTCACTTTAGACAGAAACCAGCATAAACTTTGGTCTGTTAAATTTTTACGCAGGTTTAAACTTTTTGGATCACATTTTAGATCAATTTGATTCTAATAGTTGAATTAAATACCTGTTTTATTTACATAAAACTCCATTCCCTGTAGTTTTAAATGCTGTAAATATTGTGGTGCAAAAGAAAAGAACATTTCACACAAATCAAGAAGCACTTTATTAGTTTTAAATAAGTCAGAAGCTGTAAGATTTAATTGATAAACATCTGGAGGTGAAAATGCTGCAAGGAAAAATGATAATTGAAATGATTATACAAAAAGTTCCTCAAAGAAAGACTAAAGTGATTTACACATTTCACATCTAAATCACTTCTGCAGGAACATAAAAAATGTGAAAATAATTTAGTTAAAATCTGATAAACAAGTATTTAAAAAAGTCTAAAAACTGCAACTTCTGATATCCACTTTATTTCCAACATATCACTGCGTGTGCATATATATATATATATATATATATATATATATATATATATATATATATATATATATATATGTGTGTGTGTGTGTGTGTGTGTGTGTGTGTGTGTGTGTGTGTATGTTGTGGTCTGCGCGATTACTGATGCAGTGCAGCTGAGCCTCTGGCTGCGTGTGCTGCTCTCCATGGTGCTGAAAGGGCAATGCCGAAACATGTCCGGAGCTGTCCGAGGTATGCGACCTGGTGATAGAAACGCCGGGTCATAACACTCTCCCTCTGTGCCACTCTCCTAGGGAGTGCCTCAAGGTTCAGTCCTGGGGACACTCCTTTTCTCAATCTATTGCTACCACTGGGAATCCTAGCGAAACTTGGAATGAATTACCACCTCTACGCAGGTGACTGTAAGATTTCTTTGGCAGGAAATAAACCAGACTCCACTCACTGCAGACAGCCTCTCTGAAGTCAAAAGCTGGCTTACTGCTAACCCCTATGCCAAAAAAAAAAACAAAACTATGCCTCAACAACAAGACTGATGCTATTCTTTTTAACGCAAAAAGTCATAATCATTCACCTGGTGACCCCTCTCTCCCCTTCCTAAACATGAAACCCTGTGTGACTAGTTTGGGGGTGAAACTTGACTCTGATGTGTCCATGACCTTGCAAATTAATGCCACAGTCAAGTCCTGTTTCTTCCAACTGTGCCGTATTACTTGATTAAAGTCTATAGTCAAGAGATCTCACATGGAATCTGTTATCCACGCTTTTACCACCTCATGATTGGATTACGCCAACTCAGTTCTCATTGGTGTCAATGTCTCCTCTATTGAGCATCTCCAGAAATTACAGAATGCCGCAGCTAGATTCCTCACAAACACTTCAAAGTGCTGTTACATTACTCCCATCCTCGCCTGTTTACACTGGTTACACGTACAGTACCTGATTCAGTTCAAGGTCTTAACTTTAGTTTATAAAGCCTTGAATGGTTTAACTTTCTCTTACATTTCCAAACTGCTCAAATGTTATGTCCCTTCAAGATCTCTAAGATTGGCAGATCACCTTCTCCTGCGCATCCAGAAGATGCATTACAAATTTTGTGGGAAGTGGACCTTTTCATTTGCTGCCCCCAAACTCTGGAATACACTCCCCCTCCATGTATGACTAGCCCAGTCACTAGGTCGGTTTAAGACGGTGCTGAAGGCCTAATTTTATCATTTAGCTTTTGGTCAGTGACCTGGTTTGACTATCTTTTAGACCTGCCGCCATTTGTGTTTTACTCTGTGTTGCTTTCCCTGCTCACATTTTTTACTTTTGTAGTATGGCGTTTTATTTTTTTATTCATTGTTTTGGTTATCTACAGTATTGTCATGATTCTTTTAACATGATTCTATCTCAATTTGTTGGATGTTGTATTCAGTTTTTTATTATGGAGCATCCCTGTTCCTTAATGTACAGCACTTTGGTCAGTTGTCAAGCTGTTTTTAAATGTGCTTTATAAATAATTATGTCATGGTAATGTAATATAGGTAGAAACTGGATCTTTTTTTGGGCTTCCCCTGGGTGTGTAAGTTGAGGGCTTCTAGGGGAGCCCATCACCCTTTCAGGGGAGCCGGGCTTCCCTTAGCTCCCCCGTAATTCGAACCCTGGTGTGGGGCCAGAAACATGCTTAGTAAAAGTGAAGGGGTCCATGAGGCTGGAAAAACTTCTGGCAAAGTGGTCAAAGTCATCATCAATGTGAATGTTAAAATCACCAGCAATCACCAGTCTGGACAGCTTCACAGTGGAGGATAAAAAAAATCACTAAAGCCGCTTACACATCTGGGCCAGTAAGGTCGGGGCTCGGCCGCGTCAGTTTGGACTCGTACAGGCGGTTTTTGGTCACACGGACTTCTCAGGAATGCAGAAAATCCACGAGCATGTGGGCGGCACAAAAGATGCACGGAAAAGTCTGTGGTGTCCTCCTTAATAAGATAAAGGCGGGCGTGAGCTGAGTTGATTTTTTAGACTCTGAACCACATTATTTTATTAATTTGCTCCCTGTTCTCTCTCACCGCTGTGCATGTCCTCATAACCGCTGCGCACACACACACACGCACGCACGCACGCACGCACACACACACACACACACACACACAGACACACACACACACACACTTGTTGATTGTTGGTTGTTGATTTGACAGCAACCAGAATGAAAATGAATTTCATGCAGGAAGCCCCCGCTGGCTGATCCTACTCACCAATCGGAGGCGATAGGAGTGAATTTCAGCCGGCCAATCAGTCCACAGTGCCACCTCGGCTCGGTCCCAGCCAGATCTCCGAGGGAATACATCTGAAAAGAAGAGACACCTCAGAACAGAAAACGCACACATGACCCAGATGTGAAACCAAATTCCGGTCCCAAACTGGCCCGCACTGACCCAGATGTGTAAGCGCCATGAACTCCTGAGTGAAAGAACTGTTTGGACCAGGTGGATGTTAAACCACAGGACAGTAAAATGGGTTCTTTCGCCTGACTTTAATCAGATGCAGTACAAAGGAAGAAAAGCAACCTGAGGTTGTAGAGCTACATACATTCTCTAAAGACAACAGCTAGCCCTCCACCTCGATCAGAACCTTGGGGTTGGCTAAGGAAGGAATAACCAGGGCCACTGTTTACAGTGAAAACAGGGGCAGTGACAACGAAAAGTGTACGTATTTTAGTTATTGTGTTTCTCTTCTTACGCTAAAGATACAATGAAAACGTAATCAGAATGATTTACAGACATCTACATTGGGAGTTTTATCATGTTTATTATAAATACACCAAGCAGCGCTCACAGGATCTGATTACTGAGATTGGTTCATCTGATCTGGCTGCTGCTAACTTTCTATGGGAAAACGTGATTAAAAAAAATGGATATTTCTGACACAATACTGACATCTAGTGGATGGTATAAAAGGTCAGCCTCATAGGCGGAAATCCCAGGGGGGACACGCCACCCCCCCTTGCATAAAGTTGTTACAACCAAACATTATTGAGCATATATACTTATTTAATAGTGATATGTTGTTTTCTAGATAAAGCAGAACATGAATGATAACAATTAAAACCGTAAAACAATGTGTTTTTAATCATTGAAAGATTATGATCACCCCTATTGCTCAAATTGGTACGGTCCAAGCGGTTACGAAAGGGCGAGGCTGCCGCTTTTCTCCCACAGCTCAGCTACCTGCAACGCAAGGAGGGCTGCAGCGCAGCGGCACACAGGAGAGGATGAAGGTCGCAGCAGTGTGTGTTAAAGCTAGTAAGTTAATCACCACACCATTTGTTCAACTTGTACCGAAAAAATATCATTTTCGGTGCTAAATTTCGGTACTTTCTCTATAAAATATCCTTGTTAAGGAGTTGCAACTCCATTCCTGACCTGACCGGTGTCTCAAAACTTCTCTTTGGCGGACGAAAAATGACGAAAAAAGTCAAAGCTGCGACTGCATTTTGTTAAAGTAAAAGAAAACACAGTTAAATTGTGTCTCTAAATATGGAAATACTAGCAATTTAATAAAGCATGGCTTCAGTCTGCGAGCAGAACCATGAGCCGTCTTTAACAAATGGTATGGCAGGCCCTTTTAACACTTAATCAACAACCTTTTTGTAGCCCAATTCTTATTTTAAATAGCAACAATATAATTAGTCCAAATATCCTTCCTAGTCATAACTGAAATTAAAGTTACCAACAGCTATTTTGTCACTAATATAAATTATATTTAAGGCTATATATGCATTAGTAGGAATTAAGTTTGAAATATCATAAATCCTTCAAAACCTAATAAGTGTGTTTTAACATTCATTAGGCAGACTGGATAGTTTATCCAAATATCTATTATAAATCTATTTAACATTTCAGATGAGCATCAGATTAAAGTTAACTTCTTAGAATAATTTAAAAGAACAAGTGTCCCAAAAGTTTTTTTTTTTTAAATCTACATCAGCACCATGAAAAGCAAAATGAAACCACACTGAAGTTAGTTTGAGGTAGTAAATATGACAGATATTCATCCTAGTTCAGCTGAGAGTTTTTAATGTTTCACCAAATTGTGACAATAGCTACGTGTACATGTGCCAAATTTCCCCTACCCGATTAAAATCTTGTTTGATTGGAAATCCCAAATGTCTGTTTACATGGACACTAACTGAAATGATTCAATCATTCCATGAGTAAGTTGAGCATGCGCAGAGTTGTCTTTCCCGGAAAAAAATGTAAACAAACACCATCTTGTCCGCACGTCTTTTCCCTCTATTTTTATTTTTATTCTCTAGCTTTGTCCGTTGACTTACCCCATTACGGACCACTTCTGTTTACTTCCCTCCATGTTTTCGACTAGTCCTGAGCATCTACAAAGGCGAAAAAACGTCATGCTGAAGTTGCACACATGCGCAGTGGGCATTATTGGGGCGATGGTGGCAGAGGAGTTAAGTGGCTGCCTTGCGATTGAAAGGTCGCAGGTTCGCGTCCTGCTCAGTATGTCGCTGTCGTTGTGTCCTTGGGCAAGACACTTAACCCGCTTTGCCTGCTGGTGATGGTCGGAGGTACTGGTGGCACCAGTGTACGGCAGTCTCGCCTCTGTCAGTGCGCCCCAGGGCAGCTGTAGCTACGATGTAGCTCATCCCCACCAGCTTGTGAATGTGTGTGTGAATGGGTGGATGACTGATTGTGTTGTGAAGCGCCTTGGGGGGTTGTAGAACCCTAAGAAGGCGCTATACAAATACAGACCATTTACATACCATCATTTTACTCCAACTATCTGAATGGCTGTGTACATGGACGTCAATCAGATTGACAATCGGACAAAACCACCTCTCTCAATCATAATGAAATTTCATTCCGATCGGGCCACATTGGATCAGAATAATCCGATTGACATGTTTACATGATGCATTTTTGATCTGACATGGCATTCATTCCGATTACTTGTGCCCATGTAAACATAGCTACTGATACAGCAGGTCTGATCATCTATGTTGCTGATGATCACAAATTAGTTACTACATGAAATAAATCAACAGCTTTCACTTTATATGACTTAGTCACCCCAGGATTATTCTATTACACAAATAGTTTCCATATTTAATAGTATTTTTTTAATGGAAACTGTGGATTTTTTAATATAATTCACATCATGTAGCAGTCAAATTTTATTTTGATATTTTATTTTTAGATAGTTTTCTCTCTCTTTATTGTGAAACGGTTCCAGAGATTTTGTAGTACCTTACCTTAAGGTAACATTATACTGTATTATAAGGTCATAGTCCGGTTAAAAAACCTTTGCCCAGTTAATTGCTATTCATGTCCTTCAACGGCACTTGTGTGTAATATTGTAGCAGTCAAAAGCGAGTTGGTAATGACAACAGTAGGGGTGGAGCCGAACCTGAATAAGGTATTCGGAAATCACAAATAATGTGTTTTTTACGAATACTTATCTCTAACAAATACTTAAAAAAATATTGGTATTCGGAAAAAGAGAACCCCACATCGAAGTGCGTAGCCTGGCAGAACCATCGACATATATATATATATATATATATATATATATATATATATATATATATATATATATATATATATATATATATATATATATATATATATATATATATATATACGTGGACATATAAACGCCCATTGGCCTTTTAATGCAGATTTGATTCAAAATGCGAGGTTCCCACTGCCGCCATGTAGGCCATGTCACATCTCATCATGGCCAGGCAATCCAAAAATGGGAAAAGAGGTGGGGCTTAGGGTGGGGCTTTGATGGTGGGAGCACATGAACCAATGTAGCTACTAGCTGAACTAACCCCCAAAGCTAAGATGGAGCTCTGGGACAGCGACCCGCGTGGCTGCCTGGCTTACATGTGAGGGTGCAGCAGCGCTGGTTTCCCGTTGAGCTCTGTTATGAACTGTAAAAATACAAGCAAAGCCTCAAACTGCTGCGATCGGAGCTGGGTGGCCTCGCTGCTTACGTGAGCTCACGCTCTGCTCCACGACGGAGATCAGCGGGATATTAGCTTTATGCTAACCTGAAGCTAGTAGAGTTTTTCAGGTGCTTTTCGCGATAGAAACGCGGTTGAGAGACTCCATAGTGAGGCAACACCATCTCAAAGAGCTGCTTTGTTGCTGTAGTATCCCTCAGAGGGCTCCAGAGGCGACTAGCACAACCACAGCCTCGGACGAAAGCCACGTGGCCTCGGGAGAAGGGAGCGTGCGGCCGCCTGCGAGTAGCAGCTGTTCCCGGCCGAGAGACAGGACAGGCTGGGCGCCTGCCTTGCTGGGCGGGCTCCGCAAGGATGAAGCAGCAATTTTGTGGATCTCTGACGCTGTTTTCAAACTCTATGAACTCCGGAAATTTCAATAGAAACACACCCAAAAGTGTTGCTCAGATTAAAGTTACATCTTTCCACTATCTTCTGGTTTAGAGTTGTAACTTCATGAAGGATCATATTTGCAGCTGTGGCTCATTAAACTCAGCAATGATGCTTGTCCCATTATTGTGACTTTGGCGCTTAAAGGGTTAAACCTAAAATGGTTTTTTGAACCAGGCTGTAAACATGTTTATTTCTGCTGTGAAATTGGCAAGCCGTCCCCGTTTTCTGTAATCTCTAATCTAAAATTAGCATTTTGTGGAACTAAAATAAAAATCTGATTATTACAACATGTTCAAGTCTGTTCTACTGGAAATACGCAGATTCATTGCATTGGTTACCCCCGCTCAGATCCCCGTTTGAACGCAGTGGCTGCAGCTGGAGCGTGTGGATGAAGACGTGGTTGTAAAGAAGATGGGGTAACCGTAACATTTAGTTGTGTTGTTTTTTAATTTTTTGTTTTAAGTCTCATTCTTCTAATGCTACCAGGATTTGTTAAATGCATATTTAAGAGGCTTTGATCATTAATTGACGATTGATCATTAAAAAAAAGAAAAATATCTATTTGTTTTAATAATGCTTTAAACCTGTTGATGTTCCGTTCACGACATTTAAATAAATATTTATTTTCATGACATTTTCACAGGCTTCTTCAGTCTTATAATGTTGTTGCCCACATGAAAGGTTTTAGTTGTTTCCCTGCTCCATCACAGTTGATTCACCCGATCAGCAGCTCATCAAGCTCTGCAGAAGCTGTTAATCACCTGCTGATTCAAATCAGATGTGTTGAAGCAGGGATACAACTAAAACATGCCGGATACCAGCCCTCAGGGAAGGGAGGTGTCTAACCCTGTCTTTGGTGCTTTAAAACCCTCCACCACAATAAGGTGGCAGCCAATGGAAGAGGTACCATTGTTATTGTTATTTTCTTTTAGCTATAGTAAGCTAGTCAGTGGGATGGAGATATCAGTGTTTGAAATAACACACAGAGCATATCTGTAGTTATTGTTCAGATAAACTTCACATTAGGGGAAATAATTTTTAATAAAAAAATATGTTTCTTTTTTTTCAGATCAGTGAAGTTGAGTTTGAGTGCAGAAGAAAGAAGTGATGGCTTGTTCGTCCCCATCTGCTGTAGAATACATCAGTAATGCCAGATGTGACCTTGTGAGAGAATTAAGGGGCCTGCCTGTGATTCTGGAGAACTTGTATCAGCAAAAAGTTCTCAGTGATGAAGAGGCCAGCAAAATCAAAGCAGAGAAAGATGACTATGATAGAACCAGGTCAATACTGGACTCAGTCACTAGAAAGGGGGAAGCAGCCAGCTACGAGTTACTCAGGATTATTGATGCGACGAGGAAGAGGACCTTAGAGAGGACGCCTCTTCCCTCCAAGGACGAGAGTGAAACTTCAAATGAAACTAGAAGATTTGACCTGCATTATTGGATCTGCTGCTTTCCTTTCAAAGAAGATGCAGAAATAGATTCAGCACATTTCCAAGGTTATTCTAACTTTTTTAAATTTAAAATGAAATAAAATTCTGTTCAGATACAATTTTAATGCGGAACACTTGGGTTGTTTTTATACAGGGAAATTGTTTCATTTCACTGTTCCGTAACTTCTAAAATAGCTAAAAATATACTCCTTGTTATATTCTTTCTGTGATTTTTTTTCAATCTCCATTGGTTTTTCTTGTTTAATACACAATGTAGCAATGTTTTTTTACCTTAAATTGCCGACAGTTTCAGCGACACACTGCCGCCATCTTCAGAGCCTCGCTTTTTCCCCCTGTGTAGTTAAAAATATAATTGGGTGCAAAATAAAATCCTTGATATTTAGCAAGTTTATGCAACAAAATATAAGTCAATTTATTTTAATATATTTTCTTACTGTTTTTATTTCAGGACCAAGACCATGCCACAGATATCAGAAAAAGCTGAAGATTAAAGCAGGAAAAAAATCAAAGGACTTTTGGAGGGCAAGTGGAAATCTGTTTGACCAAAACAAGAGGCCTGATCTGTCGTACACTCCACTGGTGTTAAATACAAAAGGAAACATTTCTCCAAGCAAAAATAAGAGCTATAAGAAAAAGAAAACCAAGCTGAGCCGTCCAAAAACGTTAAGGACTTACGTTCCAGAGGACAAACCAGAAATGTCCCCCAGTGACCTGCTGAAAACAGATAAAAACATTCTGTTGGTCGGGAAGTCTGGAGTTGGAAAAACAGCGCTGACTCATGAGATATTGAGACTCTGGTCAAAAAGAGATGACAAGGATCTGGATTACATGTTTTACTTTGATATGAGGGAAACCAGTTTAACGACAATCAGAGATTTAGAGGATCTTCTTTTCAGTGAGTGCATGGAACCAGATGAAGGCAAAGATGAGGTGATACAGGATGTAAAGAAGAACTCTGGAAATGTTACAATCATCTTTGATGGAGTCACAGATCCTCTTGCATCTGTGGTGAAGAAACTTGTAGATAAAGATCTTCTACCTGATGCAAAAATCATCCTAACCTGCAGACCAGATGATGAAGAAGACTTTTTCTCTGAAGACTATGTCCAGGTGGAGGTGAAAGGCTTCAGTGAACAGATGATAACAAGATATTTGTCTACAACTCTGGGTGAAGATCACAAGGACGTTTTGAGCAACTTGGAGCTGTTAACTCTGTGTCATGTTCCAACGTACGCACTGATGGTGGCTGTGAGCTTTTCATCTGGAGACTCTCCACAGCCAAGAACCGTCACTGAAATACTCATCAATATCGTACGTTTTTGTCTGCAGATAAACAGCAACAAAACAAAGACCAAGAATTTAAATGTATTCATCAAAAACGAGAAAGAGAAAATCCTCTCTTTGGCTGAAGCAGCTTTTAAAGCATCTGAAAGAAAAACTGTGAACCTGGAGGAACTGATCTGTGAGGACAAATGTGTTCTTTCCATCCTGAAACCACTTCATATCAAAGTTGCTCCTACTGAAACCAAAACTCTACATGCATTTCTCCATTACACCATGCAGGAGTTTTTTTCAGCTCTGTGGCTTTTAAAGAATCCAGATAAAATCAGGGATGTTTTTCAGCAGTGCCTCACTGAGGAGATGAAACACATGAAGCATCTGATCCCTTTTATGTGTCGATTATTGAACGAGAAGAGCCCTTCTTTCATGAGCTGTTTGATTCCAGTGGAGGAGATCAAGAAAACATCTGACTGGTTCTTCAAGGAGATGATAACCACATTCTCCTCTCAGGATGATGCTGATGACAGTGAGTCTTATATTGACACGCTGTTCTTATGTCAGAGCTTGTTTGAATCCCAGAGTCCTGAAGCCTGCATTTACCTCCTGGACAAACTGGACTACCATCTGGACCTGAGTGGAGAGAACCTGGATCCGTACTCCTGCTGTGCTCTGAATTATGTGGTCACTCAGTCAAAGGAAAGGAAAATCTGTCTGAACCTTCAGGATGTGACTGCATGTGGACAAGGAATGAGACAACTGTTTTCATGCCTTAAAAATGTTCAGTGGTAGGAAGGAAGATGTTATTTTTATTGTTACGTTACTGCTAAAGTTCACAACATAACATGCTGACAATGGCTGATTAGTTATTAAATGATGGTTTCCTCTTTCATTTAAAGGATGGACCCTCTGCCACAGCAGCTGTGGAAGATTGTGCTCCTCAGTGAAGATCAGAGGGAATATGAGACCTTACTGCAACTTGATGGAAACCAGTTGCACCTTCCAGTTGTGAGTGAAAAACAGCTGTTTGAAAGGGCTGTGAGGTTCATGCAGAGGATGACGACAAAGATCAATGTCCGTCTTCACTGGGACAGAACTGGTCCAGTCAGTCAGAGTTTCTATGAGTTCCTGTTAAAGGTTTTGCCACGCATCAACTCACTCAGGTCAGTAAAACACAATCAGTGCAGTTTAGTTCATTAATTCTTTGAAATTAAAGCAGTTTTTTAAAGTTTTGTAGTCTTTTCCAATAGAACATTATGAAGCATATTAATTGATTTCCTGTTTAGAATGAAGCTAATAATTAAAATTCAAGTGTTTTGACAAGTGTTTTCAAAATGGGTGGGTAGTCTGACCTACAGTTTGGTGCATAAGCACAAACAACAATCAGAACCCGTTCCCCTACACAAAGGCGAAGGAAGGCTATCCTCTCAATCGCTGTGGTAAACCCCAATGTACAGGCACCAAGAAGGGGTGTAACAAGTATGCTCACCCTTGTTTGGCACCTCTTAGTGGGCGCAATGAAACTGGTTCCAGAGCCAGAGCCATGCATTGAGGTGGGTCCGACTATATCTACCCTGGAACCTTTCAACTTCACACACCAACTCAGGCTCTTTTCCCACCAGAGAGGTAACATTACACGTGCCAGGAGCGAGACTCTGTAGCCGAGAATTCAGCCCACCAAGGTCCCTGCCCTTAGCTGCCCATCTCGCACTGCACCCGACCCTTTAGGCCACTCCTATGTATAGTGAGCCCTAGGGAAGGGGGACCCACGTCTCCTCTTTGAGCTGTGCCCAGCCGAGCTGCATGGGTGAAAGCCCGGCCACCAGGTGCTCGCCAACGTGCCCCAACTACAGGCCTGGCTTCAGAGTGGGGCCCCGGTGACCCGCATTCGTGCGAGGAACACTGTTTTTCTTGGTATTTATCATCATAAGGGATCTTTGGGCTGCACTTTGTCTGATCCCTCACCTAGGATCTGTTTGCCATGGGTAACCTAGAGACATAAAGCCTCAGACAACTTAGCTCCTAGGATCATTGATACTCAAACCCCTCCATCATGGTGAGGTGGAAGTCCAGGGAGGGATGCTCCTTCCAGGGACTTTCTTGTTCTCCTGGGGGAAATCAGTGCTCACGTGGGCAGTGACGGTGAGACCTGGAGAGGTGTGGTTGGGAGGAATGGCCCCCCTGACCTGAGTCCCAGCAGTGTTTTCTTATTAGACTTCTGTGCTTGTCATGGATTGTCTATAATGAACACCACGTTTAAAGCATAAAGGTGTCCATATGCGCTCTTGACACCACGATACCTTAGGCCCAGAGGTCCTTAAGACCCTGGAAGTTGCGGGGCTATGTTGGTTGACGTGGCTCTGCAATATCCATCCATCCATCCATCCATCCATTGTCTTCCGCTTATCCGGAGTCGGGTCGCGGGGGCAGCAGCCTAAGGAAGGAAGCCCAGACCTCCCTCTCCCCAGCCACTTGGGCCAGCTCCCCCAGGGGAATCCCAAGGCGTTCCCAGGCCAGCCGAGAGACATAGTCTCTCCAGCGTGTCCTGGGTCTTCCTTTGGGTCTCCTCCCGGTTGGACGTGCCCGGAAAACCTCACCAGGGAGGCGTCCAGGAGGCATCCTAATCAGATGCCCGAGCCACCTCAAGTGGCTCCTCTCGATGTGGAGGAGCAGCGGGTCTACTCTGAGCCCCTCCCGGATGACCGAGCTTCTCACCCTATCTCTAAGGGAGAGCCCAGCCACCCTGCGAAGAAAACTCATTTCGGCCGCTTGTATTCGCGATCTCGTTCTTTCGGTCACTACCCAAAGCTCGTGACCATAGGTGAGGGTAGGAACGTAGATCGACCGGTAAATTGAGAGCTTCGCCTTTCGACTCAGCTCCCTCTTCACCACAACAGACCGGCACAACGCCCGCATCACTGCAGACGCAGCACCAATCCTCCTGTCGATCTCACGCTCCACCCTTCCCTCACTCGTGAACAAGACCACAAGATACTTGAACTCCTCCACTTGGGGCAGGACCTCGTTCCTGACCTGGAGAAGGCATTCTACCCTTTTCCGACTCAAGACCATGGTCTCGGATTTAGAGGAGCTGATTTTCATCCCAGCTGCTTCACACCCGGCTGCGAACTGCTCCAGCGAAAGCCGGAGATCACGTTCTGATGAAGCCAACAGGACCACATCATCTGCAAAAAGCAGAGACCTGATCCTTAGGTCACCAAAACGGATCCCCTCACCACCTTGGCTGCACCTAGAAATTCTGTCCATAAAAGTTATGAACAGAATCGGTGACAAAGGGCAGCCTTGGCGGAGTCCAACTCTCACCGGAAACAAGCCCGACTTACTGCCGGCAATGCGGACCAAGCTCTGACACTGGTTGTACAGGGACCTAACAGCCCGTATCAAGGGGCCTGGTACCCCATACTTCCAGAGTACCCCCCACAGGGCCCCCCACAGGGCCCCCCGAGGGACGCAGTCGAACGCCTTCTCCAAATCCACAAAACACATGTAGATTGGTTGGGCGAACTCCCACGCACCCTCCAGGACCCCCCCAAGGGTATAGAGCTGGTCCAGTGTTCCACGGCCAGGACGAAAACCACATTGCTCCTCCTGAATCCGAGGTTCGACTATCCGACGGACCCTCCTCTCCAGAACCCCTGAATAGACCTTACCAGGGAGGCTCAGGAGTGTGATCCCCCTGTAGTTGGAACACACCCTGCGGTCCCCCTTTTTAAATAGGGGGACCACCACCCCGGTCTGCCAATCCAGTGGAACTGCCCCCGATGTCCACGCGATATTGCAGAGCCGCGTCAACCAACACAGCCCCACAACATCCAGAGCCTTAAGGAAATCCGGGCGGATCTCATCCACCCCCGGAGCCTTGCCACCGAGGAGTTTTTTGACCACCTCAGTGACCTCTGCTCCAGAGATTGGAGAGCCCAACCCAAAACCCCCAGACTCTGCTTCCATCCTGGAAGACGTGCCGGTGGGATTGAGGAGGTCTTCGAAGTACTCGGCCCACCGATTCACAACGTCCCGAGTCGAGGTCAGCAGCACACCCTCCCCACTGTAAACAGTGTTGGTAGTGCACTGCTTTCCCCTCCTGAGGCGCCGGATGGTGGACCAGAATCTCCTCGAAGCCGTACGGAAGTCTTGTTCCATGGTCTCACCGAACTCCTCCCACGCCCGGGTTTTTGCCTCCGCGACCACCCGAGCCGCATTCCGCTTGGACTGCCGGTACCCATCAGCTGCCTCCGGAGTCCCACGGGCCAAAAGGACCCGATAGGACTCTTTCTTCAGCTTGACAGCATCCCTAACCGCCGGTGTCCACCAGCGGGTTCGGGGGTTGCCGCCACGACAGGCACCGGCCACCCTGCGGCCACAGCTACGGTCAGCCGCCTCGACAATGGAGTCACGGAACATGGCCCATTCGGACTCAATGTCCCCCGCCTCCCCCGGGACGTGTTCGAAGTTCTGTCGGAGGTGGGAATTGAAGCTCCTTCTGACAGGAGACTCTGCCAGACGTTCCCAGCAGACCCTCACAACACGTTTGGGTCTGCCAGGTCTGACCGGCATCTTCCCCCACCATCGAAGCCAACTCACCACCAGGTAGTGGTCAGTTGACAGCTCCGCCCCTCTCTTCACCCGAGTGTCCAAGACATGCGGCCGCAGATCAGATGAAACGACAACAAAATCGATCATCGACCTGCGGCCTAAGGTATCCTGGTGCCAAGAGCACATATGGACACCTTTATGCTTGAACATGGTGTTTGTTATGGACAATCCATGACGAGCACAGAAGTCCAATAACAGAACACCACTCGGGTTCAGATCAGGGGGGCCGTTCCTCCCAACCACACCTCTCCAGGTCTCACTGTCATTGCCCACGTGAGCATTGAAGTCCCCCAGCAGAACGAGGGAGTCACTCGAAGGAGCGCTTTCCAGTACCCCCTCCAGGGACTCCAAAAAGGGTGGGTAGTCTGAGCTGCAGTTTGGTGCATAAGCACAAACCACAGTCAGGACCCGTTCCCCCACCCGAAGACGGAGGGAGGCTACCCTCTCGTTCACCGCGGTAAACCCCAACGTACAGGCACCAAGATGGGGGGCAAGAAGTATGCCCACCCCTGCTCGACGCCTCTCAGTGGGAGCAACTCCAGAGTGGTAGAGAGTCCAACCCCTCTCAAGGAAACTGGTTCCAGAGCCAGAGCCATGCGTTGAGGTGAGTCCAACTATATCTAGTCGGAACCTCTCAACCTCACACACCAACTCCGGCTCTTTCCCCACCAGAGAGGTGACATTCCACGTACCAAGAGCCAGCTTCTGTAGCCGAGGATCAGACCGCCAAGGTCCCCGCCTTCGGCTACCGCCCTTTCCACATTGCACCCGACCCCTTTGGCCCCTCCCACGGGTGGTGGGCCCATGGGAAGGGGGACCCACGTCTCCTCTTCGGGCTATGCCCGGCCGGGCTCCATGGGTGAAAGCCCGGCCACCAGGCGCTCGCCAGCGTGCCCCACCTCCAGGCCTGGCTCCAGAGGGGGGCCCCGGTGACCCGCGTCCGGGCGAGGGAACACTGGTTCCATTTATTGAACTCATCATAAGGGGTATTTTGGGCTGCGCTTTGTCTGATCCCTCACCTAGGACCTGTTTGCCATGAGTGACCCTACCAGAGGCATAAAGCCTCAGACAACTTAGCTCCTGGGATCATTGGGACACTCAAACCCCTCCACCACGATAAGGTGGCAACCCAGGGAGAGGGGCTCTGCAATATCGAGTGAAAATTGGGGGCAATTCCACTGGGCTGGCAGACCAGGGTGGTGGTCACCTTGTTTAAAAAGGGAGACTGTAGGGTGTGTTCCAACTAGGGATGGGTACCTTTGACATTTGAATCGATACGGTACCAATTCCCGGTACCTATGAATCGATACCGGTACTTCACGGTACCTATTTTCGATACTTTTGAGTGTATAATAATTATTTAAATATCATTTTTAATTAAAAGTTTATTTTTTTCTCAATATATAACCATATTTGATAAACATCACAATAAATAACATACAACTGTTTGTATTTTGTCATCGTAGTGTTGTACAAAATTCTTCAATATGAAAACCTTTAACCACAACTGTTTCTAAATGATGCAGAAACTAAAACCCAGCTCCATGTACTCCTATTCCTCTCCTTTCCCCTCTGGACAAATTGTGTGATGGTGCGTCCTTGTAGTATTAGAAACTGCTGTGAACTAAATTTACTGTGTATCTTCATTCATTTTACCGTTCTTTTTCAAACTGTTGATTTTTCCTACTCGGAAGTGGGAATTTCCGAGGAGGAAGTGAACGCACCATTAGCAATGTTAATGATAACTAAAATATCAAGCTAACACTATCTTAAACATAAACGTTTATTTTGCTGCTGGAGCAGATTAAGATGATGATGCCTCACTTAGATCGTTGTCGCTGGTTTCATCATCACCCAATCACCCACTGCATTTAGTGAAGTGAAGCCAAACTTTATAGCGCGTTGGCTTTCTCCTAGTTGAAATTTCCAAGTTCCGAGGAGAAAGCGAACGCACCATTAGCGGAACAGGAGCTAAAATATCAAGATAATGTTACGTAAATCCTCTAATACAGGCCCGGGCCTTTATTTACTCAAGCGCATCCTGGTTCAGGCCTTTATTGGAAGGAGGCCAGAATTAGAGGCAGGCCTATATTTCAATTTGAACAAAATTAACTACCAGTAGAATGAATAAAAACAAGATTTTGTGGGGATCTGTGCCTACCGATGACGTCACACTATGGCAATGCCACACAAACCATGTTGGGACCCATTTTTTTCCCAGTGTTCTGTCAGAACACCTGGCTTAGAGCTAAAATGAATATCAGATTCTGCCAACAAAATGGCTGTATAAAACAATTTATATGTAAACCGAGGTGTTTTTGCAAACACTATAATTAATACTTTTGGGCAGGGTTTGAATTACACAGAGGATTCTGGGGGCGCCCAGTGACGGGGAGGGGGTGGGGGGGGGTCTGTTTGCCTTGGCCCCCAAAATGCTCTGATACGGCCCTGGACGTGGGACTAAATTTAGAAGTTGATATGAATTGTATAAAATATATAAATATTACATGTTTATGAATTATTGCTTTATGAAGGTCAAAAGATGTAGTGGAATAAATCTACCAACATTTTTCCTTTTCAAGAACTTTGTTTTGTTTTCTTGTTTTTATTTGAATATTTTCCTGTCCTGTCTGGCTCTGATCTTCCTGCTTCTCCTCACTCCACCAGAATAAACTGTTTCCTGGCTTCCTCCTGATTCACCTCGAGTTACTTTTGAACTAAACGGGTCAAATGAATCTACTGGCTGAAAAATAGTGTGCGCTGCACAAATCACCAGCGCACGGGTGACGCGCTCCGCTGCGGAGCGCGTCAGACACAAATAAAAGATACGATCAAAAGACAGAAGTAACTCAGAAGATTATATGAACGGACATGAACGATCGCGTGTTGTTTTATATTTTTTGGTGGCGCCACTTTGAGAATGTTACTGTGGCCGTGCAGGACGCAGCTTCAGCAATCAGCATCATCTGTCCTCTCTGCACAAAAAAACCCACAATGCGCTGAGAGTCCATGTAATATAAAACAGGATCTTTTTTGGGCTTCCCTGGGTGTGTAAGTTGAGGGCTTCCAGCTCCCCGTAATTCAAACCCGGCTCCTGGATGAAAACCCGGACATTTTCATCAATATAGGAACCCCCCCGGACGCCCCGGACAGAGGGTGAAAAGTGGACATGTCCGGGGAAAAGAGGACGTTTGGTCACCCTACTTACCTGTGATGAAGTGATCACTGCAAACTAGCATTTTCCGTTCCGTTTCTGCTCATCCTGCAGCCGGAGATTATGATCCACTAGTCCGCTGTTACCGTAAAACCTGGTATACGTGCGCCTCGAAAAATCGAGTGAGGGCTCACTTTACCGTCGATCTCCGAAAAAAACAAAAAACACACCCACGCTGTTTCTAATAGTAGCCCCGGCCACTATTAGAGACCGGCCTGTATTTACCCCCGCTGACAGCCAGACCGGCTAATATAGGAGACCCGGCCGGTAGTGGAATACAGGCCAATATTAGAGGATTTACGGTATGTTAAACAGTTTATTTACCTGCTGGAGCCGATTAAGACAATGATGCCTCACTTATATCATTGTTGCTGGTTTCTTCATGACCCAGATAGCCATCCGATTTAGTAAAGTGGACCCAAACTTTAGAGCTCTTCCTCTGTGCCATGCTGCTTGCTCTGTTTACAGCTTGCCTGCAGCGACTAGCGACTTTCCGCTCAATCACCGGTGAAACACTTCTCGAGGGGGGAACACATATCGACATAACACCGGCACTGCTGTCTATTTTGGCAAATTGCTGTCTTGCAAGCTCTCGTTAGGTCAGGTACCGAAACAAGGCACCGTTTCTTGTCACGTGAATCGGTGCTCGGTCGGTTCGATGGAATTCGGTCGGTGCCTTAAAAAGTACCAGTTCCGGTACCCATCCCTAGTTCCAACTACTCCTGAGCCTTCCTAGTAAATTCTATTGACACGTTAAACATGTTTGTTCTATTCAGTGGTTCTGGAGAGTAGGGTCTGTCGGATAGTTGAACCTCGGATCCAGGAGGAGCAATGTGGTTATTGTCCTGGCCGTGGAACACTGGACCAGCTCTATAACCTTAGGGGGGTCCTGGAGGATGCATTCACCCAATCAATCTACATGTGTTTTGTGGATTTGGAGAAGGCGTTTGACCGTGTTCGTCGGGGGGCCCTGTGAGGGGTACTTCGGAAGTATGGGGTGCCAGGCCTGCTGATACGGTCTTGGTCTGCATTGCTGGCAGTAAGTCAGGCTCTTTCCCGGTGAAAGTTGAACTCCACCAAGGCTGCCCTTTGTCACCAATTCTGTTCATAACTTTTATGGACAGGATTTCTAGGCACAGCCAAGGTGTTGAGGGAATCTGTTTTGGTGGCCTAAGGATCAGGTCTCTGCTTTTTGCAGATGATGTGGTCCTGTTGGCTTCATCAGAACGTGATCTCCAGCATTCGTTGGAGCGGTTCACAGCCAAGTGTGAAGCGGCTGGGATGAGAATCAGCTCCTCTAAAGCCGAGACCATGGTCTTTAGTCAGAAAAGGGAAGAATGCCTTCTCCAGGTCAGGGATGAGGTCCTGTCTCAAGTGGAGGAGTTTAAGTATCTCGGGGTCTTGTCCACGAGTGAGGGAAAGATGTAGTGCAAGCTCGATAGGCGGATTGGCGATGTGGGCGATGTAGCGGTCTGTTGTGGTGAAGAGAGAGCTGAGCCAGAAGGCAAAGCTCTCGACTTATTGGTCGATCAACGTTCCTACCCTAACCTATGGTCACGAGTTTTGGGTATTGACCGAAAGAAGAATATTTTAACATCAGTCTGAAAACAATGATTTCTGCTTTTTATCAAATAAAATTACAGACACATATAGTAGAAAATGAGCAGTTAAAGCTGATGAGTTTTTTTTTAAATATTAAAAATTAAATTTAGCATCTGTTTCATTTAACAATTTTAAAAACTAAATGAACAAACACTAATGGTACAGTAGCTGAGCCTTTACTTTAAAATGCTGAGGTGCCTGATTGGCAGGTGAGATGAACACCACTTGTGAGGCCCCTTATTTTTATTAAGTCTTTATTGTATTTTTGTTAAGTCTTTAATGTGTTACATACAGTTAACATGAAGTTTATTGTTTCCCAGCTATATCATCAATATCCACTAGTCACAATTTCTATAAACTAGTAGTGAACACCACTTCCACAACAGCATAAATTGTCCTTTGACTACTAACAGCTGTCCCCTTTATCAGAGGTCACTCATGATTCACAATTTTGTGATATTTAGTTATACAAGTGTCTTGATGACTCACTGATTTTATTCTATTTGATGTCCAAACAATTTTTATTATCCTCTCACTATAGAGCAGGGATCGCCAACCCTGGTCATTAGTGGTGCAACAGATAAAAAAACTCATGGTTAGGATCGTATCACTGATTTGAGTCACGGATCAGATAATTTTTCGGATCAGCACAAAGAAAAGAAAAAGAAAAGACAAATAACTTTGCTCTCTTTTTATTTTGTAAAACATTTAGTGCAACATTTTTTTGCTCAATGCTCATTACTGTAAATACAAACAACATTTAACTCAAGACTCATTTAACGCAGTTACGTCCTATAATATCTATAACGTCAAAGATTTGTTAACTGAATGATTCTTACTATCTAGAATGAACATTTAATAAGAATAATAAGAATACCTTTATTTGTCCCTCAGTGGGGAAATTGCAGTATATGCAACAGCACAAGTACAGTAAAGTAAGGTGAAGTAAAGTAAAATATGAGTAGTACACAAACAATATCACACAAAAGTATTTAAGTAAATAACTTGAATTAAAAAGTATTGAATTGTGAGTTTGATAATTATTGCACATAATAACAGTAGTAGTAGTAAGTATTGCACATGTATTGGAAGGTGATGACAGTTGTAGTGGTATGTTACAGATGTATGTGTTACATATTAGGATTGACCATTATAGATATTTCAGATATTCAGCAAGAATGTTCTCATGGATATCTTGAATGTTAATTTCTGCTAGGAACAATAGAATTATAGATATCTCAAATACATATCCAGTCTGCTTAATAAATGTTAAAATGGCCACCTTAGGTTTTTAGGGATTTTGAGATATCTCAAACTTAATTTCTACTAGTGCAGTTGTTATTATAGAAATCCTTAATTATCATTTCTACTAGTAACAAATAGCTGTTGATGTCTTTATTTGCAATGTTGACTAATAAGAATACAATTAGTACTAGGATCAATGAAATTGCTAATTAAATGTTAAAACGGCTTGTCATAGTCGAGCTCACTCCTTGCGTGTCCTGCTTTCACTCATTTCCTCAACTTTCTGTAGCGCTGTTTATTTTTCTTTACTCCTGTTTTACATATTTGTCCCAATATTTCATGTCCCTTCATGTTAATGTAATAATTGTCCCAGGCATTTTGCACGCGCCACCCCTCTTCCAGCTTTCTCAGTGATCGGAGGTATGTGTGCGTGGCGCTGCGCCGTCAGGCTGGAGGCACGAGTGTGTGTTCATTTTTGCCGTTTGTATCATCATATTTTGCAGGGAAGCCACAATTCCCCCATACATGCTACTTAAACAATGCTGGTGGTTTATTAAGCTCCTCTCCTCCTCCACTAGCCATGACTACCACTGTGCTTTTCTCAATTGGATTGAACAGGTGGAGCCTCGGTCCTCCACGTGACCGATCCACGAACCACGTGCGTGCTGAACCGTAGTGAGAGATCTGTGCGGATCATGGATCAATGATCCATTGCACCGCTACTGGTCATCGAGTGTCGATATCCAACATGTTTTAGTTGTTTCCCTGCTCCAAACCAGATTTAATGGTTGAATCATCTGTTTAGTTGGTTGTCTTTGTTCAGATTTGTTTTGTTTACTGGAGGATATTTTTAGTTTAGATATTTTAGATTCAAACTCAGACAGCAAATAAAACCACAGGGATGATTAGAACTGGGTGATTTCAGCAACTGGATCAGTGTTTGTGTTGAGAGTCAGTAACAGTCTAAAAACAATGTTCAGCTGCTTTGATCAAACATGTTTAACGTGTCATTTCATCATCTACAGGACAGACCTGTACCTGATGAAGTCCATCAGTAGTTTGTGCTTATATTTATGCAGCTGACCTCAGATCAACTCTAAATGTTTCCTTCTTTTTGTGACAGTTTTAATCCTGAGAGCTCGGATCTTCATGAACAAACCAGGTTCTTAGTGAATCTGTTCAGTGCAGCAGCAGAGAGAGACCATCAGACAGGAGAGAAGATGCTGGAGCTGTTATCATCAGTGTACATCTACAAGAGATCTCCTCTTAAAGAGAACTGGTGTGAGTTCTTGATGGATTCATACTCTGATGAGACTAAATCAGGGTTGAGTTTCCTCCCATCATCTCAGAGAAAGATCTCCATCCTCCAGGAAGTGCTGAATCTGCAGTTGAGGACAAGACACCTGTTCAGGTAAATTTATATTATATTTGTCATGATAAATACACTCCAGTATCCTCCTCAGAAAAAAAATATTCAAAAGTGCAATTAGGCATTTCCTCCCACACAATAACACCTTGTATGGTTCCACCATAAGGAATCACAAAATCAACACATGTGGTACTAAAACAAGGACAAAGGGAAGAGTGTGATAAAGAACTAGGACTCTGCCTATTTAGCACATTTTAAATAAATCTTATTATTTTTAACAAAAATATAACGCAACACTTCTGTTTTGTTTTGTTGTTTTTGATTTTTTTTTGCTTAATCCATTGAACTCAGACAAAAATAATGCAACAGGGGCCAAATTCAAATCAGCTGGTGTTGCTGAACTGTGCCGCACACACACAGAGTTATTCTGGTAAGCTATCAATTAATTTTTCCTGGATTTTTTCCAGCGGCAAAACGGGCAGCACATTTTTTTAATTTTTTTGTAGATTATTGAATTATATTGGGACAGAATGATGATGCTATGTCATCAGCTGAGACCTCAGCTGAGAGGTCCCAGTTGGTTACAGCGCTTCGAACACAGGAATTAAATACTCAATAAAAGTAAACAAACTGTACCCTCCTCCTCCGTTTCGCCACCGATTATGTTCGGTTGAACTTGTCCGGTTATCCGCCTCGTCGTAATCCAGAGAAAAATACCAAGCTGAGGGTCACTTTCTACACACTGTTTACACTCGCTTTCTGAGCGGTTACGTCATCGCCGGCTTTACGCTCATACTGAAAGCCTGGTAGGCGTAGGTCCCCGCGTGATTTAAAAACACTGTTTTTATCTTAAACATCCAGCCGTGGAAATCCTAAAACGAAATTGACTTGAGGGTTTAATACATTTTTACACGTGATTCAAAGGTAATTTGCCGCTGGCCAATGGCTTGTTCCTGCTTCTTATTTACGTCAGACTATGGAACGCGACAAGGGCCAAAACAAAACTACGGAAGCCTGCGCGTTAATCGTGCGTTAAAAAAATTAATGCCTTTATGGGGGCTTTGCATTAACGCATTAAAAACGCACTAATTTTGACAGCCCTAGTGATAACAGATAACAGTAAATAAACAAATACTTAAATCTGCAGTTTTTGTATATATACTTCAGACACATCACCCCATCCTCTATCATTAGTATTAATACAGTAACAAAACGAAATCCTGCAAGTTTACATTACAAAATTAGCATGATCTGTTTCAATATTTTTGTAAACAATCATTAAAAATATATTGGAGCGATTTAAAACAATAGGACAACATTGTAGAACATTTACAGAGCTAAACGAATGTTTACTCCCGTAGCATTTACCGACTACTACTGTTAGTTCCTTGTATCGCTTTGATGGTTTCTCATAAGGAGTTCCACCCATGGGCGTCTGCTGGACTGTTGTGCTTTTACCTGTCTTAACGTCAGAGACTTTGGGTTTGCTAATGCTAGCTTTCTAGAGCCCAGTATATAGATCTTTATTGTTGCGTTGGAGGGGACAACGGAGATTTGTCATGTTTCCCCTCGTGGTTAAGTGTTTGGCATGTCTTGCAAAGTACTTGTGTTTGTTGAACAAAAGTACTTTGAAATAATAGTCATGCTGTTTGAATTATGAGTTCTTTCTCGCTAACATTTTCCGCACACGACTTACCCTCAGTCATTGCAACGCACTCTAAGCTAACTCAGGTGTTTGCTAGCCATCCAAATGAAGTGCCGTCCACCTAGGCACCAAGGCATCTAACCTATAAGAACCAAACCCATTGGCCAATTGGGTGAAGAGCTCCATTTGATTTGTCAAAAATCTCATGCTTCCGTTTGATTTACAGAATGCATTATGTGTAGCAAAAATTTGACATTGCGATTTTTTTCCTGTTCTTTGCGATATGCCTATTGCGTATGCTGACATTGCGATGATTATACATTTGCGATATATTGTGCAGCCCTAATTTTTGTATAGACTTTTCTATGTGTGAACACTGACCTTCTCATTGGTTTAATCCTGTCAGATTATGTAGTTAGTATGAAACATCTCATCAGCATCATCAGTGGAAAAACAGAGTTGGGTCTGGAATATTTTAGGATATTTTAAAGCAAACCCAGACTAAATCTGTTTCATTCCAACAGACATCCCAGAATAAGCTGTTACTGGTTACCTGGATTTTATATTTAAAGAGGTTTAATATCAGCTAAATGTGTCTCCTTTCTAGTAAGATATCTTCTGTCTGTGTGAATACATAATTTTATTAAAAGGTGTGGTTGACTGAAAAAAAAAATCATTTTTAAAATCTTATTTCTAATTATAATTTGATTTTTATGCAGGTTGAACATGAAAACAGTCTCCTACATCTAACTCCTGCATTAGCTTCTGATAGAAAATAGCTTGTGAAACTCGAGGATTTGAAAAGCCTGACAGATCTACATCACACTGTCACTTAACATTCATGGACTCAACTCAAGACAGGGAAGGATGTTGCTGGTTTAGCATCCAGGAAACAGCAGAGAACATCTCGACTAGTAGAAGTTAACCGTTAGCATTAGCAACTTCAACACACAGCAAAACTCTTCCAGGCTTGTGTTATTTGTGGACATGAAACAAAAACGTTGCAAGTCAGTGGTAGAGTCACGTTGCTGTTATCCAATCAGAGGCAAGATGTCCAAATATCAGGAAATAAGACTCCAAATCCTGTCATCTGAAGCTCAGCTGTGATGTGGCTCACTTCTAGTTCCTGGAAATGGTGCATCAGTGTCCCCCCCCCCCCGAGTATGACTTACAAGTAGGGGTGTAACAATATCCAAATCTCATGATACTATATAGTCACGATATGAACCTCACGATACAATATTTATTGCGATATTGTGTGGAGGCTCATGATATTGTGGCTATGCTCACAATAATACGGCTCACAACATAAAATACTTTGACTGGTTCCTCTGTGCTGCGTTCACCGCTGTAGCCTCTATCCTCCAGGTTTGTTTATCTTTGCTGTGTGGGCTGCACGCACTCCCATTGACAAACTGGCCGATGGCACAGAAGCAAAGGATCATGGCCTATGTAGTTTACTTTGCTATGCTCCGGTGGAGCGGACTGAAAAGTGTTATTTTTACCTCAAGACGTACTGTACGATATTGTTACAAGACCACGACGATATTGTGGCCATTTTACTACGACGATATCGCAATATTGCTAATATTGTTACAGCCCTACTTACAAGGCATTCATTCTTACTAGAGACCACTGTAAATATATTGAATGAATGTATTGATAGTTTTAGATTAAAAATCTATTTTTCAAGGGTACATTGAGTGTTATAGTCCATCAGTAGTGTGTGCGTTTGTTCATGCAGCTGATCTAAGATCAGCTCTAAATGTTTCCTTCTTGTTCTTACAGATTTAATCCTGAGAGCTCACATATTCAGGAACAAATCAGGTTCTTAGTGAATCTGTTCTGTGCAGCAGCAGAGAGAGAACATCGGACAGGAGAAAAGATACTGGAGCTGTTGTTATCAGTCTGCAGATATAAAATATTCCCTTTGGGTTATGGATTCATTGGTGATAATTATAGTAAACATCAGAGTGACTTCCTGCTGGATCTGTACTCCCAGGTGAAGGACTGTGAGCCTAAAACAGGTCAGAGTCTCCTTCCATCATTACAGTCAGTTTTCCAGTCAGCTCCTCCAGTCTGGACCATAGACCTCTCAGAGAGAAAGACCTCCATCCTCCTGGAAGTGCTGAAACTCCAATCAGAGAAGAAACATGTGAAGCTGACAGACTGCTCAGATGGAGAGAGTGAAGTGAGGAGTTTCCTACAGTGTCTGCCTTTTATCTCACAGATCAGGTACATTATTTCTACACTGAATGATTATTTAGTGCTTGAACAGGAATTATATCTGTAATGAAGTATAAATTAGGTTCATTTTAAATATTAGTGAAAATCTTCTATATACATTTACACATCTGTAGAACTAACTTGTCTTAATGAAGCCATCTGTGTGAACACATGAATCACAGAAGTGGATGTTGGATGTTTGTTGTTCTTCCAACTCACGACAGTCCTCCTCACACACCGTTTCAATGACTTTAATGTTGCTGTTAGTTAGAAATGCATGTAGGACTCAGACATATGTCTCACTTTTTCCTGCAACTGTAAACGCAATTATCCCTTACTATTGGGACCACGAAGTTGAACAAGATACAGCTAATCACTGAGTAGCGTCAGTGATGCTAACCCCTCACAATACGTCATTGAGTGAAGTATGCAAAACACAGTTTTTTGCTGAGAGAATTTAGATTTTTTTTAAATTAGGATTTATGACAAAATTGCTTAACAAGATGAAAAACTGAAACCAGTTTATCTTTATATAGATGGTAAAGTGTAGCAACACTGAATTCCTATGATTTTCATGCAGTCTGGCCAGTAACTTTAAAAGAGCCATAAATCCCATGTGTTTTTTCAGATCATTCAAGTTGTGCATACTCACATGTTTATTATCTTTTATTTTTTTGTGCTCTTAACATTTGCACTGAACTATAAGGCTTATTAGATTTTCTCGTGAGCTAAATTGGTTTGTCAGTCATGACATTTATGATGACAAATGAGCTAATTGGATCAACAGATTCCCAGCATGCTTTATTATTTTGTAAATTTTGAAAATAAAATGAAATAAATTACTTGTGATTAATTTTTAGTGTCAGAAAATGTAACATTATCATTACTGAACTAAAAATGCAAACAGACTTATTGAGGAACAATATTTGATAACATGTTTATTGGGAGAAAGTTGAGGGAGGGCTAGTACCATGACCGAAAGAGGTGGTGGAGATGGGCAATATAAATAACAGGCAGCTGGACATATCACCATAAGAATACGATTTCTTAGATGAGATGAAACAGAATCATACAGTCATGGCCAAAAAATTATTGCACATTCAGCTTATTAGGTAAAAAGGTACATTCTGTGCCTTAGTCCAATATTTGTTCGAGCAGGCAAGATATTCATTTGAGGGGGCAATGCCCCCTGTAGCTCCAGCATAGATCCAGCCTCAGTGACAACAATACACACATGTTAACACTTACACACACACACACACACACACACACACACACACACACACACACACACACACACACACACACACACAAATGACCCCTTTCCACTAGTACCCATTCAGAGCAGCTTGACTTGGCTTAGCACGGTACATAGGCATTTCCACTAGTTGCCCCCCCCCCCCCCTTTCTTTTTTGTCCTGTCTGGCTGTAAAGCAATCAGAATTGATGTCTAAGTGCTGAAAACAAGCCTTACAATTTTACTCTCACAGGTAGAGCATTATAGATGCAGCTAGAATGCCCCGCCTGATATCAAAACTTTATTAGTTTGAATGCAGTATGCATTCAAACTATTGTTTTCCTGTTTCTCTTTATTCTTCTTCTTCTTCTTCTTCTTCTTCTTCTTCTTATTCTTCCGTATTCCGTACACTTTTTTGGACCGCTTCTTCTTCAACAATTTTTCAGCTATTTCAACAAGTTTGGTATCAAACCGTTCAGCTCGTTCAGGTCATTCCGGGAATGACTTTTGGTATTGATATCTTCAACCGTTTCCGAGATATTCAGCTTTTTCTGCGATTTTTCAGCCCATTGAAATGAATGGGAAATCCTTCAAATCTTCAGATTTTTCACTAAATCCATTCAGCTCTTTGAACTTTAACTACTTCAACATACTTCAACTTAGAGACTTCATTCAACTTTTAACAAACCCAGAACAAGTTAAACTATTCTCGAATGACTCTGCTTCTTGATATCTTTTACGGTTTTTCTATAATCACAGGTTAAACTTGAGGTACGATTTTGGAAAGTTCAGGAACGTCTCCTCCTCCCCCCATTCAAAAGAATAGGGCCAAAAACAGACTTTGCTCGACTTCAGGCCGTGTCCTGAGAGAACCGTAGAACCGAGGGAAATGAGACTTGCGCTGGATGAAAGCTGACGGATTTTCCTCCGTTTTGAGCTATAATTTATGGACGTACTCCAAAAATTGTGGTCGTAGCGTTAACTAGTTTGGAAAGGTTTTAAAATATTTCTCCT
>SSNS01000429.1:232870-288072 GCA_006937985.1 Aphyosemion australe
AACGTATTTCTGCAAGAAATGCAATTTATCTAGTTAGAAATGCTTTCGGTTGTTTTTAATCCCAGTGGACACAGAGATGGAAAAGACAGAGCAAGGGAGGAAAGGAACACGTGGTGGTGGTGGAGGGGTGTTTTCACAAAAAAAGATATCACTGCACCAACAACATAAAGATATATAACAGTAACACTTTTTGCTGAAAAGCACACAGTAATAATTCATGGTGCATTTAGTGCCAACCACAGCCCTAGGTAATGTGTCAAAAACGCCTGAGTCCATACTTGTGAGACCATCATGTGCATATGTAAGGTTTTTCTAAAGGAGTGTCGAACTTTGGCACCAGTCACCCTATAATCCCGAAGTACCCCTCACAAGGCCCCTTGCGGGACGTGAACAAACGTCTTCTCCAAATCCACAAAACACTTGTAGATTGGTTGGGTGAACTCCCACCCACCCTCCAGGACCCTCCCTAAAGGTATAGAGCTGGTCCAGTGTTCCACAGGAGTTCCTCCCTGACTGAGTAAAGTCGAGTCGAGTTGAGCTGTGGTGAGTGGGTTCTAGTGGAAAAGAGCCAATAGAGAAACATGCAGTTAAAGCTGCTGTTGGCTGTTTGAATTCTTCTGTGGCTAAAAAAAACAAAAAGTAGAATCAGTTTAATTTCACATCATTTTAAATCTAAATGAAGAAAACAAAGTTAGATTTTTCTGCCATTTGAAATTTTGACTGGAGTGAACTTTACTGGCCGTGGTGTTTAATGTGTCATTTCATCATCTACAGGACAGACCTGTAAGAGATGGAGTCAGTAGTGTGTGCTTGTATTTATGCAGCTGACATCAGATATGCTCTAAATGTTTCCTTCTTCTTACAGTTTTAAACCTGAGAGGTTGCATCTTCATGAACAAACCAGGTTCTTAGTGAATCTGTTCAGTTCAGCAGCAGAGAGAGAACATCAGACAGGAGAGAAGATACTGGAGCTGTTATCATCAGTCTGCACATATAAAACATTCCCTCTTAGTTATAGCTACAGGGATGATGGTGATAAATATCAGATTGAGTTCCTACTGGACGTGTTCTCCCAGGTGAAGGACTGTGAGACTAAAACAGGTCAGAGTCTCCCTCCATCATTACAGTCAGTTTTCCAGTCAACTCCGCCAGTATGGAACATAAAGCTGTCAGAGATAAAGACCTCCATCCTCCTGGAAGTGCTGAAACTCCAATCAAAGAAGAAACATGTGAAACTGACAGACTGCTCAGATGGAGAGAGTGAAGTGAGGAGTTTCCTACAGTGTCTGCCTTTTATCTCACAGATCAGGTAATTATTTTATTCTTAGAATGATTAAATGTACAAATAAATGTAGTAGTTGAGATTTTAAATAATAATGATAAAAATAATATTTATAATCTTTTAATATTTCAGTATGAGTGTCTTAATGGCTCTCTCATTTTACTTGCTTTGATGTTAAGATGTTTTTCAGCTTCGTCACTCTTTAGAGTAACAGTATAGTTTTAAGTGAACAGCAATAAGTCATCTAGGCATCTTTCATTTGCTCCTATTATAAAACTACAACACCTAGACTTCAAACCTGGACTAGATCTTTATAGACTAATAGCAGGGTTAGGGTTAGTTTGTGATATTTTAAACCTTTATTTGATTTGTGAAACTTCAAAGAAGATTAATTTAAGCATGTTTTGCAATCTGGACCACATTGGAACTGGTCCAGCTCCAAAACTACAGAACCTAGACTATTGAAAAAACCTGGGCCTTCTTTTATGATAAATGATAAATAACCCACACTTGTGTAGCACCTTTCAGAGTGAAAGGACTCCAAAGCGCTTAACACTACAGTGTATCATTCATCCATTCACACACACACATACTGATGGTGATGAGCTAAAATATAGTCACAGCTGGGGCACACTGACAGAACTGTTCATTGAAACTATATTCCATCCGAGGGCTGAATGATATAGACAAAAAGCATATTGATATAAACACACAAATACAGAATTAAATTAAATTCAATACTTTATGTAAATATCTTTATTTTACTATTTCAAGAAAATATTGAATTACAATAACATTTCTAGTAGAAATACCAATTTCAGATTTCTTCAAATCAAGGTTCAGCACATTATTCACGACAAATCATTTATTTATTTTTTTTCTGCCATTTAAAATTTTTTTAAATAATTTTTTTATGTGCTTGTGAAGCACCTTGTGATTTTTATGTAGAGGCACTATGTAAAAAATCCTTTCTATTTCTTGCTTTAATCTAGCAATGCAAGGAGGAAAACTGAAGGTAAAAGTTGCTTTATGCGTAAAAAGTGTGTTACAGTAATCTAGATGAGAGGAGATAAAGGCATGGATAACCATTTCAAGTTCATGTTTAGACTGATAAAAACAGTTTCAACCAGCGTTTTTGAGTGGCCTTCAAGAGACATTCATTGGTCGAAAACAACACCCAAATTTCTCATGTTTGACTTGACGACAGGAGCTAAATGACCAAGTTGTTGACTAATCAGAGGAGCCATGTTCTCAGGGACGAGGATCAGACATTCAGTCTTTTCAGAGTTTAACCGAAGGAAGTTATCTTCTAGTCAGCTAGTGATCGCTGATAGGCACTCTAGTAGTTCAGCCAGTTTATGGAACTCAGAATCCTTAAAGGAGCAGTACAGCTGAATGTCATCTGAATATAGGTGATAAGACACATTCTGAAAATAATCTGTCCAACAGGGTGTATATATAGTGAAAACAAGAGTGGACCCAAAACAGAGCCTTGGCGTACCCCACAGAACACATTATCTGAATCTGACATGATTTGGTTTATACATACACTGAAACTTCTGTTAGAAAGGTACGATCTGAACCAGTCTAGAACAGTTCCAGAGATCCCCACCGAGTCATGAAGTCTGCTAATTAAGGTGCTGTGATCAACCGTGTCAAAAGCTGCAGAAAGATCCAACAATACTTAGACTGTGAATTCCCTGTTGTCTGCAGCCATCATGATGTCACTGGAAACTTTAAGCAAAGCTGTTTCTGTTGAATGATTTTTACGAAAATGACATTAGAATTTATTAAAACTGTTGTATAGTTTCAGAAATGTAATATGTTGATCTGCCACAACCTTTTCTAAAATGTTATAGGTAAAGGGCAATTTAGAAATGGGTCTGTAATGTTTAGGCTAAAAGGAGTCCAAACTTGATAGGCTCAACAACTGCATATCTGAAAGCAAATAGTACAGAGCCAGATTGGAGAGATAGATTAATAAAACCCACAATGCATGGGCCAATTTGGTCAACCTTAAGAAGCAAAGCAATTGGGAAAATATCAACAGGGCATGAAGTTGGTTTCATGTTTTTCTAAATGAAACAAATGTCCTGGAAATTTACAGACCACCTTGTCTAGTATTAAGCTACCTGATGAAAAATGAAAATGAAAAATGAAAGGAACCTTTTATCAGTTTTCATCTACTCATTTTTTTTATTGCACCTCATGTCCTTTGATGGATATATATCATTATTGAATTATTGTCCAGCTCTATTCCATCTTATGAATGAAATTTAGAATGTTTGGGTTTACATCAGATCAGCTCTAAATCTTTCCTTCTTCCTCTTACAGTTTTAATCCTGAGAGCTCACATCTTCAGGAACAAACCAGGTTCTTAGTAAATCTGTTCTGTGCAGCAGCAGAGAGAGAACATCAGACAGGAGAGAAGATGCTGGAGCTGTTATCAGTCTGCAGATATAAAACATTCCCTCTGAGGGAAAGATACATGCATGAGTACTATTATAAATATCAGAGTGATTTCCTGCTGGATCTGTACTCCCAGCTGAAGGACTGTGAGACTAAAACAGGTCAGAGTCTCCTTCCATCATTAAAGTCAGTTTTCCAGTCAGCTCCTCCAGTCTGGACCGTAAAGCTCTCAGAGAGAAAGACCTCCATCCTCCTGGAAGTGCTGAAACTCCAATCAGAGAAGAAACATGTGAAGCTGACAGACTGCTCAGATGGAGAGAGTGAAGTGAGGAGTTTCCTACAGTGTCTGCCTTTTATCTCACAGATCAGGTACATTATTTTGCTCACCTATTACTATATTTTTGCCTGCTGAGACTTTTTGCCAGAAATAAAAACACATACTTAAATATTGTATTTTATGATTACAGTTCTTTATGTGGAGAACCAGAGGAAATCAGGTTCTTAAGGAGTTTGTTCTGTGCAGCAGCAGAGGGAGACCATCAGACAGGAGAGAACATACTGGAGCTGTTATCATCAGTGTACATCTACAAGAGATCTCCTCTTAAAGAGAACTGGTGTGAGTTCTTGTTGGATTCATACTCTGATGAAACTAAATCAGGGTTGAGTTTCCTCCCATCATCTCAGAGAAAGATCTCCATCCTCCAGGAAGTGCTGAATCTGCAGTTGGAGAGGATGCCCCTGTTCAGGTAAATTATTTGTTTTTAACATGGTTTAAAGGGACTATGTGGAGTGTGAAATGTTTATGCTCGCGATTGCCCCCTCAGGCCAAACGCGTAACTGCAGCTTCAATAGTAAGCTCGTGCACGAGGCATGCATGCTGTACATGCACACTCCTGAATGAAAACAACAGCTGAGTCAGTCCTGCTGCTTCTAAATTGTCTTTCAAATCTGCCTCCACACAATCAGCAATGTCCAATACAGAATATAATATAATGTAATGTAATGTAATAGAATAGAATAGAATAGAATAGAATAGAATAGAATAGAATAGAATAGAATAGAATAGAATAGAATAGCCTTTATTATTGTTCAGGGTACAGCAAAATTGGAGTGCCACTCCCTTTGGTGCAAAAGGTAAAAGAATACAAAAAATAATGCAGAAATAATATAAATATAAAATCAACAATAATATGTGCAAATATACACACAGAGTAGCAGCATTAGTTGGGTTCTGTGCAGGTCAATATTGTAAGCAGAATTTTAGCATATTGAGTGAAACTCAAATAGCACATATAATTGTTAGCCTATATAATAATTATAATTGTTATACAATAATTATAATTGTTATAATTGTCAGTTTCACCCAGGCCAATGCAAGGAAGTTGGTCAACCTTATTCTGTGATGCACACCTATTGCACAAGACAAATAAATTTTATATAATCAGTGAATAGAAAGTGAGTGCCGGCCGGACCGTTGTTTATCCTCGTTCTTTGCCTTCGGACTCGAGTTTTGCCCCTTTAGTAGCGCTGGAATCCACTCTTGGTTTCTTTGTCTTGTTTGGGGTCTGGGCTGGAGTTTCACTGGTGCTTGAAGCAGCTCTCTTCTTGTTCTTGGCTGAATCAGAGCTACCAAAACCACCTCTCGCTCTACCGCTAAGCTACAGCTAGCAAACAAACGCTGCGGGCGCGTGAGCGCGCATGACGTCATCAAGCATTACGCTGCCTCTGGAAGACACTGGGGAAGCCTGCTTGCTCGACCCGAACATGATCTTTTCTGTGAATTTACAGGCCTACAGAGGCAATCACAGTAAAAATGCCAGGGCTCAATCTACAGGACCAGGGCATTGCAGGAGATAAATGAGGAAGACATTTAAAATTTCTATACATGTATTGGCTGTTAAACTTCCACATAGCCTCTTTAAACATTCAAATGAAGAGGTTTGCTGAAAAATAATTTATGTAGACAGTGTTTCATAGGCAGGTTTCTATATGACATCATCACAGAGGTTTGAGCAGAAGAAGGAGGTTAAAAGTAGAGCGTATATCTGTTTTTAGTGGAGATTATCATTTAAACAGAGATTACAATGTAGTTAACTACTGGGCTAACTCAAGAAGAAATTGAGGCATTTTACAGAGGGCAGGAAATATATTTTTTAGTACCAACAGTTGTGTGTGCTTGTATTTATGCAGCTGATATCAGATCAGGTCTAAATTTTTCCTTCTTCTTCTTACAGACTTAAACCTGAAAGGTCTGATTTTCAGGAACAAACCAGGTTCTTAGTGAATCTGTTCTGTGCAGCAGCAGAGAGAGAACATCAGACTGGAGAGAAGATGCTGGAGCTGTTATCAGTCTGCAGACATGAAACAGTCTCTTGCAATGAAATGTATGATGATGATGAGGAGGATGAACATCAGATTGGTTTCCTGGTGGATCTGTATTCCCAGCTGAAGCACTGTGAGACTAAAACAGGTCAGAGTCTCCTTCCATCATTAAAGTCAGTTTTCCAGTCAGCTCCTCCAGTCTGGACCATAAAGCTCTCAGAGAGAAAGACCTCCAACCTCCTGGAAGTGCTGAAACTCCAATCAGAGAAGAAACGTGTAAAGCTGACAAACTGCTCAGATGGAGACAGTAAAGTGAGGCGTTTCCTACAGTGTCTGCCTTTTATCTCACATATCAGGTAACTTTTTTCTTCTTAGAATAATTAAATGTACAAATGAATAAAGTAGTTGAGATTTTAAAAAATAATATTTCAGTATGAATGTCTTGATGACTCACCCATTTTACTTGCTTTGATGTTAAACGGTGAGTCACACCACCGGTGGAGACTTAATTCAGCCACACTTTCTGTTAGACAAATGCGTCTAAAAGAGGCGGCACCTGGCGGACCGATAGAGGCACTGAGGCAGTGATTGACAGCCCTCCCTCTTAAGTTTCCCCGCACGCACACGCTCTCAGAGTTTCTCTGTCGGAAAAACAAGTCGTTTACAAGCACGTGCACACGAGCACACAAACAGCATACTCACCACTCAGGAGAAAGGCAAACACAGAATCTGCAGTATGCTGGAAGATTTCCTGTCCACCACAATCACTAGAAGAAAGGGGGGAGGAGGACCTTTTTTAAGGAATACATCATGGAAAATCAAAATTCTTTCCTCTAAACAATGAAGAACTATGTTGAGCATACGTTACTCAAAGATGTCTTACAGGGAAGCTGCTGCTGCTAGTACGTCGTGATTAGCTGTATTTTGTTCAAGTTCATGCTCTCAATGATTACGAAAAATTGCATTTACCACTGCAGCAAAAAGTCTGAGCCATATGTGTAAGGTCTATTTCTGAGCTGAGTGGGCCATGACGGGAGTTCAGATGTGGCGTGGTGTATGACCCAAACGCAGAGTGATTAGCGCTGGGTTGGACAAATACGCAGTTAATATAGGAACCGAGGTACGCGACTCAAAAGGGAACAAGCTCTTACTGCGGCTCCAGAGTAATAAAAAAATACTTAATAGAAGTCAGAATGGCTGCTGGGTAGACTGGCAGGTCTCGAAGGTAGAGTGGCTGGCCAGGTGAACTCTGGACAAGGTTCAGGTGAAACATGAAACAATGACTGAGTGGCGGGCAGAATTGAGGCACTTGAGTAGGAAGTCTGGTGTGGTGCATGCTGGGCAGTGGTGTTCATGTATAGATCAGGTTGTGAAGTGGAGGCTGGGGAGTCAGGACCGTGACAGAACCCCCCACCACCATCACCACCACTAAGGACGGCTCCAGATGTGACAGGATGGCATGACCAATACTCAACAATTACTGAGGGATCCAGGATGGAGCGTGTGGGCTCCGAAGAGCGTTCCTCAGGATCATATCTCTCCCAGTCCACCAGATATTGCCAGATTCGATCCCAGCAGTGGGCATCCAGGATGAGGTGAACCGTGTACACACAATTGCCGTTCACAAAACAAGGAGGAGGGTCTGGAATGGGCTGAGGAGCCAGAGGGGATGTGACCACCAGCTTTAGCTGGGAGACGTGGAAAACAAGGTAAATTCTGAGTGAGTCGGGCAGGTGAAGGCGAATGTGAGGTAGGAACCCAGGAAACGAGGGAAAAGCTTCTGAGAGCCAGCCTGTAGGCAGAGGTTGGCCAAGGAAAGCCACACCTTGTCACTCGGCCGGAAAGAGGGACCTGGTCGGTGGTGGTATCCAGTGGTGGCGGCGGTGGCGGTGTTGACGAGTGTACTTCGTGTTAGCACAGGTGATGGCAGCCCGGGCCCTGATCTAGGCGAGGTGGCAGTGTCAGACCAGTGTCTGGGCAGCAGGAACCTCCACCTCAGGCTTATGGTGGCTCAACAGGGGTGGCTGATATCCATAGCAGGCCTCAAAGGGTGGCAATCCTGTGGCCAAGGAGACATAAATGTTACGGGATATACTTAGGCCTTCCACCTAGACAAGTATACTTAGGCCAGGTGGAAGGCTGTGCAGTGACAAAGCACCGGAGATAGCGGCCGAGCTGCTGGTTGACTCGCTCTGTCTGTCTGTTAATTTGGGGATGGTAGGCTGATGACATGCTGTGACTGGCACTGACCAGGTGGCAGAAAGCCCTCCAAAACTGGGAGACAAATTGGGGGCCCCAGTCAGAGACCACATCTATGGGGAAGCCATGGAGGTGCACCACGTGCTCAAGGAGCAGCTCCGCTCTTCATTTTTCAGAGGGGAGACCAGGAAGGGCCACCAGGTAGATTGCCTTGGAGAAGTGATCTGTGATTGTTAATATGGTGTCAAGCCGGTTGACAGTAAGGAGACTCGCAACAAAGACCTTTTGTGGGACCAAGGTCTCTTAAGCCGCTTTTCACATCCGATAGCCTACCGTTAGGTAAAGGTGCAGATTGGCGGGTAGAATCAGCCAGCTGGGGCTTTCTGCATGCGCGATTCATTATTTTGGATACAGTGGTGTAAACATCTCCTCTGACTGAAGTTATCTCTCTGTCTCTCACTGAGACGTGCTGTGAGGAGCACACACACAAGCCCTTTTTATAAAACAATGCCGCCAATTTGCCACAACGCCGATGCGGCATCAGGGAGCGTTAGGTCGTTTATAAGAGCTCAGACCGCGGCAGTAATGTTGCGCAATCATGTCCGTTTTATAAAAGATTACGCGATGGCGGCAAAAAGGAGGTATGGGGGCGGTCTCTGCACTGTCGCGGTCTTCCGTGTATCTTGGACATAACTTGCTTTTTATTGCGATCGAAGCTGCGCTCTTTAAGTTTTTATTTTAACAACCAGCTGCAGGTGTGTGTCATCCACCATCCCTGTGAGCTGTCAGATGATCTGAACTCCAGATCTAACGGAGAAAAGCTCCCGGAGCACCGCATCGGTCCATTTAATCATCTCAGCTGGTTCTGTTTACAAACGTGAAACTTAAGCGTGTGTTTACTTTCATTTTTAATAAAGTTCCCGGCCGGAGCGCAGCATTAATTCATCACATGGTCATGACACCTCCCTCTTTTGCGCCAAGGCTTAATGTGCGTTTATAAGACCGGCGAAGCCGCAATATTACCGCAATATTACCGCAATATTACTACCAAGCGTGGCGGCACGAATGCCGCAAAATTCCCGCAACGTGATGCCGCCATAGCGCGTTCATAAGAAACACGTTGCGGTAATATTGCGCTGATTTGCCGGCATGGTGTGTCTTATAAAAAGGGCTACAGAGAAACAGCACTGCAGAGGCTTGAGCTGCCCCACGTGAGGACAGACACAGCAGTCTGAATTTATTATCAGAGTCAGTCTCCAAAAGCAAGAGTGCTCATGGCCGCCTTTGTTTAATTTAAAGAGACTCCACAGAATCATCACAGAGGTTTGAGCAAAACAAGGAGGTTAAAAGTAGAGCATATATCTGATTTTAGTGGAGATTATCATTGAAACAAAGATTACAATGTAGTTAACTACTGGGCTAACTCGAGGAAATTAAAAGCATTTTACAGAGGGCAGAAAAAAATTTTAGTACCAACAGTTGTGTGTGGTTGTATTTATGCAGCTGATATCAGATTAGGTCTAAATGTTTCCTTCTTCTTCTTACAGGTTTAAACCTGAAAGTAATGGTTTTCAGGAACAAATCAAGTCCTTAGTGAATCTGTTCTGTGCAGCAGCAGAGAGAGAACATCAGACAGGAGAGAAGATGCTGGAGCTGTTATCATCAGTCTGCAGACATGAAACAGTCTCTTGCAATGAAATGTATGATGATGATGAGGAGGATGAACATCAGATTGGTTTCCTGGTGGATCTGTACTCCCAGCTGAAGGACTGTGAGACTAAAACAGGTCAGAGTCTCCTTCCATCATTACAGGCAGTTTTCCAGTCAGCTCCTCCAGTCTGGACCATAGATGTTTCAGAGATAAAGACCTCCAACCTCCTGGAAGTGCTGAAACTCCAATCAGAGAAGAAACGTGTGAAGCTGACAGACTGCTCAGATGGAGAGAGTAAAGTGAGGAGTTTCCTACAGTGTCTGCCTTTCATCTCACAGATCAGGTAACTTTTTCTTCTTAGAATAATTAAAGGAGTCATCACCTATAATACCGTGGATATCTACGTCCAGTGTTGGGAGTAACGAGTTACAAAAGTAATTAAAGCTGCAAGCAGCGTCGTTCGGCCCTCGCAGCTCAGCGCCGCTCCGGCCTCCAGTGGCAGCCCGGGGGGACCTGAGCACCGCCACGGCACAGAAACGTCAACCCCCGCGACCCCGGAAACCGCGAGCCGTCACTTCATCCGCACCTCACCCCAACTCAGCATCTCCTCCGAGCCCGCCCAAAAATGATGCGTCTCACCACTAGAGGATGCTCTAAACTGACCACGCTAGCGAGTTAAGCGTTGCTTTGTGTTAGTTTGGCGTCAATCAGATGTTGCGTGCGTTTTCTAGAAGCAAACAGCCTAAAGGGGCGGAGTTAAAGGGAGTTGAACCAACAACCACATAAATGTGTTTGGTGCAGTGGTGTGATGATTCCCACCAAGTTTGGTACAGTTTTGAGCTTTTTTGTAGAAGTTATTAAAGTTTTATTGTATCTAGGGGGCGCTGTCCCAAATTGTATTAAAAATCCCATTGAGCAGTTTGTAGGTTATCAACAATCATTTGTGTGCAGTTTGGTGTGAATTGCACCATGCATGTGTTGCTCAGGGCCACAAATGTCTGAGGGGGCGGGGCTAAAGGGAGTTGAACCAACAACCACATAAATGTGTTTGGTGCAGTGGTGTGATGATTCCCACCAAGTTTGGTACAGTTTTGAGCTTTTTTGTAGAAGTTATTAAAGTTTTATTGTATCTAGGGGGCGCTGTCCCAAATTGTATTAAAAATCCCATTGAGCAGTTTGTAGGTTATCAACAATCATTTNGATAAAGACCTCCAACCTCCTGGAAGTGCTGAAACTCCAATCAGAGAAGAAACGTGTGAAGCTGACAGACTGCTCAGATGGAGAGAGTAAAGTGAGGAGTTTCCTACAGTGTCTGCCTTTCATCTCACAGATCAGGTAACTTTTTCTTCTTAGAATAATTAAAGGAGTCATCACCTATAATACCGTGGATATCTACGTCCAGTGTTGGGAGTAACGAGTTACAAAAGTAATTAATTACTGTAATGCATTGCTTTTTGCTGTAACGTGGTAATGTAAGGCATTACAGAAAAAAATTCAGTAATATTTTACTCGGTACAATGTCAGTAACGCGCACATTACAACGCATTTTTAACCAGGAATCAATTAGTGGGGTTTCTTCAGGGTTCTAATTACGGGGGAGCCTGAATAAAGGTCCAGTTTTGATATGACATTATTTATATGGACTCTCAGCGCACCAGGACGTCTTTTGAGCAGAGAGGAGACCGCTGATGGTTCATGCGCTCCTGACGCGCGCCGCAACCTCAGTAACACTCTCAAAGTCACGCCACCAAAAGAAAACAATTAACACACGATCGTTCATGTCCGCTTATATTCTCGTATCCTTTTATTTGTGTCTGACGCGCGCTCCCCGAGCAGAGCTCATCTGTGCCCCGGTGACATCACCTCACTGCAGCGGGCGCACAGTGCACCTTTCGCTATTTCTGCGGTGGATCCCTGAACTGATTACTTCAAAATGTGAAAAAGTAGGAAATCCAGGAAGCTGTTTTTATGGAAGATTGAAAGGAGATGCAGGAAGATAAGAGACAGACAGGAAAATAGTCAAATAAAAAACGAGAAAACTTAATAAAGTTCTTGAAAAGGAAAAAGTAGGTAGATTTTTACCCACTACACAACAATAACAATATAAAGCAATAATTTATAAACATGTAATATTTATTTATTTGATAAAATTCAGATCACCTTCAAAACTCAGTTCCACACCCAGGGCCGTATCCAGGCATTTGGGGACCAAGGCAAAATACAGGGTGGAGCCCCCCACCACACACACACACACTCAATTAATTTAAGCTAGCAGCATACAATATGTCGTTGCATTTATTTAATAAAAAATAATTTTCTGGGGGTCCTGGCCAGCTTTGGGCACTTTCATGCCCAGGGGCAATCATAACCCAGCCCTGATGGAGGTGATCAGAAAAAGAAAAGAAGAGAAAAGAACAGAAGAGAAAGCGTCAGAGAATATGGGCACTTCTTTCCGTCCCCCCCGTCCCCCGTCATGGTATGAATGGCAGTTTACGCCAAAGACACGGCTGCTCTGCCCACAGCTCGACCAAGTGCTCCTCTCTCTCCACGGTCCACTTTCGCCTGCTTGGAGCTCTTATTTCAACGTCTGTAGACACGTTTGTGTTGTTATGACTGACGGAGCTTCCTGGTTCCGCTGTGAGAACGTATTTTATTGGTTGTTGATTGTTGTACGTCACTACGACTACACTCCGACTCGAGACAATATCTAGCATGCTGGAAGTGACTGGAAGACTAGAGAAAGACTGGCATAAATCAGGTCGCCGACAGCAGATTATCACATTACATTTAACAATCGAGACGACGGGAGCGCGCAGAGACTCCAATAAGATTTCTAAAGACTGCCAGTCTTTAGTCTGAGACCGTGAAAATCCTTAGGTGTAAGCCCAGCATAAGGCCATCGTTATATCATTTACTACTACTTGTTTCCTACTTGTAGCAGCAGTAATAGTTTTGTGTTGTTTAAGAAAATCTGAGTGATATAATAACAAAATATAGTTTGTGTTTAAGAAGTCTTTTAGTTCAGTTCAATTCAGTTTATTTATATAGCACCAAATCACGACGAGTCGTCTCAAGGCAGTTCACAAAATAAACATTCCAATTGAGTTCAGTTCATTATGCCAATTAATTAAACGTTTCCTATAAGGAACCTAGCAGTTACCATCGAGTCACTGACTTGTGTCAGAGACCTATGCAAGCATGTAGCGACAGTGGAGAGGAAAACTCTCTTTTAACAGGAAGAAACCTCCAGAGGATGCTGGCTCAGTATGGAGCAGCCATCCGCCACAACTCACTGGGGATTGAGAAGACAGAGCAGGACACACACACACACTGTACTTCTTTCGCTTTAGCTTAGCATAAAACACAGTAAATGAATGGATCAAACTAGCATTGTGAGTAGAAAAGTCCTTGAAATCACTAGTGCTGGGTATTGTGGCCAATTTCCTAAATCGATTTTGATTCATAAGGCTCTGAATAGATTAATCACAATTCAATTCTGTTTAATTCAGTTCAGTCTGGTCTTCATTATTCATTGTCGCTATTGTGTGTTTCTCTTGATATCTGCATTTGGCGTCTTTTTACATTCTTTTCATTTAGCGGCTTATTGTTGGAATTGGGTGTTGCTGAGGTAGAAAACAATGCATTTAAATGAGCTTCTTCCTTAGATGTGCAGTTTGTGTATATTGGTACACATTAAGTATGTTTTTGGAACAAATTTTTACCCAGAAGTGCCTGCAGATCCGGTCCCAGGTCAGTCTGGTTCAAGGAAAAAAATTTATCTTAGCCCTAATGAATCGATTTTGCAAAATTTATATGAAATCGATACAAAATCGATTTTTTTTTTTACCCAGCCCTGAAAATCACTCAGTAGTGATCCCTGGTGATCTAAATAATCATACTGACTGCAATTGAAAATAATTAGTACCATAAAGGAATCACAGGTACCATTTAAGACTTGGGACTACTTTATGACAAAGCACAGCTGTAAGCCTCCACTGAAAGGTGCAAGGCATCCCCGAAGACACCTGCTTTGATTAACACAGATGCACACGTTAGCGAACCGGCATAAAATACACACACACACACACACACACACGTGCGTTTACTTAGCAGTGCATCTCCAAGTTTTCTTTATTTTGAGGATTTGTGCTAAATGGGTTTAACAGCAACACCTCTGTTTCATTTTTAAGACATGATTAGTTCAACTACTGCATGTCTGGGAGGCGTGTTAGTGCTCTGTTTTGTGAAGACACAGGCAGGCACACACACACACACACACACACACACAGCAGCGGCGCTTGTCCATAGATGTGTTTTTTTTTTATCTCATAATAATGCAGGAGTAACTGTAGCCCACTGCAGAGCTGTTTGAAGAGTTTCCCAACTTTTTTACTGTCCTGTCCTGCGCTGAAGATGGAATGGTTTCCGTGTTTCACAGCTTTAGGGGCAATGCATTTTGGAGGATCAGATGTTTGGTGAAGATTTATTTCTATTGATTAGAGTCAGTAGGCCTCCGTTCATGCAGAAGGCATGAACTTTTGACACACTGTGTGTGTGTGTGTGTTTGTGTGTGTGTGTGAGCGTTTTATGGCAGTTTGTTAACGTGTGCATTGCATGTTTATGGAAGCAGGTGTCTTTGGGGCTGCCTTACCCCTTTCAGCAGAAGCTTGCAGCTGTGCACCTGTGATTCCTTTATGTTACTAATTATTTTCACTTGCAATAATTGTGATTATTTAGGTCACCAAACAGAATTGGGATCACTACTGAGTGATTTTAAGGACTTTTTACTCACAATGCTAGTTTGATCCATTCACTTACTGTGTTTTATGCTAAGCTAAAGCAAAAGGAGTACAGCCGGGTCAGGAGAACGAGTGGGCAGGTTAAAAAAATTTTCCCACTGGAAAATCTGTTCCATCCAACCATGGTTGTCCAATGGATGTCTGGTTGTATGGAACAGATTTCCCAGCATGCCATGCTCTTTCTAAATGTTGAAAATTAAGATAAATCAATTGATTACAGTTTGAGTTCAGTTCACATTGAAGGTATTATAAATGAAATGAAATATACATGTGCTAAAAAACAGTTGTGTATAGTTCTTAAAGTAGCTCTCTGGAGTATTTCTTTTATGTGATGGCCATCAGTAGTGTGTGCTTGTATTTATGCAGCTGACATGAGCTCATCTCAAATGTTTCCTTCTTCCTACAGTTTTCATCCTGATTGGTTTGATCTTCATGAACAAACCGGGTTCTTGGTGAATCTGTTCTGTGCAGCAGCAGAGAGAGAACATCAGACAGGAGAGAAGATGCTGGAGCTGTTATCATCAGTCTGCAGATATAAAACATTCCCTCTGGATGAAAGAGACATGGATGATGATGATGTTGATTATTATCATGAACATCAGAGTGATTGCCTGCTGGATCTGTACTCCCAGCTGAAGGACTGTGAGACTAAAACAGGTCAGAGTCTCCTTCCATCATTACAGACAGTTTTCCAGTCAGCTCCTCCAGTCTGGATCATAGACCTCTCAGAGAAAAAGACCTCCATCCTCCTGGAAGTGCTGAAACTCCAATCAGAGAAGAAACATGTGAAACTGACAGACTGCTCAGATGGAGAGAGTGAAGTGAGGAGTTTCCTACAGTGTCTGCCTTTTATCTCACAGATCAGGTAAATCATTTCTACTTTGTATGATTACATTTATACTAGAGGTGGGACTTTAACACCTTAATTATGATTAATTAATTAGGAAAAAAATGACGCATTAAAATAAATTCACACATTTAATCACAGCTTGAATTTCAAGCAAGGTGGAACCTTTGTACGGGTTTCCAATATGCCAATTTTTACTGACACACACAACAAAGTAGCCTTGCTCTGCTAATATCTACTAAAATGAAAGAACGATCTACGTTCCTACCCTCACCTATGGTCACGAGCTTTGGGTAGTGACCGAAAGAACGAGATCGCGGATACAAGCGGACAAAATGAGTTTTCTCTGCAGGGTGGCTGGGCTCTCCCTTAGCGATAGGGTGAGAAGCTCGGTCATCCGGGAGGGACTCGGAGTAGATCTGCTGCTCCTCCACATTGAGAGGAGCCAGTTGAGGTGGCTCGGGCATCTGATTAGGATGCCTCCTGGACGCCTCCCTGGTGAGGTTTTCCGGGCACGTCCAACCGGGAGGAGACCAAAAGGAAGACCCAGGACACGCTGGAGAGATTATGTCTCTCGGCTGGCCAGGGAACGCCTTGGGATTCCCCCAGAGGAGCTGGCCCAAGTGGCTGGGGAGAGGGAGGTCTGGGCCTCCCTCCTTAAGCTGCTGCCCCCGCGACCCGACTCCGGATAAGCGGAAGAGAATGGATGGATGAAAGAACGTGTCTTGTTTGGACTTATGCAGTGTTTGGGAAAACACGTCGACCTCTTCATAAAAAAAAAAAAACACCCTGAAAACCACGGAGTTCGTGACACGGATAGTTTTCAGAGGTTGTCTCTGAACACAGCTGTTCCGGCAGGCAGCGCTCGTTTTATTGATCTGCGTACCAGAAGATTTACAAAGTCAAGGTAAACTAAATTCTTAATATAGTAACATTTGTGCAGCAATGAAAGCATCAGACAGAATGACGTTTTGCTCTTAACGGTAGTTTATGAAAGTAGTCAGACAAACAGCTGGTAAAATGCTCCTGCTCTGTGTTTTCATTATTCTAAACTTTCAGCCACAAACGTGTCTTAGAGTAACAGTAACGCTCGAAAATCTGATAATCTTCTACTTGTTTTGCTGATGAGGCGTCGCCGCCACCGTCGTTTGAAGTTTAGGAAAGTACGGGTACGGTCATGGCTACAATGAAGAGCCAGGCAAGGAGTTTATGACGATGGCGGCGACGCCTCATCAGCAAAACAAGTAGAAGCATTTCCTCCATATCCAGCTCCATCTCCGTTTTGTTTATTTTTCTGGCATGCAGACAGGAGGCTGCCACCTTGGAATCATGTGAGGGGAGAACGCGCTGTGATTGGAAACTTGGAAGATTTCAGCTCAGCCGACAGCTCACATAGTGCGCACACGGCGAGTTTCTGCCCCCCATGGGGCGAAAATATCAAACCGGTTTGATTTTCACCTCAGCGTCTCGTGAGGCAGAAAATTCAGTGAAAATTAGGCGCACACAGCGAAGAATCTGCTGAGAAAATGGCCTCAAATGACCGTTAGCTCAGCTGTTGGCTCTTGTGTGCGGCAGGCTTAAGGAAGAGTCCAGCCACCCTATAGAGAAAACTCAGTTCGGCCACTTGTAACTGCGATCTCATTCTTTCGGTCACTACTCATAGGTGACCATATGTGAGGGTTGGAACGTAGATCGACCGGTGAATCGAGAGCTTTGCCTTCTGTGTCAGCTCTCTTCACCATGACAGACCGGTACAACGCCCGCATCACTGCAGACGTGGCACCAATCTGTCTATCAATCTTGTGCTCCAACTTTCCCTCATTTGTGAACAAGACCCAGAGATACTTAAACTTCTCCACTTGGATCAGGACCTCATCCCTGACCTGGAGAAAGCATTGTACCCTTTTCCGACTCAAGACTATGGTCTCGGTTTTAGAGGAGCTGATTCTCTTTCCCAGCTGCTTCACATTCGGCTGCGAACCACTCCGGCGAAAGCCAGAAATCACATTCTGATGAAGCCGACAGCACCACGTCATTTGCAAAAAGCAGAGACATGATCCTTAAGCCACCAAAACGGATCCCCTCAAAACCTTGGCTGTGCCTAGAAATCCATAAAAGTTATAAACTGAATCGGTGACAAAGGGCAGCCTTGGCAGAGTCCAACTCTCACCAGGAACGAGCCTGACTTACTGCCGGCAATGTGGACCAAGCTCTGGCACCGGTCATATAGGGACCTAACAGCCCATATCAGAGGGCCTGGTATCCCATACTCCCGAAGTATCCCCCATAGGGCCTCCCAAGGGACGCGGTCGAACGCCTTCTGGATCCACAAAATACATGTAGATTAATTAGGCAAACTCCCACGCACCCTCCAGGACCCCCCTAAGGGTATAGAGCTGGTCCAGGCCAGGACAAAAACCACATTGCTCCTCCTGAATTCGAGGTTCAACTATCCAACGAACCCTCATCTCCTGAACCCCTGAATAGACTTTATCTAGGAGGCTCAGGTGTGTGATCCCCCTGTAGCTGGAACACACACATGCACCCCCCTTTTTTAAATAAGGGGGGCACCAATCTAGTCTGCTAAAGTTTTTATCAGTATCAATGGCATGGTCAATTCTGTCCATCAATCCAATTAGCCTTTCGCCGGCCCCGCCCCCAGAACGGCTATTGTCCAATCACACATCATAGCAACCGTTACTATCCGACAGCTCCAAACAAAATGATGAAGCTAAGCCTAATTTACTACTAAGCATTAGCCTCGATAGTAGTCGGTCTCCTTCGTTTCCCTTCAGAACCTCCTCATCGAGCTCAACCAGCAAGCCAGCAAGCATGAGTGCTCCCCTCGCCCGCGGCTGGGCGGAGGTCCGCCTCCCAGACTATCCAAGAACCTTTTAGATAAGACACACCGTGCCGGCAAATCAGCGGAATATTACCTCAACTGTGTGTCTTATAAACGCACATTAAGCCTTGGCGCAACAGCGGGTGGTGTCATGATCACGTGATGAATTAATGCCGAGCTCCGGCCAGGAACTAAAAATGAAAGTAAACACGGGCATAAAAAGTTACATTTTATAAACAGACTCAGTTGAGATGATCAACTGGAGCGATGCAGAGCACCGGAAGTAAGCTTTTCTCCGTTAGAACTGCCTGCAGCTCAGATCAGCTGACATCTGACAGCTCACAGGGACACCGCGTCGCCGCCCACCGCTCCTCGGATCCACGCGTCCCCGGACGCCGGACCTTCTCCCAAACTCCCAACTCCTTGTTCCCTGCTACACTTCGCTCAGCGGAGCCGACACTAATATATCCCTCCACTGCATACTGTAACCCTTTTACCTCGATCTGGATGATATTGAGGAGGAATTGCTCCAAAAATGTCGCTGACACGCATCTGTCTACTTCTTCCCATCACGGAAATCTGCGGAGCTGCAGTATTTGATCCACTTATTGTCGGAGTTGGCAACAGTAACTAAGGGGGGCGGGGCGGGGCTCGGCGAAAGGCTAATTCCTTTATCAATTCTAGAGTAGTGCAATAGTTGGCAAAAAATTAATTGCACATGGTCTTCACACATACATTTCACTGTAATGTCGAGTTGTTGGTCATTGAAAAAATAGCTTGAGATATTTTTAGAGCCGACTGTTTGCTTCTAATTCCCTATTAGCATTGGTAGAGCAACATTAGCCACTTCCTCTAATACAGAACTTTCAATTCCCATGCACTGAGCATGAGAAACATGTTCTCACATCACACCTCCAATTTCTCATGCTGAAAAAGCAAATTTTTTTTAGATATTTTAGATTCAAACTCAGACAACAAATAAAATCACAGAGGCAATTAGAATTGTCTGTAACAGTCTAAAAACAATGTTGCTCTGATCAAACATGTTTAACATGTCATTTCATCATCTACAGGACAGACCTGTACAAGATGAAGTCCATCAGTACTGTGTGCTTGTATTTATGCAGCTGACCTCAGCTCTAAATGTTTCCTCCTTCTTCTTACAGTTTTAAGCCAGAGAGCTCACATCTTCAGGAGCAAATCAGATTCTTAGTGAATCTGTTCTGTGCAGCAGCAGAGAGAGAACTTCAGACAGGAGAGAAGATGCTGGAGCTGTTATCATCAGTCTGCAGATATAAAACATTCCCTCTGGATGAAAGATACATGGATGATGATGATGATGTTGATTATTATCATGATCATCAGAGTGATTGCCTGCTGGATCTGTACTCCCAGCTGAAGCACTGTGAGACTAAAACAGGTCAGAGTCTCCTTCCATCATTACAGGAAGTTTTCCAGTCAGCTGATCTAGTCTGGACCATAGACCTCTCAGGGAGAAATACCTCCATCCTCCTGGAGGTGCTGAAACTCCAATCAGAGAAGAAACATGTGAAGCTGACAGACTGCTCAGGTGTAGAGAGTGAAGGGAGGAGTTTCCTACAGTGTCTGCCTTTCATCTCACAGATCAGGTACATTATTTTTACTTGTATGAGTTCAAAAGTTGCTTCATGCATTGACTGAAATTGATGTTTTTTCTTCATTTTGCCATTTTTTTAAATTAAAAAGTTGGTGTGGAAATTTAACGCATTAATTATGATTAATTAATTATATAAAAAATAACGCATTTATAAAATTAACGCATTTAACCCTTTGGGCCTGAGGGCTGAAGTGTAGCAGCAAAATACATGCCCTAAATATCATCAAGCTGCGACTCTAAAGAAACTTCAGAACGTTACTAACAAGACCATGCCAAGCTTTTTTATGTGTTCCAAACACAGCTAAAACTATAATCGCTCTTCCTGTGTGAGTGTTTTTGCCTTCATTTCTGTCTCTAACACTGCTAAAAATAAAATTTTACACACATTTTATCCACCCATTTTGAAGCTAGGGCTCTACTTATTCTAAATATGTATCTCCCAACACTGTACACCCAAGTTTCACAGAGATAGAAGCCAGAAACTACTAGTTTTTTCCAGCAGATCTCCAAAAAAAGTTTCTTACCTTTGATGTTTCACCTTAAAAAGTTTGTTTTATCCAGACGTTCTTACCATTTACTATTAGCTCTACCTCTTGTGTCACAAAACAGGCTTGAACTCAAACATCCAGTAGGACTCATCTAGTAACGCTTCTATTGGCCCTAAAGATCCAAAAGAGATGTCAGTCATCCAAACTGACCAATCAGTCACAGAGACAGAGGGTTGTGTAGTGAAGCTTCTGGAATAGCGCCAGCCTATGCCTGCAGCGTTTTTACGCATGATGCGCAGCAGCAGTTCAAAACAACATTATTTGTCACTAAATTACTTTACATTGTCATTGATCAGTGTGATGTTTCCTGTATTAGATGTCCATTTATTTCAATTATTCAATTGTATAGTAAACAATTGGACATACATTTTATTATGTTCAAATCTATTTAATCATATTTAAATATTGTAGTAATTTATACTAAATTAAGTAAATAAGGAAAGGTTTTCATGCATACTGTTATTATTATTATTTTATTTTATTTTTTTAAAGACAGTACCATTATCAAAATGTACTTAAAATAGTATTGTACTTTTAGGTCTGTCCTATTTTTTGCCAAGGATATTTTTTTCTCCTGTTTTGAATTGAAATACAATTTAAAAGCATTTTTAAAAGAAATTAAAAGAGCTTGAGTTTACAATAATAATGTCCATCTCTAATTAAAATGCGATTAATCAAGATTAATTAATTACAAAGGCTTTAATTAATTAGATTATTTTTTAATTGAGTCCCCCTAATAAAAAGTTAAACAAAGTGTTTTAGACACATTATCATCTCCTTTTCTCATCTTCCCACCTTCTCTGTGTTCTAGCTGTGAGCCAGGATTCTTCCAGACTGTTTGTACATCCATGTCTGTCAGATCCAGAGAGGACGTCCAGCAGCTGGTGTCTCTGCTGAAGCTGCTGAAGTTCAACCTGCTGCTAACTGGAGCGTTACCCAGTAAAACCTGCAGATCTGTGGGGAGAGTTCTCAATCTTTGTGGCTCTAAAGTGGATCTGATCCTCAGAGCCACCAAGATGTCTGTCAGAGGAGCTGCTCTGCTGTTCAGATCTACAACACGACTCCAGAGTCTGAGGCAGGAAGCTGGTTTTTATCTGCTGTGGTTCTGAACCATCAGTTCTTCATGTTCATCATTTCTCTTCTGATTTCAGACTTTCCAACAGCGTGTTGTTGTTCCTGTCTCTGTGGGTCAGAAGAGGCAGAGTTCTCTGCCCACGGGCTGTTGAAGAACTTTCTCTAGAGTCTAACGAAGCTCAACCATCACAGAGAGTCTTGATGAAGCTCGTCAGCAGTTTGACGTCTCTGCTGAGACTCTGGACAGTGGGACAGTTGGACCTGACTGAGTCCTGCCTCCCTGCTCAGAGTCTCATCACACTGATGCTTCATGATGCTCCTCTCACAGTCAGGTAAACATCTCTCCTGAACTTCACCACTAAAACTAAACTCAGATACATTCAGAAACTAACAGCTTTTATTTTGAAATCTCCAGACTGAGTGAGGACAGCTTCCAGCAGCTTCTTGTCCTCCTCCATGAAATCCAGGACAAGAACCTAACGTTGTCCTTCCTGAGTAAGTGTGGTGGAGACCTGAGCTCCTGCAGTCTGAACTGGGAGCTGCTCCACTATCTGCTGCAGCAGCCGCCATCATCTCACTACATCACTGTGAACATGAGGAAGAACCACTTCTTAGATCAGAGAGCTGCAGATCTGCTGCCCTTCCTGGACAGGATTGTGTTTAAAAGGTGGATTTTTATTTTTACATTTTTATCAGATAGTTTTTCTTTGAGTGTTTTATTAAAGTTGTGTCTCGTTTGATCAGCTGTCTCTGATTTCTGCACCTGATCAGGTTGTTGTAACTCAGCTGTTTGCTTTCAGACCCAGTCTCAGCTTTGTGAGGACGTCCATCAGACACATCTACAGAGCTCGGTCCAGTCACTTGATCCCTGGTTTACTGGGATCACTGGGTCATGTGATCAACCTGAGCTGCTCAGAACTGGACTCAGAGGACTGTGCTGCTCTGCTCTTCATCCTCAGACACAGTGATGAAGTTCAGCTGAAGCTGCTGTGGACCTCCATACCAGCAGAGGGAATCCAGTCCATCCTCCTCCTGCTGGACAGAGTTTCTGATCTCAGGTCAGATATCAGAGCCTGGTTCTCAGAGCTGTCAGTAACATCCACACTCGCTGAAACCATTCTCACCTGTTTATTACCTGCTTGGTGTTCTCTGTTCCCCCAGTGTGGACAGGAACCAGCTGCTGAGGTTCCTCCACTGCTGCGCTGCCTCTGACGGCCAGCAGGAGGCAGCATCAAACCTGCTGAGGACTCTGCAGCACAGCTTGGACCTGTCCTGCTCCTCCAGTGTGGATATACCAGAGGAGGGTGAGGCTGAGGCTCTGAGTCTGACTGCTGCTGACTGCAGGGCCATCTCCTCCATCCTGAGACACAGCAGCAGGAGGACACAGCTCCACCTCAGAGACTGTGAGGTGGAGGACAGCAGCCTGGACCTGCTGTTTCCTGTCCTGGACAGAGTTCTCCTCAGGTGAGGAACACCACTGATGCAGCAGATAAAAGCCTTTTCTCCTTCATGTTGATGTGTTTTGTTCCTGTTCCTCCTGTTTAGAGTCAGTAAGACTGTCCTGGTCCAGCTGCTGTCCCTGATTCCTGTGGGTAGTGAGAGGGACACGGTGAGACGGTCCACGTCCCTGTGTAGAGCCCTGGGTGAAGAGCTGGATCTAAGTCACACCACTCTGGATCAGAGGCTCTGTGGAGCTCTGGTCCTGATGCTGGACTCCTCTGAAGGCCTGACAGAGCTGGACCTCAGTCACTGTCAGCTGACCGACCAGCTGCTGCTGGGACTCATCCCACATCTGCACAAAGTCCACGTCCTGGAGTGAGTGTCCCAGACTCTGGTTCAGACTCAGAGAAATGGATCAGCTGATTCAGTGCTTTATATCAGACAAACGTTGGTCCAGATCCAGGACTCGGGTTCCTGTTAGAGTCTGAGTGATGAGGGTTAGGGCTTGTCTTCACCACGCTGACAGCTGGTTGTTGTGTTTTTGTTCCAGTCTGAGTCACAATCACATCACTGATGCTTCCACTGAGGAGATCCTCCAGCTGATCTCCATCAACCCCTCCATCCACTCTGTGAGGTGAGAGAACGTTCATTAGTGCTCCATCAGGAGAGAACTTGCTCCTCACTGAGGAATCATGGGTAATCTCTCCTCATCTGCTCTCTGCTTTGCTTCTTTTTCAGACTCTTTGGTAACAACATCAGGAACAGAGAACCTTTGGAGGAAAACAGGAAGTTTGAGATCTGGTGACTTCAGTCAGGAGGTCATGTGACCAACAGGAAGTCATTGTTTTATTAGATTAGATAGATTCTGTCAGCACAAACGGAGCTGTTGGGTCAGTGATGTGAGGAGGTCTGATTCATCTGTTGGACTTTGTGAAAATTGTTTTGTTCTGGTTTCTGTTTCAGTCGAGGAAAACTAACGACGTCTAGAAGCAACGGTGCAATAACTTCACTCAGGAGAAAAACACGTTTGGTTCTTTAACTACAAACTGATCTGAGAACGTCAACGTGAATCATCTCAGTTCAGATTTGGTTAAATGGTTTTAGTGAAATTGGTTGTATGGTTATATCTGTTGGTATATGACATTTCTCTGAAATGTAACACAAATAAAATACCTCATTTACAAACTTCCAAGTTATTTTTGAAAACAAATGATTAATATGGGTTTAGTTCCAGGAGCAGAGCTGATCTAAGAGCAGTTTTTAATCATTTTAGATTTAAATTCATCACATAAAGTATCTTACAAGCCAAGTTTGTGATAAATCAGGGCTCCTCCCTGGGCTGCCACCCACCCACCTACCATGGTGGAGGGTTTTGAGTGTCCCTATGATCCTACTAGATGCCCTGAGTAAACCAGATAAAAACGGGATATTTCTGATCCAATACCGCCATCTAGTGGATACTAGTATAAAAGCTCAGCCTTTTAGCCGAAATGTGAAAGTGGAACTGTTTAATCCTGAAACAAAGAAACGACTCAACTCAGTCGGACACGTTTAGAAGGTAAGATTCAGAATATAAAAAAACTTGTTTAATAATTTTCAAGCTTCAAGCCTTCTGGTGGATTCTTCTGGTGGAGGGTTAATATTTAAATTGTCTGTTTTAGTGAACTTGTTTAGATTTTCGGTTTCTTTTATGAAGACCTGAAACCTGCCAGGATTTTCTGACCTTCAGCTGTTTTTAAAACATTTATTCAAAACGTAAAACTGAGCCTGAAACCATTTAATTAGTCTGATACTAATAATTCCGCCACCTTTATGTGGGTTTTGTTTTCATGGTTGTTTCATTCAGCTACTTCCTGTAGTGACTCACGGGTGTGTTAACTTGTGTTTATTTAACAGTGAACTTTATGACTAAATGATGTCATGTAATCGCGAGAACAGACACGGGCACTATATTGGTTACATTCACACAGGAGACCATGACGTCATAACATCCAGTACTACATTATAGTCTGACTTGGGTGAGAGAGTGACTCCATAGTGGCCTGGCTGCTACTGCAGGTGTGAGTTCAAATGGAAATATGATGGATAAAGAGACATTAATTATCAACTTAACTATTTAGAGGTTAACATAGACATCAAGTTGGTCACCATACTTGCTTTTAATCAGTTTTATTGTGCTCTGATGGTTGTCCAGATGTTTAGAAGCTGAAAAGTTGGGTTTTCTACTTCCCAATTTACAGGTGAGAATAAAGAATTTGGTGAGGATTAACAGGTTATTACTGATAAAGTTAGGGAGTTTATATTGTTTCGTTATTACTCATTCAAAAAAAGTACCTCAAACAAAAACAAAATTGAAACCAAGTTTTGAAAAGCTGCAAAGAAAAAGAAACTTAAACAAGAAAAGGACAAACTTTTCTCAAAAACACTTACGGCTTTTATTAAAGCTAATTATATCAATGTTTTAAATAACACACTCAGAGCATATCTGTCGTTATTGTTCAGATAAGTTTCATTTATTTGAAGTGAAAAAAAAAGTTTCTTCCTTGTTTTTCAGATGAGTGAAGTTGGGCTTGAGTGCAGAAGAAAGAAGTGATGGCTTGTTCATCTCATTCTGCTGTAGAATTCATCAGTAAGGCCAGATGTGACCTTGTGAGAGAATTAAGGGGCCTGCCTGTGATTCTGGAGAACTTGTATCAGCAAAAAGTTCTCAGTGATGAAGAGGTCAGCAAAATCAAAGCAGAGAAAGATGACTACGATAGAACCAGATCAATACTGGACTCAGTCACTAGAAAGGGGGAAGCAGCCAGCTACGAGTTACTCAGGATTATTGATGCGACGAGGAAGAGGACCTTAGAGAGGACGCCTCTTCCCTCCAAGGACGAGAGTGAAGCTTCAAATGAAACTAGAAGATTTGACCTGCATTATTGGATCTGCTGCTTTCCTTTTGAAGAAGATGCAGAAATGGATTCAACTCACTTACAAGGTTATTAAAATTTGTTCAGATATGTTTTTAAGCTGAACACACGTTTGACACGTATATACTCATGCTTGTTTTAGGTTGTAATGTGTTTTTTGTATGCTTTTAGCATTTTATTCATCTTTATTTTAAGTTGTGATGTGTTTTATTGTTGGTGTGTTTTTAGTGTTTTATCTAGGCCTTTTATTTTAACTGTACAGCACTTTGGTCGACAGAGAAAAAGTGCTATAGAAATAAATTGGATTGGATTAAAATGTTAATTTGTCCAAAATAAAATTCTTGATATTTATCAGGTTTGTGCAGCAGAATACAAGTCAGTTTATTTTATTACATTTTCTTTCTGCTTTTATTTCAGGACTAAGACCATGCCACAGATATCAGATAAAGCTGAAATCTAAAGCAAGAAAATATTCCAAAGACTTTTGGAGGGCAAGTGGAAATCTTTTTGACCAAAGCAAAAGGCCTGATCTGTCGTACACCCCACTTGTAATGAATATAAAAGGAAGCATTTCTTCATTCAAAATAAAGAACTATATGAAGACGAGGATACGTTGTCCAAAATGGTTAAGGACTTACGTTCCAGAGGACAAACCAGAAATGTCCCCCAGTGACCTGCTGAAAACAGATAAAAACATTCTGTTGGTCGGGAAGTCTGGAGTTGGAAAAACAGCGCTGACTCATGAGATATTGAGACTCTGGTCAAAAAGAGATGACAAGGATCTGGATTACATGTTTTACTTTGATATGAGGGAAACCAGTTTAACAACTATCAGAGATTTAGAGGATCTTCTTTTCAGTGAGTGCATGGAACCAGATGAAGGCAAAGATGAGGTGTTACAGGATGTAAAGAAGAACTCTGAAAATGTTACGATCATCTTTGATGGAGTCACAGATCCTCTTGCATCTGTGGTGAAGAAACTTGTAGATAAAGATCTTCTACCTGATGCAAAAATCATCCTAACCTGCAGACCAGATGATGAAGAAGACTTTTTGTCTGAAGACTATGTCCAGGTGGAGGTGAAAGGCTTCAGTGAACAGATGATAACAAGATATTTGTCTACAACTCTGGGTGAAGATCACAAGGACGTTTTGAGCAACTTGGAGCTGTTAACTCTGTGTCATGTTCCAACGTACGCACTGATGGTGGCTGTGAGCTTTTCATCTGGAGACTCTCCACAGCCAAGAACCGTCACTGAAATACTCATCAATATCGTACGTTTTTGTCTGCAGATAAACAGCAACAAAACAAAGACCAAGAATTTAAATGTATTCATCAAAAACGAGAAAGAGAAAATCCTCTCTTTGGCTGAAGCAGCTTTTAAAGCATCTGAAAGAAAAACTGTGAACCTGGAGGAACTGATCTGTGAGGACAAATGTGTTCTTTCCATCCTGAAACCACTTCATATCAAAGTTGCTCCTACTGAAACCAAAACTCTACATGCATTTCTCCATTACACCATGCAGGAGTTTTTTTCAGCTCTGTGGCTTTTAAAGAATCCAGATAAAATCAGGGATGTTTTTCAGCAGTGCCTCACTGAGGAGATGAAACACATGAAGCATCTGATCCCTTTTATGTGTCGATTATTGAACGAGAAGAGCCCTTCTTTCATGAGCTGTTTGATTCCAGTGGAGGAGATCAAGAAAACATCTGACTGGTTCTTCAAGGAGATGATAACCACATTCTCCTCTCAGGATGATGCTGATGACAGTGAGTCTTATATCAACATGCGGTTCTTATGTCAGAGCTTGTTTGAATCCCAGAGTCCTGAAGCCTGCATGTACCTCCTGGACAAACTGGACTACCATCTGGACCTGAGTGGAGAGAACCTGGATCCGTACTCCTGCTGTGCTCTGAATTATGTGGTCACTCAGTCAAAGGAAAGGAAAATCTATCTGAACCTTCAGGATGTGACTGCATGTGGACAAGGAATGAGACAACTGTTTTCATGCCTTAAAAATGTTCACTGGTAGGAAGGAAGATGTTATTTTTATTGTTACGTTACTGCTAAAGTTCACAACATAACATGCTGACAATGGCCGATTAGTTATTAAATGATGGTTTCCTCTTTCGTTTAAAGGATGGACCCTCTGCCACAGCAGCTGTGGAAGATTGTGCTCCTCAGTGAAGATCAGAGGGAATATGAGACCTTACTGCAACTTGATGCAAACCAGTTGCATCTTCCAGTTGTGGGTAAAAAACAGCTGTTTGAAAGAGCTGTGAGGTTCATGCAGAGGATGACAACAACGATCAATGTCCGTCTTCACTGGGACAGAACTGGTCCAGTCAGTCAGAGTTTCTATGAGTTCCTGTTAAAGGTTTTGTTGCACATCAACTCACTCAGGTCAGTAAAACACAATCAGTGCAGTTTAGTTTTTTATTAATTCTTTGAAATTTAAGATTTTTGAGTCTTTTCATACATAACATTATGAAGCATATTCATGATTTCCTGTTGATCAGCTGCTTTAGAATGAAGCTAATAATTAAAATTCAAGTGTTTTGACAAGTGTTTTCAAAAAGCGTGGGTAGGCTGACTTACAGTACAGTTTGGTGCATAAGCACCCCCATACATAGGTGGTAATCCCCAACCTACAGGCACCAAGAAGGGGCGCAATAAGTATGCCCACCCCTGCTTGGCACCTCTCAGTAGGCGCAGCTCCAGAGTGGTAGAGTGTCCAACCCTTCTCAATGAAACTGGTTCCAGAGCCAAGCGTCGATGAGTCTGACTATATCTAGTTGGAACCTCTCACCAACTCAGGTTCTTTCCCCATCAGAGAGGTATCATTCCATGTGCCAAGAGCTAGCTACTGTAGCCAAGGAACAGACCACCATGTTCCCCGCCCTTTGCTACTGCCCATCTTGCACTGCACCCGAACCCTTTGGCCCCTCCTACAGGTAGTGAGTCCATGGGAAGGGGGACCCACGTCTCCTCTTCAGGCTGTGCCCGGCCGAGCTGCATGGGGGAAAGCCACTAGGCGCTTGCCAATGTGCCCCAACTCCGGGCCTGCCTCCAGAGTGAGGCCCTGGTGACCTGCGTCTGGGCGAATGGGCTGTTTCCATTGGTATTTATCATCATAAGGGGTCTTTGGGCTGCATTTTGTCTGATCCCTCACCTAGGATCTGTTTGCCATGGGTGACCCTACCAGAGGCATAAAGCCCCAGACAACTTAGTTCCTAGGATCATTGAGACACTCAAACCCCTCCACCACAGTAAGGTGGCAGCCCAGGGAGGGATGCTCCTTCCGGCAATTCCCTTGTTCTCCTGGGGGACTTCAATGCTCACATGGGCAGCAAAAGTGAGAAAGGGGAGATGGGATGTGGTTGGGAGTAATGGCCCCCCTGGCCTGAATCCGAGCGGTGTTTTGTTATTGGACTTCTGAGCTTGTCATAGATTGTCCAAAATTAACAACATGTTTAAGCATAAAGGTGTCCATATGCACTCTTGGCACCAGGATACCTTAGGCCCAGAGTTCATTAAGACTCTGGATGTTGTGGGGCTGTGTTGGTTGACGCGGCACTGCAATATCGAGTGGATATCAGGGGCTGTTCCACTGGACTGGCAGACCGTGGTGGTGGTCCCCTTATTGTAAAAGGGGGATCGCAGGGTGTGTTCCAGCTACAGGGGGATCACACTCCTGAGCCTCCCTGGTAAGATCTATTCAGGGGTTCTGGAGAGGAGGGTCCATCAGATAGTCAAAATTCTGATTCTGGAGGACTAATGTGGTTTTCATCCTGACCATGGAACACTGGACCAGCTCTATACCCTTAGGGAGGTCCAGGAGGGAGCGTGGGAGTTCGCCCAACCAATCTACATGTGTTTTGTGGATTTGGAGAAGGTGTTCAACCACGTCCCTTGGGAGGCCCTGTAGGGGGTACTTCGAGAGTATGGGGTACGAGGTCCTTTGATATGGGCTGGTCCCATATGACCAGTGTCAGAGCTTGGTCCGCATTGCCGGCAGTAAGTCGGGCTCGTTCCCAGTGAGAGTTGGACTCCACCAAGGCTGCCCTTTGTCACCGATTCTGTTCATAATTTTTATGGACAGGATTTCTAGGTGCAGCCAAGGTGTTGAGGGGATCCATTTTGGTGGCCTAAAGCCTAATTTATGCTTCTCCATCAGCTTCACAAGGGAGAGATGCACCCGCATTGACGGAGATGTTTTGCCTTCAGACTTCTTCGTCACCTGCGGGAGTGTTGCAAAGCAATTCCCTGCCAGGACAACAGAGGGCGTATGGCTTTTCTGGGGTATCCTGTCATGTATCCGGTCCAAGATAGTGCATTTACTATTGTGTTTGTTGTATTTCAGAGACTTTTTGAGATAGACAAATTTGTCCCTCATTCTCCTCCACCTCTTCAGGCACTCGCCACCTCTAAACCCACGTTTTCTGTCATTTCCGTTCACGAGTAAAATGCTTGCTGCGTATCTTTATACTCCTCCAGTCACGGGTGAATAAAACATTAATATTTTCGGAGTTTTTCGTGAGGTATTCTTCAAGCTGCTCCGTGTCTGACGCTAGATATCTTCAGCTCTCTTTTTATTTTTTTTGAAGCGGCAATGGCGATGCTGGTGACGAATTTAAAGGGAGCAGTGTCCTGACCAATCACATGCTTGCACTCTGTCTCGTTCAATGGATGTTTAAAAAAGTGAGCTTGACTATGGCCTTCCTTGCGAGCCTGTTGGAGAGCCCTCGCAACAACAAATAATGGCGTTGCATGTCTCCGTACCACAGAGAAGCATTAGATTTAAGGATCAGGTCTCTGCTTTTTGCAGATGATGTGGTTCTGTTGGCTTCTTCAGACCGTAATCTCCATTTTTCGCTGGAGCTCTTCGCAGCCGAGTGTGAAGCAGCTGGGATGAGAATCAGCTCCTCTAAATCCAAGACCATGGTCTTGAGTCGGAAAAGGGTAGAATGCCTTCTCCAGGTCAGGGACGAGGTCCTGCCCCAAGTGGAGGAGTTTAAGTATCTTGGGGTCTTGTTCACGATTGAGGGAAAGATGGAGCGGGAGATAGATAGGCAGATTAGTGCTGTATTTGCAGTGATACGGGCATTGTACCGGTCTGTCGTGGTGAAGAGAGAGCTGAGCCGAAAGGCGAAGCTCTCAATTTACCGGTCGATCTACGTTCCTACCCTCACCTATGGTCACGAGCTTTGGGTAGTGACCGAAAGAACGAGATCGCGGATACAAGCGGCCGAAATGAGTTTTCTGTGCAGGGTGTCTGGGCTCTCCCTTAGAGATAGTGTGAGAAGCTCGGCCATCCAGGAGGGGCTCGGTGTAGAGGAGCCAGTTGAGGTGGCTCGGGCATCTGATTAGGATGCCTCCTGGACGCCTCCCTGGTGAGGTTTTCTGGGCACGTCCAACTGGGAGGAGACCTAAAGGAAGACCCAGGGCACGCTGGAGGGACTATGTCTCCAGCATGTTCTTGGAATTCCACCAGAGGAGTTTTCCAATGTGGCTGGGGAGAGGGAAGTCTCGGCCTCTCTTCTCAGGCTGCTGACCCCGTAACCTGACCTCGGATAAGCGGAAGAGAATGGATGGATGGTGTTTGGATTGAACAGGGAAGTAAAAGAGTGTTTAACTTTGTTAAGAATTCTGAGTGGCCTGACAGAGGGGAAATGTTTGTTTGGATATAGTATTATGTGAATGAAAATAGTTGAATAATTTAAATATTAGAAAACTTGTTTATAAAATACAGCCTTGTTATTAACTCCTCACTCAAACATATACACAAAACCAGTAATATTTTAACTGCAGTCTGAAAACAATTGTTTCTGCTTTCTATTAAATTACAATTATAGTTAAAGCTGCTGTTGAGTTTCTGAATTTTTTTGAAATATTAAAAATTAAATTTAGTGTCAGTTTCATTTAACAATAAATGAACAAACACCATTAGTATAGCTGCTGAGCCTTCAGTTGAAACTGCCCAGGTGTCTGACTGGCTGGTGAGATGAACACCACTCCCACAGCAGCATAAATTGTCTTTTGACTACTAACAGCCGTCCCCTTGATGACAGGTCACACGATAACGTTTACATATAAAATCAGTTGATTGTGAATACATCAAAATGAAAAACACCATGACATTATTTTTTTATATTTAGTTATTCAAGGGTATTGATAATTATCTGATGTCCAGACCTTTTTCAGTATCCAACATGTTTTTGTTGTTTCCCTGCTCTGCACCAGATTTAATGGTTGAATCACCTGTTTAGTAGACTTGCTTTGTTCACTGGAGGATATCTTTAGTTTGGATTTTTTAAACTCAAACCCAAACAGCACATAAAACCATAGAGGTGATTATAACTGAGTGATTTCAGCCATAGGACCATTGACAGTCAGTAACAGTCTAAAAACAATGCTCATCTGCTCTGATCAAACATGGTTAACAAGTCGTTTCATCATCTACAGAACAGACCTGTACAAGATGGAGTCCATCAGTAGTGTCTGCTTGTTTTCATGCAGCATTTATCATAACAAATTTATCAACTGCAGCTCTAAATATTTCCTTCTTCTTCTTCTTACAGTTTTAATCCTGAGAGGTCACATCTTCAGGAACAAATCAGGTTTTTAGTGAATCTGTTCTGTGCAGCAGCAGAGAGAGAACATCAGACAGGAGAGGAGATACTGAAGCTGTTATCAGTCTGCAGATATAAAATATTCCCTCTGAGTGAACGATACATGGATGATGATGATGATGATGATAAATATCAGAGTGATTTCCTGCTGGATCTGTACTCCCAGCTGAAGGACTGTGAGACTAAAACAGGTCAGAGTCTCCTTCCATCATTACAGTCAGTTTTCCAGTCAGCTCCTCCAGTCTGGATCATAGACCTCTCAGAGAGAAAGACCTCCATCCTCCTGGAAGTGCTGAAACTCCAATCAGAGAAGAAACATGTGAAGCTGACAGACTGCTCAGATGGAGAGAGTGAAGGGAGGAGTTTCCTACAGTGTCTGCCTTTTATCTCACAGATCAAGTAAATTATTTTTTCTCACCTATTTCAATATTTTTGCTAGCTGAAACTTTATGCCAGAAATAAAAACACATATAATTATTGTATTTTATGATTACAGTTTTGTGTCTGAGGAACCAGAGGAAATCAGGTTCTTAAGGAGTTTGTTCTGTGCAGCAGCAGAGGGAGACCATCAGACAGGAGAGAACATACTGGAGCTGTTATCATCAGTGTACATCTACAAGAGATCTCCTCTTAAAGAGAACTGGTGTGAGTTCTTGTTGGATTCATACTCTGATGAAACTAAATCAGGGTTGAGTTTCCTCCCATCATCTCAGAGAAAGATCTCCATCCTCCAGGAAGTGCTGAATCTGCAGTTGGGGAGGAGGCCCCTGTTCAGGTAAATTATTTGTTCAAATGAAGAGGTTTACTGAAAAATAATTTATGTAGACATTCAGGTTTCTGTATGACATCATCACAGAGGTTTGAGCAGAACGAGGAGGTAAAAGTAGAGCATATATCTGTTTTTAGTGGAGATTATTATTTAAACGGAGATTACAATGTAGTTAACTACTGGGCTAATTCAAGAGGAAATTGATGTATTTGACAGAGGGCAGAAGAAAAAAAGTGTTTCAGGACCATTAAAGAGGACCTAGAATGTAAACCAACATTTTCCTTGTTGTTGAATAAACACAGCTTGGGTGGTCAAAAGTAGCATGCCAAAAAGTCAAAGCCATGTGTGACCTACTTTTTATGTAAATTAGAAAGTTGAAAAAGGAGAAACACTTCTGAGAAAAGTCTTTCTTAACACGTCATAAGGGGGAGCCACAACTCCTCAAACCTGCATGTCTCCAGTGTCTGAGGCCTTCTGGGGAAACCAACCAATCAGCAAGCAGCTCATTATAATATTCATGTCCTGGCCGAGTGGGAGGGGCAAACAGCTCTTTTCACAGCAAGGCTGGTTTAGGGGGTTTAAAATGGCCTGTATCAGGGCTCCTGGGACAGATGAAAGCCAAACGAAGATTTCTTATGCTTTTTAGAAGCTCAAAGCTCTGTTTTAGATTGTTGATTAACTGCATTATAGGACCACTTTAAATGGCCAGACTTTAAATCTACAAGTCCCAAATGTTTACAACACCAAGTAAATAAAATCAGCTGATTTCATGTTGGTTAAACTCCTGTTTCTTGTGTATGTGTTTCTGATTGATTTTTGCGTAGTGAACATTGATCTTCTCATAGGTCTAATCCTGTCAGATTATGTAGTCAGTATGAAACATAGCATCATCATCAGTGAAAACCAGAGTTGGATCTGGAATATTTCAGGATAATTAAAAACCCAAACCCAGACTAATGATATGTTTAATTCCAACAGACATCCCAGAATAAGCTGTTACTGGTTACTTGGACTTTATATTTAAAGAGGTTTAATATCAGCTAGGTGTGACTGTTCATCAAAATGTGAACGTTGTGACCAACATCTGTGACTTTTGATCCCAGTTAAACCAACATTAACTCCATGGTAGGGCTGCAACAACAAATTGATAAAAATTGATGAATAAATGCATTGGCAACGCATTTTGTCATCGATTCTATGTATTGTGCAACTTTTTTTTGTGTCGTGCAACCTGTATTTAACAGTCAATGCGTGCAGGTAATCTATAGGCGGCAGCAGAGCAGACCGAGGCAGATCAGAACGAGAGAGAAAGCCGGTGTTTTGATGAGGAACGACACACTTTGAACATGGCAGAAGCAAAAAGATCTAAGAAAATAAAAACTTCAAAAGTTTGGGAACACTTTATGTTAAACAACGCAAAGACCTTTGTCCCCTGCAACATATGTAAATCAGACATGGCATGGCACGGGAGTACGACGGTGATGATGCAGCATCTTAAACGCAAGCATGTCAGAGCCTAATGGTGCGTTCACACCGGCCTTGACGTATGCGTCAAACAACGCATACTTCATGCCGTTTTTGACGCCTATATATTTTTGACATTGACGCAGCTTGCGTTGGCGCAGCTTGCTTTGACGGTTGCGTCGGCCCCACAGGGAGGGGAAGGGAGGAAAGAGCGCGTGCGCAGCTCTCTGTTGCCAGATGTTTGTAACAATGGCAGATCCTATCGAGACAATGGCAGCATAAACGTTGAAAAAACACTCACTCGACACGCCGAGTTCTCTAGCAATCTTCCTCCAAGCAAGGTCCTTTCTATTCCGATCTCGGTAAGCGTAGCAAGACGGTTCATACAGTTCCCGATAGTTGCAAACGGCGATGATAAGTTTCTCCTCCATTGCTGAATGAATTTGTCTTCTTCCCTCGCTCTGCTGTGACGTATCAACTGGCGCTCTGATTGGTTGACGCTTGTAAAGTGACGCAGAAAGTTCAGCTAGCTGAACTTGCTTGACGTTTGCGTTGCTAACGTTGCTCGCTTTGACGTTTGCGTTGAAGCTTGAAAAGCGTGAAAAGTATCAAGCTTTGACGCGACCAACGCTCACAAAGCGACGCAGGGACTTTGACGCAGCTCTGAAGCTCCTTACAATAGACTTAACATTGAAACTTGACGCTGGCGACGCATACTTTATGGCCGGTGTGAACGCACCATGAGTGTGAGTGTAAGGAAGATGCTGTTTCCTTGCGCACAATGTGGAAATCTAGGTGCTGTGGAGGAAAATAGAGAAATCAGCAAAGACACAAAAACAGAAATAGTCCAAAGTTTGGGATCAAACGCGCACCTGCAGGCAGATTGGCTAATGCTAGTGGGTAGCACACTCACAATCAAGTGGGTTTCCAAAAAAACACGTTGGTCGTGAAACTAAGAATGACTAAACTCTACAAGTGGAAGAAAAGTCCCTTCCATCTTGTTTATTCTTAGCTGTCTACAGCATTATGTAGCAGAGCAGCAACACCGCTCCAGGGATATGGCAAGCCATTGTAGTATGTAATGCACAAACGCTTCTATCTGTGAACATAATTTAAACTGGATTATTGCCAAACCGTACATAAAAGACATGTCAACATTACATTGTTACCAGTAGAAATGAAATGTTATGCAATATCTCAAAAGCTGTAAGACAGTTGAGGTGATAGCATGTTGTCTTGCACAATATTGAACTGTTTTCTAATAATGTTCTGTTATTAAATAAAGTCTGGTCATCTGTTTGTGTTGCTTCTGATCATAGGAGACAGCCATTTTTTTCATGTTCCCCCCAAAAATGACTCTCTGAAATTTTACTGTACTGTCCCCCTCAAAAATGAAATGGGATTTCTGCCCTTGGTTCCACACCTTTAATTCAAATTGCCAAATTAACAAAACTGATCTCTTTATTTCAGATTCAGTTATTATGAAACAGCACCCTGCATTCACACTCAATCTCTTCTCTGCTTTTTTTTAAAACAGGAAACATATTGTTTTTTACATCTATTTTTCAAGGGTACATTGAGCGTTATAGTTCATCAGTAGTGTCTCCATTTGTTTATGCAGCTGATATCAGATCAGATCTAAATGTTTCCTTCTTCTGCTTACAGATTTAATCCTGAGAGCTCACATATTCAGGACCAAATCAGGTTCTTAGTGAATCTGTTCGGTGCAGCAGCAGAGAGAGAACATCAGACAGGAGAGAAGATGCTGGAGCTGTTGTTATCAGTCTGCAGATATAAAATATTTCCTTTGGGTTATGGATTCATTGGTGATAATTATAGTAAACATCACAGTGATTTCCTGCTGGATCTGTACTCCCAGGTGAAGGACTGTGAGACTAAAACAGGTCAGAGTCTCCTTCCATCATTACAGTCAGTTTTCCAGTCAGCTCCTCCAGTCTGGACCATAAAGCTCTCAGAGAGAAAGACCTCCATCCTCCTGGAAGTGCTGAAACTCCAATCAGAGAAGAAACATGTGAAGCTGACAGACTGCTCAGATGGAGAGAGTGAAGTGAGGAGTTTCCTACAGTGTCTGCCTTTTATCTCACAGCTCAGGTAAATTATTTCTACTTTGAATGATTATTTAGTGCTTGAACAGGATTTTTATTTGCAACTAAGTGTAACCAAATTAATTAGGTTAATTTTAAATATTAGTGAAAATCTTCTGTATTTATTAGGGATGAGGTACGGATTAAGCATTTTTGACGAGTACAAGCTTAAAGTCCTCAATATCTGTGCTCGTGCTGAAGGAAAATCCTCATTGGGTAACTGACCATCTTCACGCTCTGATTGGCCAGTCACATAGAGCGCCCGCCCCTCCCTACGCTCTGCAGCCAGAGCTGCCCTCCACTCTGGCACATGCACACAGACAGTGACTGATTCCTGACCCTCTGTGCTTGCTTGACTGTAGCTGACGTAGCTTCAGTGCTCCCTCTTTATTGGATAATATTTAAAGTTGCATTTGACAAGACAGAGCTGAAAACGCCTCGTGCTGCGTTGGTGACTGCCTCCGCTCTGGTCGGGGTTTCTCTCTCTCTCTCTCTCACTCTCACTCTCTCACTCTCTCTCACTCACTCACTCACCCTAACCCATGCACTTAATTATTCATGTTGTGAGTTTATTGAAAAACTTGTTCTGTAATAGTTCCTTTACTATTGTGATCAAAAACATTGAATCTCAATTCTGAGGCTGCTCTGTAAATAGTTTTCAAATAAACAATACATATAGAAACTTCTGATCAATCCATATCAAATTCAGGCTTAAAATAATGTACTGATTTAAGTCCCACCCACTTCTGATTAAACCACGCCCACTTCCGGTTTGGGCCACACCTGCTTTGAGTACAGATACAGATAATTTAGATGGTTGAACAGATACAGATAGTGGTGTACTCGCTCATCCCTAGTATTTATACATTTATACAGCTGTAGAACTAACTTGTCTTAATGAAGCCATCTGTGTGAACACATGAATCACAGAAGTGGATGTTGGATGTTTGTTGTTCTTCCAACTCACGACAGTCCTCCTCACAAACCGTTTCTATGACTTTAATGTTGCTGTTAGTTAGAAATGCTTGTAGGACTCAGACATATGTCTCACTTTTTCCTGCAACTGTAAACGCAATTATCCCTTACTATTGGGACCACGAAGTTGAACAAGATACAGCTAATCACTGAGTAGCATCAGTGTTTACAAACGCTAACCCCTCACAATACGTCATTGAGTGGGTAAAAAGTAGGGTTGGGAATCGAAAACCGGTTCTTGTTGAGAACCGGTTCCCATTGTTTCAATTCCTAGGAATCGTTCGCCATTTTTGCAAACGATTCTCTTATCAATTCCAGGCGGCGCAAATGACGTCACCACGCACGTTGCGCAGCTTACGCAGGCAGGAGCCGAGTTTGAATTACTGGGAGCTGGAAGCCGTCAACCTACACACCCAGGGAAGCCCGAAAAAAGATCCTGTTTCTACCTATATTACATTATTTATATGGACTCTCAGCGCACTGGGGATTTTTTTGAGCGGAGAGGACAGATAATGCTGATTATTGATGCGCGCCGGGCAGCTGCGCACGGCCACAGTAACACTCTCAAAGTGGCGCCACCAAAAATATAATTAACACGCGATCGTTCATGTCCGTTCATATAATCTGGTACTTCTGTCTTTTAATCGTATCATTTATTCGTGTCTGACGCGCTCCGCAGCGGAGCGTGTCACCTGTGCTCAGGTGATGTCACCTCACCTGCGCGACCGCCAGCGCACACTCCGCTGTTTTTCAGCCAGTAGATTAATTTGACCTGTTTAGTTCAAAAGTAACTCGAGGTGAATCAGGAGGAAGGCAGGAAACAGTTTTTTCTTGTGGATTGAGGAGAAGCAGGAAGATCAGAGCCAGACAGGACAGGAAAATATTCAAATAAAAACAAGAAAACTAAACAAAGTTCTTGAAAATGAAAATGTTGATAGATTTATTCCACTGCATCTTTTGACCTTCATAAAGCAATAATTCATAAGCGTGTAATATTTATATATTTGATACAACTCAGATCACCTTCAAAATTCAGTCCCACATCCAGGGCTGTATCAAGGCGTTTTGGGGGCCAAGGCAAACAGACAACAGTATAGTGTTTGCAAAAACACCTCGGTTTACATATGAATTGTTCTAATCTAGAGCCATTTTGTTGGCAGAATCTGATATTTTAGTTCTAAGCCAGGTTCTGACAGAACACCGGGGGAAAAAAAATGGGTCCCAACGTGGTTTGTGTGGCGTCATTGGTAGCCACAGATCCCCTGTCCTCATTTTTGGAAATGGAAATATGGTCACCCTACCTTATATACACATCTCCACACTAGCAGACTCCAGCGATTAAAGTCCGACCTGTGGTGAGATTTTTCCCATCATGCAAAAACTACAGCAAGAAGATGACTCTGCCTTCACAAGGAGCATAAAGAGAACATTTGGAATGATTTTTCCAAACGATACCAGGTACAATTGATTATCATAAATACACTGACAGTAATAATGCAGGAAACTGGGCGCGATACATTTTCTGCCACCTATTGAACTATTTGGGAATTGATAAGGGAATTGATAAGGAATTGGATCGATAGACAGAATCGACAATGCCATTGATATTGATAAAAACTTATCAATTCCCACCCCTAGTAAAAAGGTACATTCTGTGTCTTAGTTCGATATTTGTTTGAGTGGGCAAGATCTTCGTTTGAGGGGGCAAAGCCCCCTCTTGCCCCAGCGTAGATCCAGTCTCAGTGACAACAATACACACATGTTAACACTTACACACACAGGCACGCACGCGCACACACACACACACTCTCGTCTTTCTATCTTCGTCAGGACCGTCCATTGACTTCTATTCATTTTTGTTAATTTGACTATATTATGCCTAACCCATACCCTAACCCTAACCATAACCAATGCTGATCTATTCCTAACCCTAAACTTAACTAAAACTTAATTCATACCATACCTCTAAAACTAGCTAGTAGAACTTTATAAGATTGCACCAAAGTGAGGACCGGGCAAATGTCCTCACTTTGCTACTAAAGGTCCTCACTTTACAGGTGAAAAGCTCGTCATGGTCCTCACTTTGATGTATAGACAAGTACACACACACACACACACACACAAATGGCCTTTTTCCACTAATACCTACTCAGAGCAGATTGACTGGGCTCAGATCATAGGCATTTCCACTAGTTGTATCATGGTTATTTTTTTAACACAGAGAAAGAGCTGTTTTTACCTTTTTTGCTGCCATTTCAACTGCTGGACTGCTGTCATCCTCAGAGCTAAGCTGCTCCTCGTGGCGTCACTTTCTTTTCCGTTTGTCGTTTGTATGACAGCACAGAACTGGCAAAAGAACTGAAAAAGACTACAATAGAAGACGACATACTCTCACATGATGTTACATTCCTGTTCACAAAAACACCAACCCAAAAATCCATCGACATAGTAGTAAACAGAATCAGACAAGACAAAACCTTACACTAAAGAACAAATCTCACAACAGACGACATAGCACAACTAATAACACTGGTAGCTAACTCCACATACTTTACATACGATGAAACAATATACAAACAAGGATCTAGAACAAAAAGCCATAGCCACTGCCCCCCCAAACTGCAAAATAATATTATGGAAATGTTACATGGACGACATACAAGAAATCATACCAAAAGGACAAACAGAGACACTTACAGAACACCTGAACAGTATAGACGACACAAACAACATAAAATTTACACATGAGAAAGAACCAGAAGGCAGCATAACATTCATGGACATGAAAATAAGCAGACAAAAAGACAGGACCCTGAATATAAACACATACAGAAAACCAACACATACAGACCAATATTTATTATGGACATCAGAACACCCCACCATACATAAAATGTCAGTGATCAGAACGTTATACCACTGAGCAAATGTCATAACAAAAGAACAAGACCGCCTTGACCTCCCACCTGATGAAGACTATGGAGAGACTCATCCTCACCCATCTGCGTTCAGTGGTGACCCCAGAAATAGACCCACTTCAATTTGCATACAAACCTAACATGGGGGTGGAGGACGCCCTCATCTACCTGCAGCACCGGGCTCTGAATCACCTTGAGATGCAAAAAAGCACTGTGAGGATCATGTTCTTCGACTTCTCCAGTGCCTTCAGCACCATCCAGCCGAGCCTACTGCAGTAGAAGATGAGGGGTACAGGAGTGGACGAACATCTGACCTCATGGATCATCAACTACCTCACCAACAGGCCACAGTACGTGAGGCTGCACAACTGTACATCTGAGGTGGTTGTGTGCAGTACTGGAGCGCCGCAGGGTACAGTGCTCTCACCCTTTCTCTTCACCTTCTACACCTCGGACTTCACCTACAACACCAGCAGAACTTCACCTCCAGACGTTCTGGTATCATCCTGGTACACAATAACACCAATGCAATATTCATGTGTTCTATAATTGTGCAATACCGGATTCTCACTGTTGTCTGTGTCTCTTACAGTATGCTGCATAGTGTTGGTACCAAGTATGTTTTTATCTTTATTTGTGGTTTTTTTTAGTGATCTAGGATTACAATAGTAGATTACTGACTATGTGTATATAGATGTATCCTTGTTTTTTTTATCTTCTTCTAATTACCTTTTGAGTGATGGTGCTGCTGTGACAAGTGAATTTCCCCACTGTGGGATCAATAAAGTCTATTCTATTCTATTCTATTCTAAACAAGAAGACAAACATATACAAAATGCCTTAAAAACCTGCGGATACACGACATGGGCAATAAACAAAGGAAAACAACAAATAACAACAGAAAGAAAAGAACAACTGAAACAAAGAACCAAAACCCTTCCATACATCAAAGGCGTAACACAAAAAATAATAGCAACAATGAAAAAACATAGCATTAACACACCAACAAAACCATACACAACAGTTAGAAAAAGACTAGTACACCCAAAAGACAAGATACCAACAGGACATAAGTGTGGAGTCATATACGAAATCCCATGCAAACTATGCAATTAAACATACAAAGGAGAAACCGGACGCCAACTCAACACACAAACAACAGAACATAGAAAAGAGTGTGAGAAAGAAACAAAGAGAAGACACACAAGAGCAGCGAAACAAGAAGCAGAAAGTACAATAAAAAAATCAGCCGTGACAGACCACTGCACAAGGGAAAATCATATCATGTACTGGGACAGAACAAGGATCATAAGCACCAAACAACAAACATGCAAAAGATGGATCAAGGAAGCTTAGGCTACCAAAACGGATCCCCTCAACACCTTGGCTGCGCCTAGAAATCCTGTCCATAAAAGTTATGAACAGAATCAGTGACAAAAGGCAGCCTTGGCGGAGTCCAACTCTCACTGGAAATGAGTCTGGCTTACAGCCGGCAATGCGGACCAGGCTCTGACACCGATTACAGGGACCTAACAGCCCGTATCAAAGGGCATGGTACCCCATACTCCCAGAGTACCCCCACAGGGCCCCCCAAGGGACACGGTCAAACGCCTTCTCCAAATCCACAAAACACTTGTAGACTGGTTGGGTGAGCTCCCACGCACCCTCCAGGAGCCCCCCCTCCCAAGGGTATAGAGCTGGTCCAGTGTTCCAAGGGAGTTCCTCCCTGACTGTGTAAAGTAGAGTCAAGCCAAGTTGAGCTGCACTGAGTGGAAAAGGGCCAATAAAGAAACATACAGTTAAATCTGCTGTTGGCTGTTTGAATTTCTCTGTGGTTAAAAAAACAAAAAGTAGAATCAGTTTAATTTCTCATAATTTTAAATCTAAGTGAGGAAAGCAAAGTTAGATTTATCTGCTGTCTGAAATTTTGACTGGAATGAACTTTACTGGCCATGATGAAGATTGTAGCAGCTCTATAGAGAGCAACTCATGAAGATTGAGAGCGATCACTTTGTGCCTCCACCTGCATATGTTGTGTAGCAGAACTGAGACTTCCATGTGTGTTAAATCAGGAGCAAAGGGAAGCAGGAGCTCCTGTTGTTCATGAGATGGACTGTAGATTTGATTTGTTCACTGAAGGATATTCGGGTTTTGAAATTTTAAAATCAAACTCAGACAGCAAATAAAGCCACAGAGACAATTAGAATTGAGTGATTCCAGCCACAAGATCAGTGTTTGTGTTGAGAGTCAGTAACAGTCTAAAATCAATGATCAGTTGCTGTGATCAAACATGTTTAACGTGTCATTTCATCATCTACAGAACAGACCTGTACAAGATGGAGTCCATCAGTAGTGTGTGCTTGTATTTATGCAGCTGATCTCAGACCAGATCTAAATGTTTCCTTCTTCTTCTTACAGTTTTAAACCTGAGAGGTCACATCTTCATGAACAAACCAGGTTCTTTGTGAATCTGTTCTGTGCAGCAGCAGAGAGAGAACATCAGACAGGAGAGAAGATGCTGGAGCTGTTATCAGTCTGCAGCTATGAAACATTCCCTCTTAGTTATAGCTACAGGGATGATGATTATAAATATCAGATGGATTTCCTGCTGGATCTGTGCTCCCAGCTTAAGCACTGTGAGACTAAAACAGGTCAGAGTCTCATTCCATCATTACAGTCAGTTTTCCAGTCAGCTCCTCCAGTCTGGATCATACAGCTCTCAGAGAGAAAGACCTCCATCCTCCTGGAAGTGCTGAAACTCCAATCAGAGAAGAAACATGTGAAGCTGACAGACTGCTCAGATGGAGAGAGTGAAGTGAGGAGTTTCCTACAGCTTCTGCCTTTCATCTCACAGATCAGGTACATAATTTCTACTTTGTATGATTTAATGTTATTGAGACTAAAACAATTTTTACAACAAAAGACATTAACATTATTCTTTATCTTGTGATATGTTGTCATGATGACTCACTGATTTGATTTGCTTTGATATAGAGACATATTTCAGCTTTGTCCTATGAGTAAAACTATAGTTTCAAGTAAACAACTTTCAGTAAATGTTTTGTTCTACATGTTTTATTTGTTTTTAAAACAAATCTATCATAGGTGAATCAATCCATGTAAACTTAAAAAGCTGATGTTAGTTTCATAATGACCTTATTGATTTTGCTGTAATGGTATTAATCTGATTTTGTGTTTAAATGATTTTATAATAAAGTTTGTAAGAAAGTTATGCAATATTATGAGGCTTGTCGTCAGACCCAAGGGTGCAGGCAAGCACAGCAGGGTGGCAGGTAAAATAATCATATTTAACACCAATAACACTGCCATTTTTTTTCAATAGCTGTTTTATATGCTTGTGAAGCACCTTGTGATTTCTATCTAGAAAGGCGATAAAACAATAATTGCTTCTTCTTGCTGTAATCCAACAATGCAAGGAGGAAAACTGAAGGTACAAATTGCTGTCAAAGGTTTTTATTAACCATACCTGCAAACTTGTCACTTTTTGGCAGAAATGTAAATTTTTTAGTCAAATATTGTATTCATGTGAATCGTATGATCCAAAGAGTTTTTTCTTTTTTTTGGGGGGGGGGGGGGGGGGGGGGGGGGTCCATCTGTCAGGTTTCAGTCACTCCTTATGAGAATCATTCATCAAAAGGAGGGGAATTCATCTTTTTTTTTAAACTATCTTTATTTTAGCGTGTCAGTCATGCGTCGTCATTTGACCAACCACAGTCACGGAGACGTGCCAATAACTACAGATGCTGCGGCAGCGCCGCTACTGTTTTTTCAACATCTTGCTGTGGTTTTGAGCTTAAAGTTTGTCAGATCAAACAAGTCACTACTAAATAACACAGCTTTCTGTCAAGGACTTCTGCAGCCTTTATATTTGTTTCCCGAGAGTCGTGTTTTTCTTTTTTTTTGGAGTTGAATTCGGAGTTTAACTTGAACACCGACCGTATTTAACCCAGTTAAATCCTAATATTAGCAACATAAATACTTTTTTTGGTAAGAAATGGCCGCCAGTATGCTACAGCCTTGCTCCCAATTTATTGACCTGCACACCAGAAGAGTTAAGGACGCTGGCGTACAAACGTGATGAGATCATTTCAAAATATTGTAACAATTCTGCAGCACTAAAGCGCAGACAGAATGACATTTTGCCCTTAGCCCTTAAAGCCCCAGTGTGTAATATTTTTACCTGTTTACTACCAAATTCTGTGTATCCAGTTCACAAACTTGTCCTTTTTCATTAATATTTCTCACCAACATCAATTCTAAATATTCCTCTCGGATTCAAATTTTACATTTTTAATACATAAACTGTGGTCAATGCTCCATGGTCATCCACCATCTTGAAATACGGTAGCTATTTAGAGATATATGTAATATGTATATGTAACATAATATTTTTGGCTTGGTTCTCAGGGGAGAACCTAGGGTTGTTGCTTGGTCCTCATAATTTTAAATGTGAGGACCAACCTACCTGAAAATAGTAACAAAACCGAGTGATGCGTGAATAATGCAACATGTACTTTAATTTCAACAGAAGTACAACAACATGTGTTATGTTAAAAACTCAATGTCAAATATCAAAAACTACGTAAAAATTCTCAATTAACAGGACTGTGTTTAATGCACAGAAAATTAAATGTGCAAACATCTGTTTTTATGTAACAAAAACAAATTAAAATAACGGCTTTTTAAGCACTCAACAGAATTTCAAAGTACTGCAGCTTTTATTTCTACAGAATGTCATCATCATCATCATCATCATCTTCTTCACTATTCTGACCATCCTCTTCCATTTCACACACAACAGAGGATGCAGATGTATCAAGTCTACTTCTTTATTTCTGGTTCAGTCTGCGATCAGCTGTTTTCATCCACAGCTCAACAGCTTGGGTCAAAGGTCTCAGTGGTAAACTGGGACAACATGATGTGCATTAGTGATGAAAGGCGAGTGTCTGATAAGCAAGATCTGTACTTGTTTTTTATGATATTTAAATATGAAAATCCTCTTTCACATGCAGCACTGCTTAAAGGCAATGTAAGGGACAAGAGAAGGACCTTCTGAATGTTGGAGTAACTAACAGGGCTGCTCGTCTTCACTACATTCACCAGGTCCTGCACAGAGGAAGCTGCCAAACGTTTCCCAGCTTGCTTTAATCACATCCACTCTCTTAAAGTTGATTCTCTGCCAACAAACATGTTTGATTCATATTTCTCAAGGATGTTACTGAGAATTGTGTTGCCAAAACTATGGAGATCTTTGATGTCAAGAGGCCAAGTTGTGGGATCAAAAATCAAAAACTGATCACATGATTTGAGAAATTCATACCTGCAGTCAAACCCATGAATGAGAGCTCTCAACACACTGATCTTGTCCCTGTCAGCATGAGCATGTGCTCCAGTCTCTTTCCTGTACTTTCCCTCACCCTCCATCAGTAGAGTCAACTGTCCAACAGCAGCCACCAGCTCATCCTTGCATTCACATATAGTTAGATCATTTTTCTGAAACTGGAGGGAGGTGAACTTTAAAATGTTTCCAATGTCAAGAATGTTTGCAAGGAAACAGAAAAAGTGCTCAGTGCAGATGTGTTTCAGGCTCATGTCATCACTATTTGCCACTTGAATCTGGATTGCTGGTAACATTCTCCATATTTTCAACAGTCTCCTGTCTCCATGCTGACCATCTGATATTGTGAAATTTTCCTAATTTCACAAAATCTATGCCTTTCTCCTGGCATATCATCTTTAGTTTTGCAATTCTTTTTGCACCCCCTTGTTTCAAATAAAAGCTTAGCAGATTTATAATGGATTGATTAAATGACTCACAGTATGGGACTACTCGATCAGCTGACTTGGTGCAGTTCTCCAGGGTGTGGGCGGTGCACAGTATATGCACAAGGGAATCCTTGATGTCCACCATCTGATGTAATTTGGGGACTAACACCATTGTATGTCCCAACATTCACAGCCGCTCCGTCTGTGCAAACTGAAACCAACTTCGCCTTCCACGCCGCCAAACCGCATGCACTGAATAGCTGCACAAGTCCATCCACAATGTCTTGAGCTGTTCAATTGGCCCCGAGATTAATTATTCCAAGAAAATCTGAGCTGAAATTTCCGGTGCTGGACACAGAAACAATGTACACAATTTCCTGTTCTGTTTTTGTTGTCTTCTGATCCATCAAAGATCACACCCCAGAATTCAGCTTCTTGCAGTTTTTTTCTCACATCAGACGTTATTGTCTGTGCGATGCACTGAATGATATGGCTTCCTCCTTCTCGTGAATGATACGCGCTCCCAACATTAACTCTATAAGCCTCTTCAGGAGTGGAATATCTTCTTCATATGAGCCCATTGGACGTCCATGTTTTGCTTTGTGAAACGCCAAAAGAAAAACATTGCTTAGCGCTTTTTGCTGCTCCTCACTTAGTTTTTCTTTCCAGTGGTCGAGTGGCCCACTGGGCTTCTGGTCCTCACTGCGTCTGGTTTCATTAATCATTTCTCGAACCACTTTTTGGTGCTCTCTGCTGTTGGCATGTTTATCAAAAGCTGGATGATTTAAGTTTTTCGTACTGATGTAGAAAGCGCTGTTTTTGTCTGCCAGAGTGGGATTTTCACGGCACGTTCTGCACCACATCTCTGTGCGTTCATCATTTGTTTGAAGCCAGCTGACCTCCTGCAGCCACTTTTCTGAGAAAACATGCTTCTTTTGTGGTTCAGACTCCGTCTTACGTTTCTTTGAAAGTGGAGGAACACCAAATTATTTGCTCAATGGAATTTGCTTCTTCGACATTTTTATTATGCACAAGGCTTTGCTAACAACAACAGATGTGCGAACAGATATCACAGTTATCCATAACAAAAAAAGCTGGCCGACACTTCTTCTGAATATGGTTTAATGATGGTTTCAAGCAACGTCAAAGTGCAGTACCGCCACCTACTGGACTGGAAGGTGGACTGCTAAAATTTTCATCCTCCACACAAAGGCTCAGGTGCGCAGAATGCGCGTTTACAGCCCTTAATCTGGTTCGCATTATTTATTTTGACAACGCATGTGCACCTGCTCCCACGTTATGCGTTTGCACTATGACTGTAACCTGAAAGAAACAGCAGAGGGCAGCAGAGCGCGCTGGAAGCATGGCGTCTGCCAATTCAACTAAGAAGAGACGAGACTAGCTGCTACACCAGGCCTATTCAATTACTTTCTCTACTGGGCCAGATTTCTAAATCGCGGATCAGCTTAGGGCCGGATACCCAAATCTTTATTATGTATTTTACTGACAACATTTAAATATTAAATTTTAATATTTTGACTGATTACCTCCACCACTCCTACAAATACAACTAAAATAACAGCAATGCACGTCTTCTTATTGTTTTAATGATCTGCATCAATTCAACAGTTGCAGAGCTGGTAATACAAACATTTTTATGGTTTTTAACCTGCATTAACTCGATCGCAGCTACTAAATGAAAATTAACAATAATAGCATAGCAGCTATGCAAAATAAACATATGTGACAAGGTGGACAAAACAGGGCCCGGGTGGGACTCGAACCGCGGACTTCCAGGGTGGGAGACACGCACGCTAACCAGTCAGCCAAACGTATATACTCATGGCCCAGCAGCCCAGGTGCATGATCAATCGGGATCCGGTGACAGGATGCTCATTGTCACACATATTTTTCCATCCAAGCTGGATTAAAAGCGGATTTTAGATTTTTTTTTGGGGAGGGAAGCCTCCAGAAAACAAAAGAAGATGCAGCAACAGTGAGTTATGGGGTAAATTGTCATGTATGCGGTCCAATATAATGTGTTTACAGTTTATTTTTAGTTTATTTAGTCCTTTTTTTGTATTTTAGAGACTTTTTAACACGGACACATTTTTTTCCCTCATTCTCCACCTCTTCATGCACTCGCCACCTCTAAACCCACGTTTCCCGTCATTTCCGTCCACGAATAAAACGCTTGCTGCTCCTTTTCCCGTCTTCCAGCTAAACAGCTGAGCTGTCAGCTGGACATCCTTCCTTCTCATCCTCCTTTATACAAAAAACCACTAAACTACAGAGAAGTAACTATCTATCTGTCACAAATTGCTCCAATATCTAAACTTTTGCCGTCAATGTCTGTCTCAGTGTTTTCTCCGCTCCGTGACAGCGCCTCAGCGCACCTTTTGACACCTGCTGTCAGATCACGCAGCAGCCATCCTCTCCCTCAGCAACAAAACGCTACTGAACCCATTCTTAGTTTAATTATTTTAGTATAACTCTGGTTTTATTTGGTCTGTTAACAAAAATAAAACGGGTGTGTAGTCTATAATCCGCATTTTAAGCATAAGTTGAAACCAGAGTCTTGCTGCTGCGGCGTCCCAAAGGTGTGTTTTTATTGGTCAACTGCAGACATAGACATGAGTACGTAGATGGGCAGCTCCAATAGGCAGCACCAGTCCACGGGGTGTCTACATATATATGTCTGTGATTGCTAAAATGGTGTTGCGTTCAAGTGCAATATCAGTGTGGGAATTTTGAAACTCGCACGCAAAAACTGTTTTTAACTGGGTTTTTTCTGTTGGTGGTTGGGGGATAGGGCCAGGCGGGCCACCTGGTGAGGGCCCGCGGGCCGGAAGTGGCCCGCGGGCCGCCATTTGAATAGCCCTGTGCTACACCATTGCTGTACTTTGTTAGTTTAAATAACAAACAATGAAATCAAAAGACACGTCACATTTGTCAGGTATTATTCATTTCCAGCACTCGGCAGCCGCATATGATGAGATCCCTGCCCGCTATCAGCTAGACACCAGCCTCCAAGTGTTGTTCCTGACTCACCTCAAGCTGATCATTCGTCTTTTCTTCTTAATAAAGCTCCCAATCCGGTCCCAACGTAATAGTTCCAAAGTCCTTCTTCAAGAAAGTTCCTTCTAAAATCTCCTCTTACCGCAGCCAGCCGTGTCTCTCCCAACACGTTTCAGCGGTCGTCCGCTAGCCGGTGGCTACGTTAGCATTAGTTTACTTCAGAGTCGGTGGCTACGTTAGCATTAGTTTACTTCATCTCCACAGCGTGTGCCCCGGCTCCAGCCAAACCTCATCGGCTATCTGATCACTAGCAGCCAGTGGTTGATGTTTGCTCCATCTTGATCTTCACTGCGGCTCACACTGTGTGCCACAATCAGCTGATGGCTAACCGGCAGAAGCTTGTTTACTCCGCTGCTCTGATCCACATGACACCGGACCCCCTAGCTGATGCCACCCCTCCTCCGTGTGTGCATCGGTGACAGGCAGCTATGCTAGCTTCCTTCAGGACTGGTAGGTTGATATAACAGCTAACATCAGTGGTTCCCCTAGAAATGTTTCCAGCTGTGATGCTTGTTGACCGAAGGGGGGGCAAATCGTGCCGCCTCGTTGGGGGGGTGGTGCTTTGTTATATGCTTTGTGTGGGTTAGGCTAGAGAGATTGGAAATAGATCAATCTCATGCTATTTAAAAAAAACCAAATGGCTGGAGTGAATATGCTGGAGGTTGTTGCCTTTGTGAGTGTGCCACCGTGACTGCAATACTTACTCTGAACTGCATGGCGCTAAAGAGTCGCATCTTTTCCCATGATTTCTATGAATATCCCACATAGGGCCTTTAACAGATTAAAGTAGTGTACCAAACAGCTGAGATAAAGCTGCAATTTCCTGCAGCTCTTCCTAAACATTTAATCAGAAGCAACTCATCAGAGCAGCGGCACTCATGAACACATACCAATAACCTCTTAAGGATGATAACAGTATTTTGGAATATTTCCAGATGTTTTTGTTGTTTAGTGTTCTGTGAATTAGTCTTGTAATAACTCTTAATTATTTGATGATCCTAATAATTTGCCGGCATATTCTTTTGATTTTTTCTGAGCCGAGGGACTGTCTAAACCTCATTGTAGAAAATGGTTTACATTTTGCAAAAAATCACATTGATGATTTTTTAAAATTATTATACCAACAGATTATTGTAGCAATAAAAAGCATGTAAATGTCAGAGTTCACTACAAAACCCACTGATGCAAATCTGCAGCATGTGAGGACCTTGTTCCCGCAGGGGGACCAAGGTCCAATTTTGTGACTTTTTCTTCACAAAACACCGCTCACCAAACTCTGACACGTAAATCCCGTTCAGCTGCCGGGGGAGAGACAGACAGCCATAGCCATTATTTGCATCAGCTGTAACAGCAAAACGAAAAGAAAAAAAAAAACGGGAAAATAACCAAATGTTCAGCTCTGTCAGCTGAAGAATTGGCCTTAGCTCCCGTAACAAATTTATCAACTGCAGCTCTAAATGTTTCCTTCTTCTTCCTACAGTTTTAATCCTGAGAGCTCACATCTTCATGAACAAACCAGGTTCTTAGTGAATCTGTTCTGCGCAGCAGCAGAGAGAGAACATCAGAAAGGAGAGAAGATGCTGGAGCTGTTATCATCAGTCTGCAGATATGAAACAGTCTGTTGCAATGGAATGTATGATGATGATGATGAGGAGGAGGAGGAGGATGAATATCATATGGATTTCCTGCTGGATCTGTACTCCCAGCTGAAGGACTGTGAGACTAAAACAGGTCAGAGTCTCCTTCCATCATTACAGTCAGTTTTCCAGTCAGCTGCTCCAGTCTGGATCATAGACCTCTCAGAGAGAAAGACCTCCATCCTCCTGGAGGTGCTGAAACTCCAATCAGAGAAGAAACATGTGAAGCTGACAGACTGCTCAGATGGAGAGAGTGAAGTGAGGAGTTTCCTACAGTGTCTGCCTTTTATCTCACATATCAGGTAACTTTTTCCTTCTTATGGGGCTTACACACTAGCATCGGCTCCACACGCCCTGGTCAGGGTAATTTGTGTTCACATCCTGGTAGCTCGGGAATTTTCCATGCATTACGTATTACGCGTGAAGGACAAACTATATTAATCAACTACGTTACTGTCGTTCAAATGAAACGTAGGATGACCAAATCCCAACTTGCCAAATGTGGGGCAGAGACTACAGTGTTGGACAGTGAAATTCCAATGCAATGAGATAAAGTAAAAAATAAGTAAAAAAAACTTGGTAACACTTTACAATAAGGGTCCCTTTATTAACGTTAATTAGTGCATTATTAAGCATTACTAAACCATTAAATAAAGTATTAACAATTGCTTTTATGCATTACATAGCGTTAATAAACATATTATTTAATGCATTATTAAGCCATTAACTATTTATTATTACTGAACCTTAGTTAATGCAGTAATAAGCGTTAAATAATATTTAATTACTTAGCATCATGTGTTTTACTCTGCAGTAATTACCGTGATAGTTGATGTGTTAATAAATCCTTAATAAATACCCAAGTAATCATTTACTATGGTTGTGTATTTGCAGTGAATAAGCAGTAAGTAACAGCTAACTAATGCATCCACTTATCCTACCCTGTATTTTGGATGTTACTTGAATGGGCATTAATAAAGAATTAATTAATGTCTTAAGTACTCACTTACTAATGCTGTACTGTGTACGTCAACAGGTAGCCCTTACCTGACCTTAGGTAAGGCAAAAACATGTATCCCTTTAGAAACACTTGCTAAATGCTTAATAGACTCATTACTCATTACAAGCATTACTTTTAATTAATTCTTTGTACAGTACCAAGACTGACAGATTAGGTAGATAGACAGCCAGGTAGACTAAGAAATGTCTAATGACAGGATTGATAATGTTCTTTAGTTCTTAAAGAGGTCAGATGTTTAAATTTGCTCAATTCTTCAGTTGTGAGTTCAGTTGTAAACACTAAATCTGTTCTGAAATACAAACAAAATGTGTAAAATGCTTGATATGTGATTGTTTCAACTGATGTTGAATAAGTAAAGCTCATTTACCACTGTTGTGCATTTCCTAAGAGATAAGTGTTTACACTTTACAATAAGGCTCCAAAATTCATTCAGTGATATGCTTAAGTAATGCTTATGAGTCTATTAAGCATTTAGCAAGTGTTTCTAAAGGGATACATCTTTACACTTTACAATAAGGCTCCAAAATTCATTTAGTGATATGCTTAAGTAATGCCTATGAGTCTATTAAGCATTTAGCAAGTGTTTCTAAAGGGATACATCTTTACACTTTACAATAAGGGTCCAAAAGTCATTTAGTAATGGTTAACTATGGATAAGTAATACTTAAATAATGCTTGAGTCTATTAAGCATTTAGCAAGTGTTTCTAAAGGGATACATCTTTACACTTTACAATAAGGCTCCAAAATTCATTTAGTGATATGCTTAAGTAATGCCTATGAGTCTATTAAGCATTTAGCAAGTGTTTCTAAAGGGATACATCTTTACACTTTACAATAAGGGTCCAAAAGTCATTTAGTAATGGTTAACTATGGATAAGTAATACTTAAATAATGCTTGAGTCTATTAAGCATTTAGCAAGTGTTTCTAAAGGGATACATCTTTACACTTTACAATAAGGCTCCAAAATTCATTTAGTGATATGCTTAAGTAATGCCTATGAGTCTATTAAGCATTTAGCAAGTGTTTCTAAAGGGATACATCTTTACACTTTACAATAAGGGTCCAAAAGTCATTTAGTAATGGTTAACTATGGATAAGTAATACTTAAATAATGCTTGAGTCTATTAAGCATTTAGCAAGTGTTTCTAAAGGGATACATCTTTACACTTTACAATAAGGCTCCAAAATTCATTTAGTGATATGCTTAAGTAATGCCTATGAGTCTATTAAGCATTTAGCAAGTGTTTCTAAAGGGATACATCTTTACACTTTACAATAAGGGTCCAAAAGTCATTTAGTAATGGTTAACTATGGATAAGTAATACTTAAATAATGCTTGAGTCTATTAAGCATTTAGCAAGTGTTTCTAAAGGGANCAGGCCTATTCAATTACTTTCTCTACTGGGCCAGATTTCTAAATCGCGGATCAGCTTAGGGCCGGATACCCAAATCTTTATTATGTATTTTACTGACAACATTTAAATATTAAATTTTAATATTTTGACTGATTACCTCCACCACTCCTACAAATACAACTAAAATAACAGCAATGCACGTCTTCTTATTGTTTTAATGATCTGCATCAATTCAACAGTTGCAGAGCTGGTAATACAAACATTTTTATGGTTTTTAACCTGCATTAACTCGATCGCAGCTACTAAATGAAAATTAACAATAATAGCATAGCAGCTATGCAAAATAAACATATGTGACAAGGTGGACAAAACAGGGCCCGGGTGGGACTCGAACCGCGGACTTCCAGGGTGGGAGACACGCACGCTAACCAGTCAGCCAAACGTATATACTCATGGCCCAGCAGCCCAGGTGCATGATCAATCGGGATCCGGTGACAGGATGCTCATTGTCACACATATTTTTCCATCCAAGCTGGATTAAAAGCGGATTTTAGATTTTTTTTTTGGGGGGGGGGAAGCCTCCAGAAAACAAAAGAAGATGCAGCAACAGTGAGTTATGGGGTAAATTGTCATGTATGCGGTCCAATATAATGTGTTTACAGTTTATTTTTAGCTTATTTAGTCCTTTTTTGTATTTTAGAGACTTTTTAACACGGACACATTTTTTCCCTCATTCTCCACCTCTTCATGCACTCGCCACCTCTAAACCCACGTTTCCCGTCATTTCCGTCCACGAATAAAACGCTTGCTGCTCCTTTTCCCGTCTTCCAGCTAAACAGCTGAGCTGTCAGCTGGACATCCTTCCTTCTCATCCTCCTTTATACAAAAAACCACTAAACTACAGAGAAGTAACTATCTATCTGTCACAAATTGCTCCAATATCTAAACTTTTGCCGTCAATGTCTGTCTCAGTGTTTTCTCCGCTCCGTGACAGCGCCTCAGCGCACCTTTTGACACCTGCTGTCAGATCACGCAGCAGCCATCCTCTCCCTCAGCAACAAAACGCTACTGAACCCATTCTTAGTTTAATTATTTTAGTATAACTCTGGTTTTATTTGGTCTGTTAACAAAAATAAAACGGGTGTGTAGTCTATAATCCGCATTTTAAGCATAAGTTGAAACCAGAGTCTTGCTGCTGCGGCGTCCCAAAGGTGTGTTTTTATTGGTCAACTGCAGACATAGACATGAGTACGTAGATGGGCAGCTCCAATAGGCAGCACCAGTCCACGGGGTGTCTACATATATATGTCTGTGATTGCTAAAATGGTGTTGCGTTCAAGTGCAATATCAGTGTGGGAATTTTGAAACTCGCACGCAAAAACTGTTTTTAACTGGGTTTTTTCTGTTGGTGGTTGGGGGATAGGGCCAGGCGGGCCACCTGGTGAGGGCCCGCGGGCCGGAAGTGGCCCGCGGGCCGCCATTTGAATAGCCCTG